>JAJIBD010030496.1:0-16348 GCA_021461705.1 Cryptotis parvus | reverse complement strand
GGAGATGCAGAGGTCAGCCACACACCTGTCTGGAATCTTCTTTCATTACTGAGGTCATTCCTCAACAACAGTGCTACAGGCTAAAAGCTCTCTTGACACTTCTTAACAGATGCATGGTTTGTGTTAGCTTTTGTTGTTACCTATGAGTCATGCCATGTAGAGTGATTTTCTCCCTCGCATATCTTTTGATGGACTTTTTGTTGGTGCTGCAGTAGAGTGAATTGCTGACCTCTGTTTGCGTTCAGCAGCTGCTGCTGAACATTTTCCCCAAAATGCCTTTGGTCAGTCTGCTCTTACTGCATAATCAGCCACCCAAGAATGGAGTGGGATTAGCAACACATTCTTTCCAGGCTTAGGCGTGTTTCAACCTTCAGGGCCAGTTTTTGTCTGAGCCTGGCGCGTGTCCACTGTTGGTCCTGGTGTTTGCAGTCAGCTGCTGGGCCCCGCCCTCATTCCTGGGCAGTCGGCAGGTGTAGCCGCCTTGTCTCTCACTCGGCTCCAGGTGTTGTTCACGCTGTGGTTTCCAATTGGACGGATTCCGCCGCTGAATGGGGTTGGTGGTAGGTGCCATGTGGGGGAAGGAGAACTAGTCTCCAACAAAATGGTTCCTTTTCCTGTCTCTAGTAAATTCTTCCCTTGCTGACGGCCCAGTGGCCAAGTCCCAGACGCCATACTAAGGAGTAGTGTAGCTTGGCAAACCTGCACCTGCAAAGCGCCACTCAGCCAAGCTGCCTGGTGTCACTGGTTGCCACACAGCAGAGGTGGCAAGCAGTCCCAGGTCAGCCGATTGTGAGATGTTATATACACCCAGCGAACCCAATGCCCCCTCCCGAAGAAAAAAGCCGCTTAGAAAAAAGCAGCGGCTCACATATACAGGCCTCCCACATGTTATATATAATTGCATTAGGAAGGTCCGAGGCAGAATCTGTGGCATGCACAAGGCTGGGGTTTCCTCGCTTTCTACTTCAGCGCCAACATTTTCATGCAAACACCTCCACGCTATTGTCTCTCTCTGAGCTGCTCTTTCTGGAGAAGCTCCGGCAGCTTTTGTCCATGTCTGAAATTGTATTCTCGTCTTCTCAATTATTCTGGGTGACAGCAAGCAATCTATCTAGCTATTTATGTAAGGCGTTGCTTACTATTTGCGTCCTGACAGCCTATTATTGCTGATTGTTTTTTAAATTCATTTTAATTTATTTTAATAATAAGCCCTGTTGTGTAATAATAAGTCTTCGCCACATGCCACAGAAGTATTTCATATTAATGGAAGCTGGAATTTCTACCTTCCCTTTGTTCAGTGCCATGCCTGTTGGGGGAATGCGGCCCGGGGCCTGATGTTAATCACAAGAGGGAGGGTACGCTTCCTGTACTTGGCATTGACTCCAGTTCAGCCTCTCCTGGCACCACATAGCGGCTCCTCTGCCCACCATGAGTGACCCAGTGAGCACAGAAAGCCCTGGAAGCAGGGCCTGGAGACTGGGTAGAGAAAGGTGAGATTATAGCTATTTTTTCCTCACATAGTTTTTAACCATTCTTTAGTGAAAAGATGACCTTTCTCTTCAACTGTTGCATTCTATGGTTCATTCATATATTCTACCCCCGAGCCCTGGCTACAGTGCCGTTTCAGAATTTCCAGAATCTCGCTAAATGGATCCTAGTGGTATAAGAGACTCACTTCATCCCCACTCCAGATTCCTTTCTCTCTACATGGTGGAGGGGGAGAGAGGACTTCAAATGCTCAGGATTACCTACAAGTCTCGCATAGTTCCATGTAACAGAGACTTTAAACAGACTTTTGCATTAGTACAATAAGCTCTACTGTGGCAATTGCCAATATAATGGAAGACCTCTGGGGCCTGGCTCTCTCGGGGACCAATAGCATGAAATCTGCCCACTCTAAAGGAGGATCGATCCCACTAGAGAGGTCCACCAAAGTGGGGCCAAAAATTTTTGCTTCACTCCTTATATACAAAAAGTGCAGCTTCTAGAGAATAGAAGGCTGTAGTAGGGCAGCCACCCTACAGGTCTAAACAAATGATTAAGTGCCAAGAACTAGTTCCCTTCCTCTGAGATTTCATTCCTTATTTCAAAACACTGGGAGGGCGGGGTGGGGCTGGTGCTAAAAGCAAATACATCTGTATTTCATGGCCTTCCATGCAATTTGGGATGGTACTCACAAGGTCCTCTTATTTAAGTATTATCTGCACCAGGTGACTTATATCTTTCTCATATATACTGAAAGGGTTATTTGTTGCGCCAAAACTATAACAACAGTTGGGGTAGAAGGAGTAGCCCGGTAAAGTGCCTTGCCCACGCAAGCTTCGCCGGTTTATGCTTTCTTCGTGGCTGTGGAGCCTGATGCCTCCTCAGATCCTGAAGGCGGCCTCCTTCGAGCACCGCTACAGTGAGCAGTAGCAGTGACTCCTCTTGAGCGCAGAACCAGGAGAAAACTCCCTGAGCATTGGGCCACCCGGGGTGACCCAAAAGCAAAAAAAAAAGGCTAGTAATACTTATGTGATTCCACTACGCCATGATCTGAAAGAATGGTATTAGGCCTGAAATCTTCTGTCCTGGAGCGAAACAGGTGAGAGATCCCTCTCTTCGGCCATACCTCAAGTTTTTTTGACATGACGTATGGAGATGTTACTCAGTAGACCCTCGCTGGGAGCGCAAATCAATGAACAACTAGGGAGAAGATAAAAAATAGAGAGTGGTAATCTGAAAAATGTCATTATCACCATGCTGGTGTGGAGAAAGTGGTTAAGTGATTCTTCCCTATAATCTTAAATGATAGTTTCAACATAAGCTTGGGTGGAAGTCTCCCCCTAAAAATTCTAACTCTCCACCATGGGACCAGTAGGTGTAAAGAGAGAGCTATGCCCACGCTAGTGCACGCATAGAAGTCACAGTAGATATATAACCAAGTAATTCCAGTTATCAAAGATAACTTCTGTAACTGGCCACACCCTCCATCACAGTGTTTGCACAGAAGAGAGATCTCCATTAGAATGTGAACCCTGGCTAAGAACATAAACAGATTAAAGTATAAGTAGGTTAAACTCCAAAAAAGATCCTCGAAAAGCAATATTAACTAAGCCTGTCATCCAACACTTGCTTTTCCAATAAATGTTAGAGTGAGAATGTTCTCCACATTTCTAATTTGCCATCGACAGAATGTTTTTGTTCAGGACTGTATTTGCTCGGAATATACTGCTCCGGACGCAGTCAAGCCTTAAAGGGTAGTGTTGTGAGGTGGAGTGGGACTTGGTCTAACTGCTGCAGTGGCGGGATTTGTTAGGGCTCATTTCCGTCTGTGGGGCCCATACTCTTCTCAGCTTGGTCTCTCAAGAGTGTCGAGTGCAACTGTGGGAACTGATGGACCCAAGCGTGGCTCACCACAGTGCCACATGCGGTTGGGAAGCCGTGGTACTGCACCCAAAGCGCTTTCCAGGTGTTGTTCTCCTGGTTTGTACCAGCTTAATCTGAGGTTTTCACCTCTAGGACTTCTGCCCCACTTAATTCAGAACTTGACCTGAAAGGAAACTGCTTGAGGGATGTGGGGTCATTTCTAGATACTGACTCAGTTGGCTGTGAGGTCATCTCCAGATGCTGATCCTTGGGGCTTCAATCTCTTAGTAGCTTGCACTCTGGCAGCCCAGAGGACCATGTAACACTGGATTATATCTCACTGTCTCTACCACGATCCTCTATCTTCTCTCATCTACATATCTGCCATTCAGATATCACTTATGGATATCCATGTTTCTGTCATCTACTGTTGCTTACTTATCTGTCATTAACCTATTCTCTTCAGTCACCTAGGTATATCACTGTATCACTGTCTTCCCGTTCATCATAGATTTGCTCGAGCAGGCACCAGTGACATCCCTGTCTCATGCTAGTAGAGCCCAAGGGCATCTGCTTGCTCAGGATCATAAAGAGTCTCAAACCATTCCATCAGGTCATGGAAATGAGGTCTATAATTGTTACTGGTATTTGGCATATCAAATATGACACAGGTAGCTTACCAAGCTCTGCCGAGGTAGGTGGCATACTATTCTAGTCACCTCTAAATTCAGCATTTATTGATGAACAAGCGCGTGGCCGCAAGCGGCAGAGCGAGCCGGGCTGTGATAGGCTGGGTGGAGTTCTGACAAGAGGGAAGTCCGGATGTGAAATGGTGGTCCTCAGGGGAGTAGGGGGGTCATCTGGCTTGTTGCAGGGCTCTGCTGGGAGTGGCGGGCCAGGGGCTAGAACCCGCCATCCCTCCCAGGCACCTCGTGAGCGGCTAAGGCCAGGAGAGCTGGTAGCAGCTCTGCACATGACTGTGAGTCTCTGGATCTAGGTATATATATCAACTATACATCATTATGTATTTACCATTTGTGTTTCTATCCTATCATATATCTAATCCATCCATCCCGCCATCCATACATTCAAATGCCATTCAAATAATCCATCAACCTTATCCTAGCTCTAATTGTAACCCTAATTTAGTCAACAGTGAAAGATAATAAATAATCCATCCATTCATCAAATCATCCATTCAAATACCATCAAAATCATCCATCTATCCATAGAACCACCCACCCATCCACCCACCCACCCATCCATCCATCCATCCATCCATCCATCCATCCATCCATCCATCCATCCATCCATCCATCCATCCATCCATCCATCCATCCATCCACTGTCTGTTGGATATGCACACACTTGCATATAAATATAATTACACTTAGTTTAAAAGCTTAGTCTGAGGAGAGGGCCTAGATAGAATGGTTTAGGGACTTTTGCTTCCCTGGAAAGTCAGCACCGCAAGGGAAGTTCCCTTGGTGGGATCCGGCACCCTCGCCTCTCTCCTACCTCTGCCAGAGATTACTTGAGGCAAACTCGCTTTTGAGATCCTAAGTCCGTAGCCCCTTTGCCCATTAGTTACGCATTTCCTGCTGATTTGCATTAGCTTAGGTTGGCTTCAGCTTAGATTAGGTTTGCACAGTTACGCCAAGACATTTTCAAATAATTACCCTCGCTCCTCCAATGATTGTTGGTTCCAAGGCAACCAACATATGATAAGATATATGATGCAGAATTGGGGTTCCCTAGTCCACGAGGCCTGTGAGCCCCCTGACTCACCTTTTTCACTTATGTCTATATTGTTTGTTTTATTTTTGCTTTTTGGTCACACCAGGTGATGCCCAGAGTTACTCCTGGCTCTGCACTCAGGAATTACTCCTGGCAGTGCTCCAGGGGACCATATGGGATAACGGTGATTGAACTCAAGTCTGCTGCAAGGCGAATGCCCTCCCCCGCTATGCTATTGATCTGGCCCCTGTCCTGTTTTCTTTTAATCCTTACAGTGCCCCTATTTCAGACCTGTTCACCTGGGGCTGGTGCCTGGCACCCACCCACCCCAACCCACCTCCTCATCCTTTTCACCTAGATTTCCTGTGGAAAACAACAGTGGGTGGATCTCGGACTCACTCTCATGAACTTTCCCTCTCTCAGGTTCTTGAGTCCTTATATCTCAGTTGCTTTGGCTGTTCTTCATTATTCTATATTTTTATTATTATGTTTAGGGGCTTGGGGCATACTAGGCAGTACTCAGGAGCAAATACTGGCTCTGTATTCAGGGTAGTGACTCCTGGTCTGCTTAGTGGTCCACATGTGTGTGGGAGGGATTGCCCAGGGTGTGGCTTCCTGGTCGCATGCAAAGCCTTGACCCTGGGACTGACTCTAAGGCTCCTCTTCATCGGTCTTAAAAGCTGTTTCATTTTGGAGAGAGTTATTTGCATAACTGCTCTTATCTGTAGGAGCGGCCTCACTCCTGCAGAAAGAGGGAAGCTCCCTCTGTCTGGGCAGAAGCGCTCTATGGCGTTCCAATCCTCCCCGGGGCTCCAGAGCCCTGCTGCTGGACTGGGGACCTCTCTTGGACCAGAGAGCTCTGACCAGAGCAGCTGGGTTTCCTCAGGCTTGATCCCAGGGGAACAGAACGGTGTTTCCCGGCTTGGCAGCTGGGCAGCTACGGAAGCTTTGTCGATTCTCCAGAGCAGGGGAGAGGTTAGCTTTGCGCAGTCCACTGGGACCCAGTACCAGGGACACACGTCATCTGATGCTCCCCCCCAGAGAAGGCAAGCGTCAAGAAGAACTCCCTGAAAAGATATAGCTGGTACCATGCTCAGGGAAACGGTTTCATAGGAAACAATAAAAATAGCCTGATTTTCTAAACCGGAAAGAAAGAGCCTTTTAGTCTCCAGGTTTTTTATTTTGGTTTGGTTTTTGTCTCTTATAGAAAAGGAACAGGGAAAGCTGGACACGTTGGCAAGCTCGGTCAGGCTGCTGCTTGCTGTGCAGGTGACCTCCCCTGGGGCGGGGCCCCTTGGCCTTCCCCAACCTCGTCATGCAGCCAAGAAGCCACGGAGCCAGGCTTGGTGTGGGTGTGACTGCTTCCTGCTTCAATCAAGCCACAGTCACTTTAGCATCTTATTTTATAGTCATCATCCTAGAGATAAGCCCCCTCCCCCAGTTATATAAGCTTTCTAAAACTCTTCTAAAGAGAGAGAACAAATTGTTCATCTCTGTGCTGAGGATTGAAAGGAAATTCAGAACATCAGCGGCCTTTTCTCTGGGTCAGACGAAAAGACATGGGTCTTGGCAATCAACTGCTGCTATTTTTTTTGTCCAGAGAGATCTGTTTTTTATTTCTTCTCAGAGATGGGCTGCTTTCACAGGCTGATTTACTTAAGACTCTGAGTTTTGTTCTTACAAAATTTGAAGGTCTCTGATAAGGACACGAGTCTCTGTGACTTTTCTTCAGTTGCCTTTGACTGTTTTCCAGAGGCTTCCAGAAAGTTTGGAAGCATAAGTGCCTTCCTTTCTCTAAAGGCTCCCAATTAGTGTCAGTCATAGATTCAAACCGTGGACTCAGGAACTGGGGAGATAGGACAGCGGGCACAGTGACTGCCCTGCCCAGGCAGCCAACTGGGTTTGCTCCCCAGCACCCCATAGGCCCCCGAGCTCCACCAGGACTGATCCTTGAGCACAGCCAGAAGGGAAGCCTGAGCAGAACGTGGTGTGGTCCCCCAGCTGGAAACAAGAGCAAACTACCCAACTGGAGGATGTAAGCAGTTACTGAGCTATCCGCGCCCTGGAAACAGCGTCCTCGAGGGGCTCAGACCACCTACAAACACCCAGGTCCTTGGACTTCCTGTCTAGGCTCATATCTAGCCACCACTAAGCTCCTGGCCCCTTGGTCCCGCTGTCTCCCGCTGCTTGAGGAGATCATGGGTTTCAGAAGGAGACTTGCCGCAGACCGTGAGGACAGGTGAATTCCCACGTACAAGTCCAGCATGGACAGAGTCCAGCCCAGCCCTGCCTGCAGGCAGCTGCCAGCACCTCAGAGCTCCCAAGGAGCCAGTCATCACAGTCCTCAGAACCCCAGGCCAGGTGGTGGTACAGTGGCCGGAGCTTCCAGGCTGCGGCTGTTGAACCACGCAACACTGCCCAGGCAACCACCTTCTCTGTGTGTTCCCAGCACCGGAATCACAGGGTCCTGCCTGGGAGGGAGAAAAGTGGCCTTACTGGTTTTGTCCTGTTTTGCAGAGCACAGAGTCAGGCAACGTTTAGATTTGGTGATAAAAGGAATCTGACTGAGGAAAACCCTTTGGACCCTTCAAAGTCTAAGAGCTTCCTCCTTCCCACAATCTTCCAGTCACCCTGGCTGGTTTGGCTGCTCTCCAGGCCACGCCCCTTCCATTTGCAGGTCAGGTGAACCCCATGTGTGCTTTTGAGGTCCAGGGCGCAGAACCCTGGGTGGGAGAGAGTCCAGAGGTGCCCTGTGCCCGCTGACATCACTAGGAAACATCCTCAAAGGGTTGTTTAAGCGAAGAAGAATGCGGAAGTTTCCTCCCGGAGAAGGGGATAATAGCAGCAGCAACCTGAGCGGCGCGGTGTACGCAGTCAGTAAAATAACTCAAGTGCGCTTAGTTATTTTATGTTATGCGCTTGACTTAGTGTGTGGTGGGCTGCTTGGCACCGGGAGGTTGGCTCTGCACATCCTGATAAAGCCCCACACACCGGTGTGGCTCTGTGGCCACAGATCCCAGTCTGCTCGCAACAGCAACTGTGGTTGCAGGGCAGAGACACATTGGTCAGCTCTGTCCTGCTCCCCTCCTCTCTGTCTGTGGGTCTTTTATCGTGTCCTCGTTGCCTGGGGACTGGGCCAGGAGATAGGAAGGCGTTACCAGAAAGCCTTGTCACCGGGAGCAAACGTGCTTATAAAGGCTTTCTTGTCTCATTCTGGAAACTTGCCGAAAATGACTCAGGCAGATCACGGCCCTCCCTCTGCGGTTCCAGCCAGGTCACAAAGGGATGGCATTGCCGCGGCTGATCCTTTCTAGGAAGCGGAGGTTTCTTGCCAGGAAGCAGCTACAGGCTTACACAGGTCACTCCGGGAATGTCCCCAGAGATCAGCAGTTGGGTGTGGGGTCCAGCAACCTGCTCTGTGTTGCTAAGGCCCTTGTTCTCCGTTTCTAGGGGAACCGGCATCTCAGCATCCCCGGCCTGTAGTCAGGCTGTTCCTAGGGACGTGGCGGCGGCTTCTCTTCCTGAAGGACTGTGGCTCTTTGCTCTTTGCCGTTGTGGTCCTCTCACCCAGTTCACTTAGCGCCAAACACCTTTCAATCAACGCACCGGTCTGACTGCTCCCTACACCGTGGGTGCTCCAACTCGCCCTGCCGGACCCCAGGTGGCTCTTCCCTGTCCAGCCTCATCCTTCCTGGCGCCTCTGGGTCCTCCCTAAGCCCAGCCCAACCTTATAGGCGAGGCCCGACCTTCTAAGCCCAGCCTTGCCTACAAATCTTCCCTCCTCCCCCTTTCCTTTAAAGCTCCCATCTTCCGTTTTTTTTTTTTTTTTGCTTGTTTGGGTCACACCGGTGATGCTCAGGAGTTTCTCCTGGCTCTGCACTCAGGGAATTACTCCGGCGGTGCTCGGGGACCATATGGGATGCCAGGGATTGAACCCAGGCCGGCACAGGCTGGCCACGTGCAAGGCAAACGCCCTACCCTCTGGGCTATCGCTCCGCCCCCAATCTTACGTTCTTTAAGTATCTGTATTCCTTGGGGTTCCATCCTGAGCTACATTCTTGTCATGCTCCATATATTTATTCTCACTTGACTCCATCCACTTGTGGAAAGAATGGACCGATGCAGCAAAGACTAGTAGAGAAGGGAGGTGGGGACATTGGTGGTGGGAGATGGGTTCGGTGGAGGGATGGGTGTTGGAGCGCTGTGGAACTTGGGCTCTGCATGAGCATCTTGTGGTTGTATGTCTAGGGGTGGTGTAATAAAATTTGGGGAAAAAAAGACTAGTGGAGAAAGAAAACAACCCCACGAAACCTCAATGACAGCAATTCAGACATATGCTTGCATGTTTTTGGTTTTTCAGTTGAATCTCAGTGATGCACAGTTACAGAGTCGTTCATGATCGGGTTTCCGTCATACAGTGTCCAATACCATCCCTTCCCCACTGTGTGTCTCCCAATGTTGGGTTTTGGTCATACAGTGTCCAACACTGTCCCTTCGCAGTGCACATTTTATGCCACCAATGTCCCTGTTTCCCTTCTGCCACCCATGGACTGCAATGGCAAACACTTCTCTCTCTCTCTCTACCTCTCTCTGTCTCTCTCTGTCTCTCCCTACCTTCCTCCCCCCTCTCCTCTCTTCTTTTTAAACATTGTGGTTCCTTGCATGCTTTTTTATAAAAAGCTTCTTCATCCTCTGCAGGTATTTGAAAATCTGCCCTTTCATACTGCATAATACATCTCATGACTACAAGAGTATGCTACCCGCACGGCAGAGCCTGGCAAGCTACCCGTGTCGTATTTGATATGCCAGATACCAGTAACAATTATAAACCTCATTCCCATGATCTGATGAAATGGTTTGAGGCTCTTTATGTTCCTGGGCAAGCTGGTGCCCTTGGGCTCTACTTTGCATGAGACAGGACATATGGAGATGTTACTGGTGCCCGCTCCGAGCAAATCGATGATGAACGGGAAGACAGTGATACAGTGATACAGTGAATACATCTCAAATATTTGAAGTTGATATGGGACTTCTTCCAGCCCAGGTATGCTGGTCCAGAGTCTCTCAGACATGGGGCAGAGCTGTTCCTTGCTCTCCCTGTGCACAGCCATTCATGAGGCAGTCGGGAGGCATGGCGGGTTCTAGCCCTGGCCCACCACCTCGGCAGAGCCTCACAACAAGCCAGACCACCACCCTCACTCCACAGGTGCCGCCATTTTCCACATTTGGACTTCCCTCTTGTCAGAACTCCACCCAACAGACCAGCCCATCACAGCCCGGATCATCGACACCCACCCTGCAGCAGCTTTTTCCTCAATCCAGCCCAGGTATGCTGGTCCAGAGTCTCTCAGACATGGGGCAGAGCTGTTCCTTGCTCTCCCTGTGCACAGCCGTTCATGAGGCAGTCGGGAGGCATGGCGGGTTCTAGCCCTGGCCTACCACCTCGGCAGAGCCTCACAACAAGCCAGACCACCACCCTCACTCCACGGGTGCCACCATTTTCCACATTTGGACTTCCCTCCTCGTCAGAACTCCACCCAGCAGACCAGCCCATCACAGCCCGGATCATCAACACCCACCCTGCAGCAGCTTTTTCCTCAATCTAGCCCAGGTATGCTGGTCCAGAGTCTCTCAGACATGGGGCAGAGCTGTTCCTTGCTCTCCCTGTGCACAGCCATTCATGAGGCAGTCGGGAGGCATGGCGGGTTCTAGCCCTGGCCCACCACCTCGGCAGAGCCCTCACAACAAGCCAGACCACCACCCTCACTCCATGGGTGCCGCCATTTTCCACATTTGGCCTCTCCTCTCGTCAGAACTCCACCCAGCAGACCAGCCCATCACAGCCTGGCGCGCGCGCAGCCGGCCGCACGGTTCATCAATATATGCTTTATTTGGAGGTGTTTAAAAGAGTTTGCCTCCCGCTCGGCAAGCCTGGCAAGCTTCTCGTGTTATATTTGATATGCCAAATTCCAGTAACAATTACATTAGGTCGTTCCCATGACCTAATATAATGGTTTGAGGCTCTTTATGTTCCTGTAGCAAGCTGATGCCCCTGGCTCTACTGGCATGAGACAGGACATATGGAGATATTACTGGTGCCCGCTCTAGCAAATAGATGATCAATGGGAAGATTGTGATTGTTGTGATTGTGAAGGGGCTTCTTCCAACATATTTTAGCTCAATTAAATTTATTTATTATTTTGAGTGACACCCAGTGATGCTCAGGACTTACTCCTGACTCTGTGCTCAGGGACTCACTCCTGGAAGGCTTGGGGACCATATAGGCTAAGAAGGATTGGACCTGGGTTGGCTGCATGCAAGGCAAGTGCCTTACACGCTGTGCTCTTGCTTCAGTCCCAGTCCCCACCCATTCTCAACATTTTAAATTCACCGTATTGTCAATCAACGAGGTCAAACAATAGATATTCTTCCTCTTGATTCTTGAGATTACAGAGATGTGAGAGTCGGGGTAGGCTGGCTTCAGGTTTTTGAGCCCACACAGATTTCTGTGTGCATCTGTGAAAACGGACCCGGGCTTCCTGTAATTAAAGGATCTTCCTTTGGTGAGGCCCAGGAGATGGTTCGGGGACTTGAGCAAGTTCATGGCATGCCCCAGGCTCAATCCTGGCACCACAGGGGCCTGTACCCCAGCACTGCTGCATAAGGCCCTGGTGGTCCCTGGCACATGGGCCTCATGCAGCCTATAACCATTCCTGGGTCAAAGCACTGAGTTTCCTGGCCCGGCCGACTGAGATCACTGGGAGCAAAAAATAATGATTACATTATTCTCCTGTTAGAAGCCACTCCCTGCCAAAAGGAAGACATGGAAAAGGCCTTATTTCCCAATACAATCACCTTCCAAGATGCTGGCATGCGTGAATTAGAGGGCTTATAAATCAGTCCAACACATATATATATATATATATATATATATTTTTGCCCAAATAAAGAATGTTTATATATGATGTCGGGGAACGGCCGCCAGGGTCCCCGACAGTGTCAGGACTGAGGTTATCTTCTACCTCCCGAGGACGCCGGAGAACAGATGAAAACTCACAAGTCCGGCGCAGTTCCAAAAAGGCTTTTAATAGTACAAAGCTCTTCCACAGCACTCCAATATAATGAACAAACTCCTAGCTCTGGTCTAAACTTAGACCATACAAAAGAGCCTAAGTCTCCCACCAAAAGAGAGGATCTCACCCGAGCTGAGTCCTACCCAGAAGGAGCAAAAGGCCAAAGAGCAAAAAGCCAAAAGCCAAATGCTGCAAGGCTGAGGAGCCAAAAGGCAAAAGGTGAAGGGGCCTCAAGTCAGCCCCTTATATACACCAAAGTAATCCAACCGGGGAGGGGGCATGTCAACAAAGAACTCTAAACAGAGTGTAGTGCCACACCTTATTGCAGGTATAAACAAAGGTTATGCCAAGGACTAAGGAATATTCTCTTATGTAAAACACTGGAGAGAGAGAGGGCTGATATAAAGTAATACATCTTAACTTCATGAGCTTCATGTAATCTAGATGGTACCCACAAGGTCCTTCTTATTATTATCTGCACCAGGGTGATTTTGAGTATCTTGTTCTCGTGCACTGAAAGGGTCACACTCGCCTGCTTAGAGCAAACTAGTATGATCCTTCCTATAGTCTTCCTATAGTCTCAGCGTAGCCAGGGTGGTAGTCTCCTGGTAAATTCTAACTGTCCCACGCTGGGTGCAGTGGGTATAAAGAGGAGCTGTGCCCAATCTAGAAAACATAGAAGTCTTAGTAGATGTATAAGTCAGAAGTTATTCAGTCAAGGTGACTTCTGTTGCCACACCCTCTAGCAGTGTTTACATAGAAGAGAAATCTCATTAGAATGAACCTTGACTTAAGTAGATTAAGCTGGGAGTGAGCAAAACAACAAAACTCCCAGAATAGCTAAATCTGTCCTCCAACAATATATAAACATTCTTTATTTGGGCAACTTGTTTTGGTTTGTTCTGGTGTAGGGGATGCACTTAGTGGTACTGGGAGAACATGTGTGGTGCTTGGGGTCGATCCAGGGTTGGCCATATGTATGCAAGGCGAGTGCCTTGACCCCTGTACAGTCTCAATGTCCCCTGTTCAGTCTATTGGTCAAATGCTTAGTGCCATGGTAGTTGTGTTCAGCCTTGGTGTTGGGGTTTCTTTTCCTTCCACGGAGGATGAGTTATTTCAGTGAAGATCCGAACCAAGCTGCGCACAGGTAGCTCCCTCCCGGCAGCCTCTTCTCTCACGTGTGCCAGCACAGGGGCGCTATGTGCCTTACATGGGTGACACTCTAAGCTCAGAAGCCCATTTCTCATCCTCTCTGTACCCTCCTAGTCAAGAGAAACTTCTTTTGACTCTGAGGAAGGATGGAAAGGTCACAGCTAAGTGGCATTCCTTAAATTTACCTTGAATGCTCCAATGTTTTTATGTTTGTGACATTGGTCCCCCACCCCCCCCAGCAACACACACTTTAGCAGTGCTCACGGGCTACTCCTGGCTCTGTGCTCAAGATGTAGAGCACAGTGTCCCCCTTAACAGTGATGGGGAACCATTTATGGAACTGTGGGTTCAAACTGAAGTTGGTTGGTTGCAAGGCCAATGCCGTAACCCTGGTCTATCTCTCCAGGCCCAACATACCTTATTTTTTTTGTTTCTGTCTGTGTTTTGGGGGTCATATATGGCAGAGCTTAGGGCCTCCACCTGGTTCCGTGCTTGGAGGACTTGCGGTGCCAGGAATGGAATCTGGCAAACCTTAGATTTTCCTAATGATATTGATGTCTTTGGTCCATTCTCGACTCCTTTCTTTCAGGATCCTTGTTTCAGCTTCTGTTGGGTCTGTCCAGGGTCCGTAACAGTATTGGGGTTGGGGGTCTGTCGATCTCCTTGGTCATATTCAGGACTGACAATCATCCCCTCTGGCCGATAGAAAGCAAGACCACCAGTCTAGAACATCCAAGGCTTTAATTCCATATGCTCCTGTTCCAACTCACTCCATACTGACACACACACACACACTGACCTCAGAACTACTAGAGATCAATCTGATACAGAGGCTGGGGCAGGGTGAAAGCAAAGGGGGTGGGGAAATATCTTTTTTATTCAAGAACAGTGAAGTGAGAACCAACATCCCCCCTCTGGGGAAGAAATCAGGAGGTCATGCCCCTGCTTCTGGAGTCTAATGGGCAGAGAACAGGAAGCATTGATTTTTCTCTCAACCTTGGCTAGTAAACAATCATCAAATCATCTCAATATTATTTCTAGTCACTGTCACTGTCTTCCCGTTCATCATCGATTGGCTCGAGTGGGCACCAGTAACATCTCCATATGTCCTGTCTCATGCAAGTAGAGCCCAAGGGCACCTGCTTGCTCCAGGAACATAAAGAGCCTCAAACCATTCCATCAGGTCATGGGAATGAGGTCTATAATTGTTTCTGGTATTTGGCATATCAAATACAACACGGGTTTCTAGTCATTTTTGTATAAACACTGTAAGATAGACAGGCATTTATTTACACCCGAGATTAAATTTACAGGGTGATCTTCCCTGCAGAGATCAGTCATATGACCCAGACAACTAGTCAGATTGATCATATCCAATCCCCTCAGGGTCTTATCCTCTGCTGCTTATGTTTGCTTCAAAACCAAGCTGTTCCTAGCCCTAGCTCTTTATCTCTAGGTGAGAACAGAGATTATGGTCAGGACACTGTGCAAGACACTTCCCTGTCCGATTCTGAAGCCAGGATGATCTCTTTTTCTGGTTCCATCCAGTCCCATGTTGGGACCCTATTTCTGGGGTATGAGGAATTAGATTCAATCTAAAGGCTACTGAGGTTTATAGTTAGGAAATATGGTGGAAACCCAGGAGCAAATAATTCAGTTAATTAACTCACAAATGCACCATCCCAACTATCTGTGTCTATACAAAAAACAAATTCCTTAGCATAAGCATATGCAAAAAGCTTATAGGAAGGAGAAAAACAATCCCTCATTAGCAATACAGAAACCCAGGGCTAGCAAGTAGGGTGTGATCCAACAACACTCTAGGAGATGCTCATTTCCCCTTATGCTCTGTGGGCATCGCGCATATCTAGACCAGTATTCTTCAACCTTCCCACATCTGCACACTTCCACGGGCCAGTAGTGATGACCATGGTGGCAGAGTGGTGGTTTTCAAATTGTCTACACCTGGGAACTGGCACTGGACCTTGGATCAGTGTTTGAAGAACATGGGTTTAGATAGATTGCTTCTTGTCAAGATAGCAAAGCTAAGAAAATGGAACTTCTCTGACCTGCTTTTCCTTGTCCAGGAAGATAAGTATTCACTCAGAGAACAGCTGATTGTCATCAGTGAGCATTGTTGGGGGAGACACCGCGGTCCCCAATATCAGGGAACAAGTTCCCCTCTACCTCAAAGGCCTGCAGAAAATGGATGAAAATTCATCATCGAGTCTAGAACAGTTCCAAAAAGCTTTTTACTAATTACCAATAATGAAACAAGCTCTGCTACTATAATCCAAGATAATGGGATTCCCTAGACCTCCTAACTCCTGGCCAGAACTCTGACCATGTGCATAGATCCAGGTCTCCCACCAAAATGGATGCCCCTACCTGAAATCAGTCCCCTTTATATACCCAAAAGCTGTAATCCTTTCTTGGGGTGGGTAGCATCAACAAAGATAAATGAACCAGCTTCTAGTTGTAGATGTTAGGTGGTAGCACACATTTGATTCAGGTCTAAGCAAATGATAATGCCAGGGCCTAGTCCCTTCCTACGAGATTCTCTCTTATGACAAAACACTCGAGAGAGAGAAAGAGAGAGAGAGCACTCATATAAAGAAATACATCTCAATGGATGTGTATTCATGGGGAGAATCACATCATAAGTTCATGGATTTCATGCAATCTAGATGGTACCCACAAGGTCCTTCTTATTTATTTTATGTACCAGAGTAATTCTGAGCGTCTTCTCCTCTGTTTACTGAAAGGGGTGTGCTCGCTTTCCTGAGGGCAAACTAGCATGATCCTTCCTTTATGTTCTCTTAAAATGGTATTTAAGAGAATTCACCTCTTAAATGGTGACTACTTACTTATTATCTCTTAAATGGTAGTCTTAACATAGCCCGGGGGGTGGTCTCCAGGTAAATTCTAATTGTTCCATGCAGGGACCAGTGGGTGTTAAAAGGAATTGTGCCAATCTAGATAGCATTGACATCATAGTAGGGATTATAATAATATTTCAAAAAGTTATTAATTTAGCG
>JAJIBD010030495.1:0-25241 GCA_021461705.1 Cryptotis parvus | reverse complement strand
ACAGTGTGTAAGACAAGGAAGAGAGAGAGAGAGAAAAAAAATAAAAAAACTTGCCATAGAGACCAGGCTAGGTGGGGAGGAAGGAATTGGGGACATGGTGGTGGGAAATGGGCACTAGTGGATGGATGGGTGCTGGAACACTGTAAGACCGAAACCCAAACATGAACTTCTTTTTAATTGTATATCTCGTGGTGGTATAATAATATATATTTTCATATATTATAAATTTATATACAATGTATATAATATATTTATATATAAGCATATATATATAAATATATATAATATATTTATATATAGTATATATATAAATATATTTATATATAATATATATTTCTATATATAAAGAGACTTGAGGGGCCATAGCTATAGTCTAGCGGGTAGGCGTTTGCCTTGGCGCACAGCCGACCTGGGTTTGATACCCGGAATCCATATGGTCCCCGAGCACTGCTAGGTAATTACTGAGTAGAGAGTCAGAAGTAACCCCTGAGCACGACGGGTGTGACCCAAAAAGAAAAAAAAAGAGACTTGGAGACAGAGACTTGAGCACAGTTAGGTATGGCGTTGCCTTGGATGAGGATGACCCAGATTCTGTCTTTGAGTAACACCAGTGTCACTCCCAAACCAAATAAATTGGGAAACCAAAAATTATGAAATTATTTGCTTTGATTAGTACTTTTTAAAATGATATAAATGTTTGGTAAGAAAACTTGCAGCTTCAATGCACTTAGAATCGCCCTACAGAATCTTCTCTGTAGAGCAATTGTCCAGCAATCTGTATTTTGGCAACTAAGTGTTCCATCTTTAACTTTCACCTTGAAGCTAGAAAGCCTTTGATAAAATTGAGGGAAGACTTTTTTGCTCTGATCCATGAGCAATTATTGCTTTTACCATCATGACTAAATGAGATCATAATTCATTTCAGTTTTGTGATAATTAAGTATGATTATTGAACATAGTATGTATTTTATTAACTGACCTGAATTTAATGACAAATGCAATAACTAAAGACAGATTGGATCTCTCTCAAACACTCTCTCTCTTTCTCTCTCTCTCATGACTTGATAAAATCTCCCAAAGATAGGCTGGTCTGCTGGGTAGAGTTCTGACTAGGGGAAGTCCAGATGTGGATAATGGAGGCCCTCATGAAGTGGGGGGTCCTCTGGCTTGTTGTGAGGCTCTGCTGGGGGTGGCGGGCCAGGGCTAGAACCCGCCATTCCTTTTTGGGTCCTCGTAAGCACCTTGGGCATAGGGAGAGCCAGTAGCAGCTCTGCCCCGTGTCTGTGAGTCTCTGGATCAGCATACCTGGGCCGGTTTAAAAAAGACTGCTGCAGGGTGGATCTCTATGAGCCAGGCTGTGATATGCTGGTCTGCTGGGTGGAGTTCTGACAAGGGGGGAAGTCTGGATGTGGAAAATGGAGGCCCTCGTGAAGTGGGGGGGTCATCAAGCTTGTTGTGAGGCTCTGCTGGGGTGGCGGGCCAGGGCTAGAATCCGCCATCCCTTTCGGGTCCTCGTGAGCAGCTGGGCATAGGGAGAGCCAGTAGCAGCTCTGCCCCATGTCTGTGAGTCTCTGGATCAGCGGACCTGGGCCGGATTTAAAAAAAGACTGCTGCAGGGTGGATCTCTATGAGGCAGGCTGTGATATGCTGGTCTGCTGGGTGGAGTTCTGATGAGGGGGAAGTCCGGATGTGGAAAATGGAGGCCCTCATGAAGTGGGGGGTCATCTGGCTTGTTGCAAGGCTCTGCTGGGGTGGTGGGCAAGGGTTAGAACCCGCCATCCCTTCCGGGTTCCTCGTGAGCAGCTGGGCATTGGGAGAGACTAGTAGCAGCTTTGCCCCATGTCTGTGAGTCTCTGGATCAGCATACCTGGGCCGGATTTAAAAAGAGACTGCTGCAAGGTGGATCTCTATGAGCCAGGCTGTGATAGACTGGTCTGCTGGCTGGAGTTCTGACCAGGGGGAAGTCCGGATGTGGAAAATTGAGCTCATGGAGTGGGGGTCATCTGGCTTGTTACGAGGCTCTGCTGGGGTGGCAGGCCAGGGCTAGAATCTGCCATCCCTTCCTGGCACCTTGTGAGTGGCTGGGCATAGGAAGAGCCAGTAGCAGCTCTGCCCCATATCTGACACTGAAAATTTTTAAATAAATCATGTGCTAATGTGTTTCAATTGTGGGCATGATTTAATTCAGACAAATTCCAAAAAGATGTTAATTGTTAAAGAATTATTAGAATGTAGTAGCTATTTTTGTTTTGTCTATGAGAATTGAGATGCGAATCAATTAAAATCAAGTGTTATATAAAATTTTTATATAAAATCAAGTTGATTTTTATATAAAATCAAGTTTTATATAGTGCATTGAACAGAAAACTGCAAAAGCATACTTCTAAACTATAATTTCCTCTTTCCTCTACCTAAAGTAATGCTAGATGTAAAGTTCATCATCATTATTATCATCATCATCATCGTCACTTTTCTCCGTTTCTGTCTTGCTTAGTAATGCTGTCACTAAGATGCATTCCTCCTTTTTCTCTTTTCCCTTCCTATCCCATTCTGTTTCTTGTGCTTATATGTATTTATCTGATTGTTCTCCATAATTTACTCTCAGGTAGACGCAAAGATCTATACATTACAATGTACTCTGTCTGCAGGAAAGATTTGTTTTCTCTTCAGCTTTTTCTGACGGTTTTAAGTGGAAATTCGGTCTCTTGGAGCTTACTGAACACTCCTTTCTATCTCATTATAAGAAAGTATGCATTTGATTGAATGAGAGGAAGAAATCAACTTTGATGTAGCTTTTCAAGGTGCTCTCTGGAGTTGCATTTCTACTTTAAACAAATCCAATTCTACATTCATATGAATTCTACAGTAATAAACCAACCAACAATTCACAGAATAACATGAAAGAGGTAGAATACAATGAGCCTTAGACTGAAATAAGAAAGTTTCTTTCCTTGGAGTCAATCAATGAGCACTATATCATTTAGATTTTGCTTTTCTTAATAGAAGATAGTTGAACATAAATTAAGTTTCATACTCTGTTGCTATTACATTAGGAAAATTTTTGAATTGACGATTTAGTATTCATTGGTGAATGTAATTTTAAAAACAAGAAAAAATATTAAATTGGCACAAGAGACTAAAAAGAAGAGAAAGATTTCTTTTCAGACCAAAATTAAGAGTTGGGTTAAAATATATGCACTGCCTTGTTATAAAACTGACCAACCTACTATTTACATTTGAAAATAAAATCACCTAATAGTTTGAAGTTGGGAAAGGTGATGCCTCACATCTTCTTTTTCCCGAGGATTGCTTTAGCTATCCTTGGGGGTTTATTGTTCCTTACAAAATTTCAGGAGCATTTGGTCAATTTTTTGAAGAATGTCATGGGTATCCTTATAGGGACTGCATTGAATCTGTACAGATTCTTTCGGCCCTTTCTTGTTTCCTGATGAATGCTTGCAGAGCTATAAACTTCCCTCTTACCATGGCTTTTGCGATGTCCCACGAATTCTTATAGTTGTTGTCTTCATTTTCATTGTTTCCAGAAATCTTTGGAATTCCTGTTTGATTTCTTCTATGCTCTAGGGAGTATTACCATTTTGACAATGTTGATTCTCCCCATCCATGAGCAGGGAATATGTTTCCATTTCCTTGTGTCCTATTTTATCTCCTGGAGCAGTGTCTTGTAGTTTTCTTTGTAAAGGTCCTTTACACACTTGGGTAAGTTGATTCCTTGGTATTTGATTTTCTGTGGCACAATTGTGAATGGAATTGTTTCCTTAATATCCCCTTCTTTTCTTTTCGTTATTTGTATATAAGAAAGCCAGTGACTTTGGGTGTTGATTTTGTATCCTGCCACTCAGCTATATGTGTCTATTGTTTCTAGGAGTTTTTTGGTAGAGAGTTTAGGGTTCTCTAGGTATAATATTATTTCATCTGCAAATAATGATAGCTTGACTTCTTCCTTGCCTATCTGGATGCCCTTGATGCCCTTTTTTTCTCTGATTGCTATGGCAAGTACTTCCAGTACTATATTGAATAAAAGAGGTGAGAGTGGGCAACCTTGTCTTCTCCCTGATCTCAGGGGAAGGCTTTCAACTTTTCCCCATTTAGAATGATGCTTGCTGTGGGCTTTTGGTAGATGGCTGTAACTATCTTGAGGAAAGTCCCTTCAATTCCCATTTTCTGGTGGGTTTTAATCATGACAGGTGCTGTATCTTGTCAAATGCTTTCTCTGCGTCTATTGATAGGATCATATGGTTTTTATTTTTTCTCTTATTGATATGATGTATTATGTTGATTGACTTGCGAATGTTGAACCATCCTTGCATACCCGGGATGAATCCTACTTGGTCATGATGTATAATCTTCTTGATGAGTCTTTGGATTCTGTTGGCTAGTATTTTGTTGAAGATCTTAGCATCCGTGTTCATCAGGGATATTGGTCTGTAGTTTTCTTTCTTTGTGTTGTCTCTCCTGCTTTGGGTATCAGGGTGATATGTGCCTCGTAGAAGCTGTTTGGAATGTTTCTGTTTCTTCTATTTCCTGGAAGAGCTTGAAAAGGATTGGCAGTAGGTCCTCCTTAATGGTTTGGTAGAGTTCACTAGTGAATTTGTCTGCACCTGGGCTTTTGTGTTTGGGCAGACTTTTAATTACTGTTTCTATTTCCTCAATGGTGATAGGCTTACTCAGGTATTGGAGGTCTTCTTGTTTCAGCCGTGGGAGGTTATAGGACTTCAGGAATTTATCCATTTCTTCTAGATTCTCATGTTTCATGGCATACAGGTTCTCAAAGTAATCTCTGATGATCTTTTGTATTTCTGTGGTTTCTGTTGTGATGTCACCCTTTTTATTTCTGATTCTGTTTATTTGGATTCTCTCTTTCCCTGTCCTTACAAGTCTTGCCACTGGTTTTTCAATCTTGTTTATTTTTTTCAAAGAAACAGCTCTTGGTTTCATTAATCTTTTTGGATTTATTTTTTTGGTTTCCAACTCATTGATTTCCTCTCTAAGTTTTATTATTTCCCTTTTTCTGCCTGGGTTGGGCTCCTTTTGTTGATCTTTTTTCTAATGTCTTCACCTGTGTAGTCAGGTTATTTATGTTGGCCCATTCTTGTTTCCTGATGAATTCTTGCAGAGCTATAAACTTCCCTCTTACCATGGCTTTGCGATGTCCCACAAATTCTTATAGTTGTTGTCTTCATTTTCATTTGTTTCCAGAAATCTTTGGAATTGCTGTTTGATTTCTTCTATGATCCATTTATTGCTCAGTAGTGAGCTGTTCAGTTTCCAGGTGTTTGGTTTGACAACCTGTTTTTGTGTATGGTTAACTTCCATTTTCAGTGCATCATGGTCTGAAAAGATTGCTGACACAATTTCTATCTTAAGGCTGTAATAATAAAACAGCATGGTTTTGGAATACAAACAGACTTGTGGACCTATGGAATATAATTGAGTATCCTGACACCCAACCTCAAACACATGATCATTTAATCTTTGATAAAGGTGCAAAGAGCCTAAAATGGAGTAAGGAAAGCCTCTTCAGCAAGTGGTGTTGGTAAAACTAGGCAGCAACATGTAAAAAACTGAATTTGGACCTGTGTCTAACACCATGCACAAAAAATCAGATCAAAATGGATTAAAGATCTCAATATGAGACTTGAATCCATAAAGTACATTGAAGAAAATATAGGAAAAACCCTCCACGACATTGAAGCTAAAGGCATATTCAAAGGTGATACATCACTAACAAAGCAACTAGAAGAAAAGATCAACATATGGGACTACATGAAACTAAAAAAAACTTTTTGCACCTCAAAAGAAACAGTGACTAAGATACAAAAAGCAGTCTACAGAATGGGAAAGAATATTCACCCAATACCCATCTGATAAGGGGTTAATATCCAGGATATATCAGGCACTGGTAGAACTTTACAAGAAGAAAAACAAACAACCCCATCAATAAACGGGGAGAAGAAATGAACAGAACTTCAGCAAGGAAGAAATTCGAATGGCAAAAAAACATATGAAAAAATGCTCAAAATCACTAATCATCAGAGAGATGCAAATCAAAACAACAATGAGATACCACTTTACACCACAGAGACTGGCACATATTCAAAAGAGCAAGAACAACAAGTGCTGGCGTGGATGTGGGGAAAGGGGACACTCATCCATTGTTGGTGGGAATGCCGGCTGGTACAGCCTTTCTGGAAAACAATATGGACATTCCTCCAAAGACTAGAAATTGAACTCCCATTTGACCCAGCCATAACACTCCTGGGAATCTACTCTGGGAAACCAAAAATACTCAGTGGAAACACCATCCCTACTTTTATGTTCATAGCAGCATTATTCACAATAGCCAGAATCTGGAAGCAACCAGAGTGCCCGAAAATCGATGACTTGATAAAGAAGCTTTGGTATATCTACACAATGGAATACTATGCAGCTGTCAGGAAAAATGAAGTTATAAAATTTGCCTATAAATGGATGGACATGGAGAAGATTATGTTGAGCGAAATTAGCCAGAAGGAGAGAGACAGATACAGAATGACTGCATTTATTTGCATGGCATAAATATATATGTACATATTATGATACCAATATCCAAGGTCAAGTGAAACATATATCAGGAGGTCTTGTCAAAGGTGGAAATTATCACAAACGTGTGGGAGTCAGAGGCTAGGTAAGACAGAAAAATGGAACAGTGTGCTAACAATTGTCGAGTGTACTAATGCCAACATAGAACTGAGCATTAAATAGAGGCAAAAAGATACACATGACAACCCTTTAATGTATGTTCTGTAATCCATAGTCTTGAAGGGAAGGAAAAGAGAAATAGAGAGAAAGGAAAAGAAATAAATAACCTGCCATGGAGGAGGGCTGGGGGAGAGGGGAGGGAACCGGGGCGTTGGTGGTGGGAGAGATGGGCACTGGTGGCGGGATGGGTGCTGGAACACTGTATGACCCAAACTCAAATATGAACGTTTTAATTGTATATCTTTGTAATTGTAAAAATATTTTTTTTCAAAATTACCTAATAGTTTAAAATTATATAATTTATGGGAAAAATTAATAAGGCAACGTTAAAATTACATAAGTCATTAAATTTCTTTAGATGAAACACAACTTAAGCTCTTTTCAGTTTTTTATATTTGGTATATCTGTATATTAGGTCTTATTTCTTATTGTGTCTATTATTTCTATGTGTGCTCAAGAGCTACCGGAGTGGAGATAATTTCCATACTTTGTCAGTCACTATGCTGATATTATCATCACATACTCAACTTTAAGTAGTTTCTATGTGATGCTGTTTCTCAGATTTGCCCATAGGACAAGACTTGTGCTTTATATTTTATATTCAACATTTCATATAGATTTTTGATAGTCATTTCAAATTTAACTTGTCCAAAATCTGCTGATTAACCTTTCCCTATCACTCCTAACTGGATACAGTTACAGATCTTCTCCATCTTAGGCACAGCACTCCATTTATACACACATTTATTAATTCAACCTGCATTGATAATTATTCCTCTCTTCCTACGCAACTATAAAATCCACGGGGAATATCTGAACTTAAAATATCTGAACTTAAAAAATATCTGAACTTAAAATATTTTAGATACCCAGAGACTTCTTACTACTTCTCTGACATAGATTACAGTGCTTGTCTCTCCAAATGTCTGCCTTAGTTTAGTATTGTTCCTAACCCTTTCTATAGATACTTTATTATTGATTTCAAATGTGCCCAGGCATTAGTTTCTTTGTAAGAATTTCTTCCTCAGAAGTATCTGGTGCATACATACTATCTGATTATCTTCTCCTTTGTTTCCTGGTTCTTTATGTCCCATGCCATTAGCACTGTATGGAAATACCCTCTTCAATCTACAGCAATCCCTTTCAGCAAAATAGAAATGGAATATTGCCCTTCTGGATTATATGGTCATGTTCTTGAATATAATTAAGATATAATGCATTCACTGGGCTACTTTATAAAGAGATTTACCCTTCATGAAATACATTAGAAGAACTAGATAAACACTTTTGGCTCAAAATAGTTGCTCTCATTAGGACAGAGTGAAGATTAACTGAAAGAAAAGTTTCCTTTTATAAAGATGACTCATAATAATTTAAAATATTATTAGCATTATGATGGGAAATTATTAGCTCGGGGAAGCAAACAACAGGAGAAAAATGTGTGACTAATGAAGTCAGTGGGTCACTTTTCTAACTGTTTTGGAATTGAAAACATTGAGTCCCAGATAAATAAAATGACATATGAATATTTAATTCCATATATGAGCTCAGTTATGCCCTCCATGACTTATTAAGTTCTAAGTGACATGTCTTGATGCATCCTGACCTCAGCTACCCATCTTCTTGATTTATGTAAGGAACAAATGGGAAGTAAAATACTCCTCTCTCACTCCACCCCGCCCCACTGGAACTGTAAATCATTCTGCCTTTTACTTATCTCTTTAGTAACAGAAGGATGATACTTGTGTTGTCTTAAAACGAGAGGAAGAGCACTAAAAAAGAATTCCTCAAAGAGGTTAGAATTGTGTCTGAGAAAGATAAACTGAACTATAATTTTCAGGATGATAGAGGGTTGTATTCTGTACTTGCTCATGTATCTTGCTATACATGTTATACAAGAAAGAAATTGTAGACAGAAGATAGAAGGAATTATGTTTTTGTCGAGATTACAGTCAGGCACGTCAGTAATGTGAGTCTTCTGTGCAGTCAGTAAATTCCAAAGAAGAACCTGGATGTAAACAAACCCAACAACTAGGAGGTCTTCAGCTGAGGTTGGGACTAGATACGTGACACAGGAGTGGTTGGCTTTGCTATATTAGGGATTGTGCCAGGAAATCATTTCTCACTCTCAGCCATGCCTAAGAACTCATTTATTCTCATCATGGAAAAGAATAAAATATCCATATTTAATGAACCTTAAGAGAGCCATAGCTGGAACTGGGGAGGGAGAAAGTGGCAGCCAGAGGAGGACTGTGTAAGCATTATTTGCCTTGTCCTTGTCTTCATATACCACAGAAATGTTGAGAGGAAGATATGGCAACAGGGAGACTATATCCTCCAAGTCTCTTGGCCCTCTGCTCAGAGACCTCTTAAGAGTGTGCATCAAGGAAATAAATGTGTCCAGTTGGACTAGACCAAATGATTTTTAATCATGAAAATGATAACCAATCTGCTTTGGTTTTTTTAAGAAATACCATATTTGGCAGTTATATTTGAAAGGTAATCATTAGCAGAAAATTATGGTTTTTCCGTTTTCAGAACATTCCATAAAATGCAAAGCCAAGCCATGTTTGCCCTTACGATGACTCCTTGAGTAACTATGGCTTACAGTCTTTCCTCCTATATTCTAATGAGTTATAGGAGTGGAGTCCTTGAGTCATTAGGATGGCACCGCTATCTCTGGAGAGCAGTTTGGAAGCAAGACTGGACCTGAATGACTGATGACATTTACTTTTGAAGAAAGGGTGTTCTCTGGAATCTCAATTAACTTGAAAAGAAAAGAACCTCTTCTCATCCAGATACTGTGCTTCTGAAAGAATTAAGTACTGAGGGCAACTAGAATAACAATGTGGTGCATACTTCAGTTTTCTGTCTGTTGTAGAGAAATTGTGTCCAAGTGCACACACCTATTTACAACTGAATATAAATTCTTCCATACATAGTCACATACTAGTTAATTCCATGTTTTCTGGTGAGGTTGCATAAAATAATTTAATCTGTAACACTCAACAGGATGTTATTTTTCATCTATATGGACCTGTTTAGAGGGAAAACATAAGGGACAATGGAAATGGAAGGAGAGGGAAAGAGAGCAAAGTTAGGATTTTTGTCTGTAGGCATGACTAAAAATTCCATGATTCTTTCATTAAAAACAAAGAATCTTGTAGATATTACCCAAGTCGTTTCTGTAAATTTCTTTTGAACTTGCATTCAGAATACTAAGGCTAGAAAGTACCATTTATTACTTCCCACCGATATTACTATAAAGCAACCAAATGCATAAAGAAAATAAATAATTAGTTGCAGTTTGATGATCTCAGATGTGGTGTGGAGATTTATCATGCAATCATGCACACCTCCTCAGAAAAGCTATCTATCAAATGTTAGAATTATCACTTTTGCAATTTACTTAAATATTACCCCTGCAATGAAACACAGCTCTCTAGTCCCCACCTCTCTGAGTCACCTCCCAGATTAAAGAGCTTCTCCTGCCACAGAACTTCACAATTTCCAGGCACTTTATTTTTATTCAACAGAGGGTTTTTTTGAATACTGTCTAAGGAACACAAAGGTTTAGAAGACACTGTTTTAAATTGGTTCTTTTGTCTTAAAATAATGTAAAACTTTGCCAGCACTTGCAAAGTCATTTATAGCAGACTTTATTCAGGGTCTTAGGAAAATTTTGTACACGGACCACCTCTACTTCATTTTGTCATTTATGTTCTGTTTTCTTTGCTAAATCAGGGAGGAGGTTGGGGGTCAGATACAATCAGATACAGTTAAGCCATCTTTCACTACCAAAACAGAATAGCCTTTTAATCCCAGGAAAATGAAATATTAACCAAGAGACTTTTGAAATGTCTACTACCAACCATAAAATGACATGAGGTATGGAGAGGGGTAGGGATTTTTATCCAGTGGTTACCAATTTTGATACTGATCCCCAAGAAATGTCCCATCTCCATCTCTACTAATTATTAACCTCAACAGTGGAGAACTAATTTTGTAGATCATGTTTTACTTCTTGTCTTCTCTTTTTTGTTCCCTCTCCCACCTTCTATGCATATTTAACTAAATTCACCTCTGATAAAATCTCCATGAAGGTCCTCCACCCACTGTGGGCCAGATACTGTATCAAATAAAGGTTCCTACCTTGTTCTCCACTAATCTTGTTTCAATACTAGATCAATGATGGTTTCCAAATTCCAGTGCCACACCAGAATTGATCCCTAAGATCAAAGCCAAGAGTAAGCCCTGAACACAGGCAGGTATGACTGCTCTCCTCCACCCAGGTAAATCACAGCAAAACAACAAAATTAAAAAACTACATTTTTCCCCAGTGTCTCTCTATATTGAAGATGTCCAAAAAAATGAAAATCAAATGAGATAATGTATTCTTGGCACAGTGCCTGGCTCGTAGTAACAGATAACATTGTAATTTTTTTTAACTAAAATGTTGAGGCCATAATATATATCAGCATTGAAGATCACGAGCCTAAAATTATCTAATGCTTTTTATTTCTTTCAACATTCAATTAGATTTTGAATGAACTATCTGTAAACTACCGAGTGTGTAATTACATAAAGTTTTTTTTTCACATATTCTGTTATAACAAGTGTCTATAATAAGATGGACATAAAGGAGGGTAATTGGGGTATAAGTAGTGAAGATCTTTCCTAAAAGGGTGTGTGTGTGTGTGTGTGTGTGTGTGTGTGTGTGTGTAGGAAGATTCTGAAATTAATATTGAACTTGAATATGAGATTGGACTGGATATTTAACTTGAAATTATTCAAATTAATTTCCAAATCCATTCAACTTCATAGACAGGTATTGAATTTCAATAATTTCTCTTTTAGGTGATTGTTTAAAAAAGTAGGATCTGGGGCCCACGTATACTGGAATTGTGGTCATCTGTCTGTGTTTTTTTAATTTATTTTCCACTGCCTTTGTTTAAAATCCCTGCTTCACATGGACTTCAGCATCCATCTAGACTACTTCTGTCTTACTACTATTTACTTTTCAAACCTTCAGCTTAATCTTTTGGGGATGTAGGCATAATTCAGTGATGATAAAACTCTTTAGCACCATTGTGGCAACATGGGAAGATACCATCATTGACAACATTGATAAAGAATACAACCAACTGCTTAAGCACCTCCATGATGGTGTGAAGAATGCCTAGAGATAGAAAAGACACAAGGACACCTGTCTTCAGAAACTCTAGAGCTCATTTGCCAACGTGGCAAGGTGTGAGCCTCAGGAGACCAAATGCTAACTTCAAAGCTTTACGGTGCAGAGAAGCAATAAAGGGAAGCCCCTCAAAGAGAGAAGAGCGAAATACTAGAAGATGCAGCAGAAGCCATGAAAAGCATTCACATCGCCTGCCTGACCTTCACCAACTATAAGACCAGATGACTGCCCTCTGACGCCCTTATGGATCTATCACATCTTCCAGAAAGGCGATGGAGAAGATTATCCAGGACTTCTATTCAGGTCTCTTTGATAGCCACATCCACCTGCCCACATACCAAATTCCACAGGATGGACATGTCATTTCCAAAGTTCTCCCTTCTGAAATCCGACATGCCATTTCATCAGTAAAGAAGGGAACAGCACCAGGCCCAGACAAAGTTGACCTGAACACCTGAAGAATCTGCCATCAGGTACTCATCAATACACTAGGTCAGCTCTTTACACGCTAACTGTCTGAATGCAAGGTGCCCTCCCAATGGAAAACCAGCAGGACAGTTCTACTGTTCAAGAAGGGAGACATTTACGACATTGGCAACTATCACCCCATCTGCCTGTTGTCCGTCATCTGCAAGCTATTCACGTGAGTCATCCTGAACAGGATTGGCAGAACAGTAGATGAAGGACAACAATGCGAACCAAGTTGGCTTCTGAAAGGGATTCAGAACAACTGACCTTGTCCACACAGTAACCAAGCTCATTGAGGTTTGTAGGGAGTACAAGATGCCGCTCTTTCTCACATTCATTGATTTAAAGAAAACCTTTGATTCTTTAAAGACTGAAGCAGTCATCGATGTCCTAGCCAACAGGGCGTTCAAACCAAAAAACATCCGGATCATCCGTGAGCTGTATTACACACTCACAACCAGGATCTCACCATTCTAAAAATTGATCATTGATGTCAAAATAGGGGTTTTGACAGGGTGATACCATTTCACCAAAACTCTTCAGTGCCACCCTCGAGAACATCATGTGACAATTAGAATGGGAAGGAATGGGAGTGAAGATAGATGGTAAGCTACTACACCACCTCCACTTTGCTGATGACATCATTCTAATAACACCAAACATTAGCCAAGCGGCAAAAATGCTGGTTGACTTGACCAAGAATGTTGGAAACCTAGGCCTACAGCTGAATCTAAACAAAACAATGTTCATGAAAATATGAACTAGTTCCAGAGGCCCAATTCACTCTCAATGGAACAGACATCTGTGAATGCAGCAGTTATGCGTACCTAGGTCGAGAAGTCAACATAATGAATGACCTAAAACCCTGAGCTGTGCAGGAGGAAGAAAGCGGCATGGAAATCCCTTCAAAGGCATCGAAGAAATAGATAAAAGGATAAAGAACCTCCTGCTCAGGGTACATCTCTTCAACTCCACAATTCTCCCTACATTAACATATGCCTCAGAGACCTGGGCCCTACAAAAGCAGGATGAGAATGCTATTCGGGTCTCCCAGAGAGGAATCGGGGGGGGCTATGCTTGGAATATCATGCCTCACTCAAGTGAGAGAAGGAATCTAGAGCTCTGACCTCCATCGCTATTCAGAATCAGGGATGCTGTCTCATTTGCCAAGGCATCGAAAATCAGATGGACTGGACATGTAATGTTATTTGGAGATGACCGCTGGACTAAAGCTGTTACTGACTGGATCCCATGGGATGTCAAAAGATCACGTGGCTTCCCACCTACAAGATGGTCAGACTTCTTCATCAAGACCCTGAATGAACGGTTTGAGGCTTTTCATATTCCTGAATCAACCAGATGCCATTGGGCTACATTGGCACGTGATAGGGTCCAATGGAAACGTTACTGGCGCCCACTCGAGCAAATCGATGAATATGGTGATTCAAGTGATCAAGTGATCAAGTGATCAAGTAATCAAGTGATAAAACAGAACCCTGAAATCATAACACTAGATCATTTGACTTGCAGTGTGTATGTACACCAGGCCATCCCAGGAAACATCCCTTCTCTGCATTTTCTGGAAACATGAGTGAAATGCCACTAGTTTTTTCTACAAAAGGAAAGTCATAGACTGTTCACACTATATTTGTGTTTATTGATGTGGTCCAGGCAAAATGACTTTCTGTTACGTTTATGGGCCTAAGTGAATCCTGAGGCAGAGACGGAGTACGATTGGGAAATATAGAATTTATTCATAACCAGGCAGAAGAATGGCAGTAGACTTACTCTGTCAGGTACCTGCAGGTGATTTACTATGCATTAGTCGTGGGGTCTCCCAGATGATACCAGTGCTCTCTTCAAACTCACCAAACCATCAATAGAGTGCTTGATTTAGAGGTGACTACAAGTCATGCCACCCACATGGCAGAGTCTGGCAAGTCTCCCGTGTCGTATTTGATATGCTAAATACCAGTAACAATTATAGACCTCCTCCCATGGACCTGATGGAGATGGTTCGAGGCTCTTTATGTTCCTGGAGCAAGCACATGCCCTGGGCACTACTAGCATGAGGCAGGACATATGGAGATGTTACTGGTTGCCCCGTTCGAGCAAATGAATGGGAAGACAGTGACAGTGACAGTGTCAGTCTCAGATATATCTATTCTTCTAATAGATACATTGGTCCCAAATTTCCACTTCAATGTTTCCAGAACCTCCAGCCATCGTGTCTGTGAGCTCACCAAATTGCATATTCCCAGTTGCAAACTGTAGAAATAATTTGTTTCTTTTTTAGAGATCTAAGATATATTGACTCTCAAAAAGATTGAAATGTGTAAGAGGCCAAAACCATTGCTTTTCCAGACACAGTTTACCTGTGTCTACTGGAAGGACAGAGAAAAAAAAATTATACCTGAGCAGAAAAGGGGCCCCCCAGCACGCAACCCTGACAATGTCCCACTTTGTTTCCCTAAAAGGTAGCCTGATCAGCAATCTTTAAGCTCTTGTGTGCAATTCAGATTTGAAGGCATCAGTTCCTCTGCAACTCTCCTTGTTCTTTGTCCAAAAATGTTGCTCTAAATCCAGGAGCTGCACATGTTTCCACCATCCTATGCAAGCCTGGATAGAGTATGTTACCCATATTTCTAAAGATTGGCACGTGGAACCCAAGGCAGTGGTTTCCTAGTGTGGACTAATGACATAGGACACATGCACACCCTAAGATGGGGAACTAATATGGTCGGAGAGCTACACTCTCTCCCCTAGTGCTCTAAAGACTAGAACATTCCCAATTTTGTCTATCAAGGATGGATGAGAATTGCAGGGAAAACACTTGATTTGATTACTCCAAATATTATATCAACTGGGTCAGCTTTGTCCTTGAGACAGCACTTATTAGCAAAGTTGTTCGCTTGAGTCAAGAATCATAAGGTTGGGACCGGAGACATAGCACAGCAGATAGGGCTTTTGCCTTGAATGTGGCAGACCTGGGTTCAATCCTCAGCATCCCATATGGTCCCCCAAGCACAGCCAGAAGTAATTCCTGATTGTAGAGCCAGGATTAACCCCTGATCATTGCCGAGTATGATGCCTCCTCCCCAAAAAGAAACAAGAATCTTCAGGTTGGTTTATTGGGGTAAGATATAAGTCCATCTGTCTTCTAGTACATCAAATCTCCAAATGCAGACAATGTAATAGGGCTTCGTATTTATCTTTTTTTTGGAATTTCACAGCATCCCATAGTAAAACTAAATAAAAAAGTTTATTTATTCAATGAATACACACTAACTTATTCATATAGGAAAAGCACTTTAAAAAGGAGTGATTGGAAACCTCAAATTTATATTAAGAATCTGGTAGAGTAAATTTTCCTTAAAACTACCTCTCTTTAAAATCTATATTTCTCCTTACTAAATCTACTGTCTTTAGATAGTAGGATGTGCTTAGAGAATGTCTTCTGGCAAAATTAAAGGAATCGGTCATTTTCTATCTTGGAAGAATTCACAAAGAGAAATGGAAATATTCAAATTTACAGCTTTAAAGTTTGTCATTATCTTTGCCACTGAATCCCTGTTTTTTTCAAGTTACATATTTCATGATTTTTTTATTTGTTGGCTATCTATAAAATTCGGTCCAAGTTATAAAAAAACACCATTAAGCTAGTTAACTTCTTATTAAAACAGTAGTGTTACGTTTGAGTAAACAAAATCAGGCTTAGGTACTTGAAACTACTAGATCATTTGCTGAAGGGTGGAGTGACAGTTCCACCTGTATCTCTAGATGGTTTTGGGTGTGTTTAGCAAGGAATTAACACTAGTCAAATTAGTAAAAGAAAGAAATATATACTATATTCTTACTTATTCTTTACTGTACTCCAGCTTTATTCCAGATTTTTTTAAATGTAAAGTTTCTTCTTTTTCTCTTGAGTTTTTTTTCATACTTGATTACCTGCTCTTTTTTCCCTCTATCCTATGCCTACATTGTCTCTGTCACTGCCCATACTTTATCCAGATGCCCATCTTCCTGCTTTTGTGTCTTCCTGTCACCTTGAGCTTCTTCTGGACAAAATGAACATACACTCCTGGGGTGGTTGCTCCCATGCTTTTTGGATAATGACTTTGAATTTTACCACTATGTAGAAAAATAAAGACATACCTTGGATACTTTTTGATGATGGATAATTTTATAACAATATTATAAACTAATAAAGAGATTTTTTATCAGTCTGTAAGACTAAAGAAGCTCATTTTAGAAAGCCAAGAGTACACAAATTGTATGTTATTTATTTTATCAAAGTCCCTTTAAGTTTCTTCTACTTTGGGCTGAGGGACCAATTAAAATGTCTCTGGGTACTTACATTTCATCCTTTAATTACCACTAATCAATTATTCTTGTATGACTAATTACCTCTTTAATGATGATGATTGTGCACAGCTCTTAAGTAACAATATGAGTGATAACCTATTGGATAATTTTTTTCAAAAACTCTATTTTTTTGACCTTCACTCACTAAAATGCTTAATTCCTGTTTTTTCAAAATATGGTGATATTAAATGACAATTAATGCTATTTAAATTTACTTTGTAAGCCATAATAAACCCATAGGGAACCTAATTATAGAACAAGGAAGAATAAATAATCCATGCTGAAAATGTTCCTTTGGAAATCATTTAAAAGATAAATTTTTAATTATTTAATGATCATTGCATGTTCACATTTTTCATAGTATAAGTATTTTATAAATCCATATTTTATAGCTTAATGTTTGATTCTATACCGAATTCACTTAAATATTAATTGTTTAGTACTATGACAAACAATTTGGAGAATGGAAGAAAGAAAAACCTAAATACCATATCTGCAGTAATAGGTTCTAGGAATTCAACAAGGTAAAACATAATGTAACAAATAACACATATTTCTATAACTATAAATTTATATATATATATGTATACATTTTATGTATGCACAGATGTGACTTTCAATAGAAATACTTATTAGTAAAATGTAAAAAGTACAGATCATTGGACAGAAGATCTATAGCATCAAACATTTGATACAACCTATCTCATTTTATTATATATGACTCAATGTAATTTCCAAATGTGAATTTTACAGATGAATAACCTCTAGACACTTTTTCTGTGAACTGGGCCATTTTTGGTGACAATTTTTTTCAAGAGAAAATGGAGGAATTAGAAATTATTTTAGAGTGGGGGACATAAGGAGAAGGAAAGATTTAGGGAATGGCTGTATTATGGGCCCACACTCATCAGAACTCAGGGTTTCTTCTGATTCCATGCTGTATTACTTGGGTGGTGCTTAGAGGAGACCATGCCAGGGGTTTTCATTGACTTTGGCACTTGGTTTCCATATCTCCATACTATCTCCTGGCCCCCTTTCACAATATTTTGTTCTTTATGATTTATCTCTGTTCTTATTATTGATGTTACAATGATAACACAAATTGCATCATCCAACCTGTTGGAGGTTACCTCAAACCATCGGCAACAATATCTTTATTCTGAGTTTTTTCCACTAACAGCATATTACTTAGTGTCTCTGCTTTTTTTTTTGCCCTGTTCAGTATCATGCTGATTTTGATTAATAGGCTAGTCCATAAACCTTTTTACCACCCAACCTTTTTAGGAGCGCCAAATGGAAAATGTTTGATGTCTCTGACTATCAATAAACATTAAACTTGGTGATACTTAAAAGGTAATTTCCAGGCCAAGGGAGATGGCCGAAATTTATAACTTGAGTTATATCAGCATACTTGTGAATGTAGCAACAAAGTTCATGAAGAAATTTGATATTTATTTTAGTGAAATATTAATTGTAAGAAAACAATCTGTTGCTAATAATACTTCCAACATTGGAAATGTATCATGTGAAACCAAGAGCACTATTGGAGCTATACAAAGAGTTTCATGCTGTTGCATTATTATTTCAAACTTCTGATTTTTTACTATAATTCTACAGTCTGGAATAGAGTGATATTTTATTTACGAGTTTTATTATTTAGCAACTCCACTTTGAAAAGCTATAGCTGCAAACAGATAAAATTCACCAGTGCTTTATCTGGACAAAGTGGTCAGATAAGCTTCTGGAAATAATTCACCATTCTTTATATTTTTAAGAACTAACACGCTGGTTCATAGGGTACATGTGAGGGATATCAGCAGTATAATCTAGTTTGAAAGTAAAGCTCTACTATCCAACGTGAATAACTTTGATGGGTTGAAAACTCTCAGCTTGAATTGCTGCACTATAAAATTACAGAACGGGCAACAATAGGAGAAAAACTGATCAACATTGGTCAAATCTCATGGCAAACGATTAATGTATGATGAGGTTGCTACTGTGTTAGATAGGGAATCCTTTACTTGAGAACTGATTTCTGTTAAGAGGCTGCAAAATTGATGAAATGATAAAAAAATTTAGATTGTTACAAAATAAGTAGATGAAACAGCACTGAGTTTGGAGAAGATTTTCACAGTTTTGAAAGAAATTCTTCTATAGGTAAAATTGGCACAAACAGCATTTAGTGATTCAGAAAAACATGAGGAAGAATTCGCTCTTTGTAGGAAACTTCAATTTTGCCTTCTTTTAAGATCTTACTTTTAGCAAGCAGCAATCATCCAATAAGGCATGCAAGGCACTCTAAAATAAAAATTTTGTGTACACTTAGGATTGCACAACAGTGTGAACTTTCAAATTCTAAATATGAGAAACTCTCCTGTGACTAGGAATTATCACAATTTTATATTAGCTTTGGTTTTCTGAGTCAAATACACATCTTTGAAGTGTCCTATATGTGGTTGTTGACTTGAAGAACATGCAATGAGGTTTTAGAATGCTCCTTCTCCCTCTGGTTTTCTCATGCTACCAATGATGTTTCACCACCTATATACAATATAAATGGGAATTACCAGTTTTTTAGTTTCTGACACAAAAATTGAAACTTGAATGTTCTTTTCCAGATTTTCAAGTCTTGGCCGAGATTTTGGCAAATTTCATTTCTCTGAATTGGTCTTATTTAACTTTCGAAGACAACCATATTATTCACATACTTTCACTGAAATAGTTCATCAGTATCTGAATTCTGTCATTTTGGTCCCAATTATATATATGTGAATTTAGGGAAAATATAAATGCAGGCTAATATTTATGATGAAGCTGAGACTTTGAATTTATTAAATAAGAAGGGTTGGCAATATGTCCAGAAAAGGAATAAGGATGGTGGTATATAACTTGAGGATTAGCACCCTTCATTAATGCTAGAGTTAAAGCAGAGTGAAAACTGAACATATGCAAAATCAAGAAGATTTGTTAAAGAAACTAAATTATAGAAGAGGGTCCTTTAAAAATGGGAGCCCAAAATAATCAAAGACAGTGTTTAATGGGAATCAGAGATTCACGATATTCAATGATCTGGCTCAGAAAATGAAAGTAAAATATAAGATCAAGAACTTGTCAAATTGTCAAGATTTGAAGATCAGTATAAATATACATGAAAATAATTGAGAATATTATTGGAACAATTGAGAATAATGTGTTTATCTGACATGATAAAGGTGTCATGTCATTAAGCCATATATCTTAAAGAGTAAAGTTTACGTTTGAAGAAAATCTACTTCGACTATATAAGTGGTGCCTTTTATTTTAAAATGTATTTATTAACTCATATTTAATAAAGATATGCAGAATTACCTTAAAAAAACTGTTAGCTTTAGAGGAATGATACCCGAGAAACTCATTCTAAAGGTTTCCTCTAACTACTTCTTTTTAATTTAATATTACAGCTCCTTGTGGAGGCCATTTTCCGCTCAAGTGGATTGATTCTCTCACCTGGATGGCCAGGATACTATAAAGATTCTTTGGTGTGAGTGGGTACATTGAGGCTGAACCGGACACTCCATCAAAATTACATTTGAAAGGTCTCTGAAAATAATTTTCTATGTTTAAAATGCCCATAAAAATAAGTTATATTTTCATGTTACTAAATGTAACTTTTTAATAGTTCCTTGCACTGTTTCTTGTGGGCTTCCTTGTCTTTGGGAGTCTACTTTCAAGTTAATTTTCTATTTATTTGAATGTTGTGTGATTCTTACCAAGATATATAAGACAAGTCTTATTTGTCTACATCTGTGCGCATACTTATGAATATAAGTGTACAACTTAATATCTATTGGTGATTGGTGATCATTACAAATACTGAAGAATAGAACTGGTTTGAAATTGGTTTATAATTGACCATCAAATAGAAATATTTATATTATTTTAGAGTATTATTTACAATTTTTTCTCAACTCCCTAAATCTTCACTTGATGATAAACACTAACAGAATTATATTTCTATTACAAGAGTATTCATATAAAGCACACACAATTATGGTATGGTGACTGAATTAGACGGCGTGCATCATTATGAATCCTATCAAACGGGAATTTTAAGGTCATATTCTATTTTACTGACAGATATATGAAATATTTCATGAGGTCATTTTCTATTTTTTTTTACTTGACCTACATAAACTTTACCATCACCCTTCATTTTTATTTGCAGTCTGTTAGAAGCCACATAGAACTTTGACTGTGTTTTCTCACAGTTCTGGAAAGAAGCATATTCAATTTTATTTCATATTATTTGAATTCTAATTTTTGAGAAGATTTAAAAATTGCTTTATTGTGTAAAGTTCACAGATGTTGATGTTTCAGAGATAAATTGATAAGCTAACAAAGTTTCAGTCTCACTGTGGTATAATAATTTCTCTTTTTAAAAATCAACACTTACAAAAAAACTTATTTTTATTTATTTTTTAAATATTTTATTATACCACTGTAGAGATAACCACAATTACAAAGATGCTCATATTTGAGTTTCAGTCAGACAGTGTTCCAGCATCCATCCCTCCACCATTGCCAGAAACACACCACCAATGTCCCCTGATTCCCTCCCCTCTCCATTATCCACTGCCTCTATGGCAGGAGTTCTTCCATGTCTTTTTCCTCTCTCTCCCTCTCTCTCTCTCTCTCTCTCTCTCTCTCTCTCTCTCTCTCTCTCTCTCTCTTCTTCCTCCTTACACATTTGAAGCGGATTGCAATACATATATTTAGAGGTTATCGGGTGTGTCTTTTTTCTCTGAAATTCAATGCTCAGTTCCAGGCTGCTATTGTCTCCCTTTCTGTTGGGGATGCTTCTGGAGTCCCCAACAGTGCCGAAGCGAGTTCCCTTCTACCTCCAAAGCCCGCGGAATGGATATGAAAGAACTTCAGGGGAATCCGATGCAAGTTTTGGGAAAAGCTTTACTTATCACAGGTTCAGGTATACAAATCCAGCAATAGAAAACCCTGTGCTTAGGATTCCTGGCTAGAACCCCAGCCACATGTAGGCGCAAGGCGGCCACCCAGGTGTAAAGGCCCTGTAAAGAGGAGACAAAAGACAAGACTCCCAAGAAGGGTGCGGAGGTTCCACAAAGAGAGCAGAAAAAGAGAGAGAGTGAGAGAGGGAAAGCAGGCTGGTTTTATACCCCTGCAACTCAGACCTTCTCCCACTATTATGGAAGCAGGAAGGGTCAAATGCCCTTCGGTAATTTCTCCCAGCACCTCACCATTAGGCCCTTTTATATGCTAATGTTTTGTGTCAAGATCTGCCTGGAAATACCTTGTTATGGGGGTAGAGAAGGGGTTTCCAGGGGAAAGAGGACATGTCTCTGAACCAAAGACTAATACTAATGCCAGTTAAATATTTCTCCAGAAGCCTTCACAAGAGTCTCGTCTACTTCATGAGTAGTTTTGTATTTTTAGTTGCCTTTGAGTTATCAGGGGGGAGCCATGCTTGCTTGCTTGGAGGCAAACAGCATTTCTCTCTCTGGTCTAATTACTTAGAGATCCAACGTGGCCAGGCAAATATGCTGGTAAGATCTAGCTAGTCCTTGCTGCGGTAGCATGAGAGAATATTTATACCAGCTAGTATAGAATACATGGTCAGATAAGCTGCCACATTTTAAGGCTACCCCCTATATCTGAAGTGATCTGGAAGGCAATCAGGCAGATGCAGAGGCTCTTAGGGAATCCTGCAACACCTTTTTGACAATTATTAGCCGCAGCTGTTCGCTTCTCTGTCTTACTAACCTCGACTCCAAGACATGTTTGTGGCAATTTCCACTTTTGACAAGACTTCCTGATCACATTTTAATCTGACTTTGGATTTGGTAGTATCATAATATGTGTGCATATATATATACACTATATCATGCAAATAAATGTAGTCATTCTACTGTCTTTTTCCTTCACAAACTAATTTCACTCAACATGAGCCTCTCCATGTCCATCCATTAATTTCATATCTCCATTTTCCTAACAGCTCGCAAGTATTCTATTGTGTAGATGTACCCAAATTTTCTTTATCCAGTCATCAGTTCTCAGGCACTCTGATGGTTTCCGATTCTGGCTATTGTGAATGAGTGCTACTATGAAAATAAAAAGTGTTGTTGGTCTTTCCGCTGTGTTTTTTGGCTTCCCAAGCGTATATTCCCAGGAGTGGTATGGCTGAGTCAAATAGGAAACTCAATTTCTAGTCTTTGGAGGAATGTCCTATTGTTTTTTCAGAAGGGTGTGCCAAGCTCGACTTATTCCCACCAACAATGGATGAGGTCCACATTTCCCCACATGCACTCCAGCACTTGTTGTTCTTGCTCTTTTGGATATGTGCCAGTCTTGTATGAGATGATATCTCATTGTTGTTTTAGTTGCATGTCTCTTATGGTTTTATGTAAAGAGCTTGTCATGTCTAATCACAAGGTTTTTAAGTCACTTGTCTAAGAGTGTGGCTTGACTTTCACTGAGATATCTGTTTCTGTTTTGTTTGATACGACATTGGTTGGCTTCAATGTTACTTTCCCAGTTAATTTGGTTTTACCTTTTCAGTTTCAGTATAGGAGTTAGGATGTGTTGTGTGGTACAGAAAAATCAGGATCTGTGATCTGGGGGCAATAAGTTAACATGATGGCTGTGAAGTGGAAGCGGCTTCCATAAATACAGGCGTGGGGAAACCACCCACTCTTATCAAAATACTGAAGTTTCTAGTTTAGGCACCCAGGTACAGCTAGCGAAGAGAAAATATTTGCAAGTGGTGGAGTGGAGGCAGCAAGGTGTGGCTGGTATTAGTGAAGTGTGGAGTGAGAGCTGCTGGAGCTTCTGCTGTGCTGTTACTCCTATGAGGAATGCCGGGATTTCAGCTAGGGGGGACTGTGTTTCATGAATTTTCTGCTTGGCATGTACCATCTGGGAGAGATTGAATCGAGAATGGGTAGAGCAGGGTCACGAGGCCCTGAATCAACATAGCTGAGAATGTGTTGTTAATGTGTTTGTTGAGAAATGCTGATGTTAGAAAGCTTGTAGCGTCGGTCTCCAAAAAAAAAAAATACTTTGGGAAAATAGCTCCACAGCTTTTTATTAGATTCGGGCAGGGATGTTAAGGAAGTTGGGAAAGTAGGGTAGAAATTCTGTATCAGTCTATCAGGTAGTAGGGTGGTTTCACTGTACAGTCAATCATGCAAGGTGAGAAGGGATTACACCCAAGGGATTAAGGGGCCAGGTGATAGCATCATGGCTGGTAGTGCATTTGTTTTTGGCATCTGACCAGGGCCAAACTGGAGTTTCCATCCCAGGCATCCCATGTATCCCTAGCACAGTCAGGAGTAATTCCTGAGCTAATTGCATTGCCGGGTGTGACCCAAAACACACAATAAAACAAGACAAACAAACACACCAAAGAAAAACAAGCATTGAGGCAAGATTGTGTACTTCATCATAAGCAGGTAGGGTGTTACTTCTGTGATGGCATGTATTTTGCTTTACGTTGTGTTTAATCCCAATTTTGTATGTCAAGGGAGGTCGTTCCAAAGATCAGATGGTGATTTTTAGTTTTTTCATTTGTATCTACATGCAAATTTCTTTGAAATCAACTTGGTCAAAGATTGGTGTCCTGCATAATCTATGCCTTCCAATAGTAACTTTGTATAGGAGTATGCCGGGGGAGGGGCGGGACTATGAGCTACTTCATGGGTCCTTTTGGGAAGATTTACCAATCAAATTCCAGAGAGATTAGTGAGAGAGAACAAAATTTGAAGTATCTGCTTAATAAGAATCTACATAGATGTGGATTCAAATATTGGAAGTAACTGTACAGAGGAAAGGGTGATTGCCCTGCATGGAAGCTAACCATGGCTTCATTTCAGAGCATTGCCCACAGTCCCCAGGAGCTGTCGGGAGTGGAGTCACCTGATGGCATATCAAGAGTAATCACTTGAGGGCTTCCAAGTATCACCCCAAAATGAACAAAAGAAGATGATGAAGATAGTGGTATACACTCTGTGTTTAAGAAGAATGGGACAAGGAAGAAAATTTAAAGGAGAATAAAGGGAGTTCGAGATTAACAGCAATGTTTCACTCTAGACTTGTTTTTGCGAAGAAAATTAGCTCTTCTAAATATAAGAATTTTGCCATCTAATTCTCATATTGAGTAGTTTTTGTTCAATTTTCCCTTCAGTTGTGCAATCACGCTTGACACATGGCATATGGTTTTCTAGAGCAAAACAGCTAAAGCTGGCCATTCTAAGGCTTCATTTCTGCTGTTATTTTCCATGTCTTACAATCCTTGACCTCAAGCAATAAGTATTGGTCTTCCATGGAACACTTTACTTATATTTTTTTTTAGGTTTAAGAAGTAGTGAAAATTATCAAATTTGATTAGGAATAGTTTGAGTTCCACGAAGAGTATTTTCACAAAATTCTAAGATTGAAATTATAATGG
>JAJIBD010030494.1:452500-477839 GCA_021461705.1 Cryptotis parvus | reverse complement strand
TCCTACATGCTCTAGGGAGTTATTCCACCATTTTGACAATGTTGATTCTGCTCCATCCATGAGCAAGGGGGTATGTTTTCATTTTCCCTTGTGTCCTCTTTTTTCTCTGGGCAGTGTCTTGTAGTTTTTCTTTGTAAAGGGTCCTTTACACACTTAGGTAAGTTGATTCCTTGGTTATTTGATTTTTCTGTGCACAATTGTGAATGGAATTGTTTCACTTAATATCCCCTTCTTTTCTTTCGTTATTTGGCTTATTTAGAAAGCCAGTGACTTTGGGGTGTTAGATTTTGTATCCTGCCACTCCTAGCTGTGTCTATTGTTTCTAGGAGTTTTTGGTAGAGTTTAGAGTTCTCTAGGTATAATATTATTTCATCTGCAAATAATGATAGCTTGACTTCTTCCCTTGCCCTATCATGGATGCGCTTATGTGCCTTTTTTTCTCTGGTTGCTATTGCGAAAGTACTTCCAGTACTATATTGAATAAAAGAAGGTGAGAGTGGGCAGCCTTGTCTTCTCCCTGATCTCAGGGAAGGCTTTCAACTTTTCCCCATTTAGAATGATGCTTGCTGTGGGCTTTTGGTAGATGGCTGTAACTATCTTGAGGAAAGTCCCCTTCAATTCCGCATTTTCTGGTGGGTTTTAATCATGACAGGTGCTGTATCTTGTCAAATGCTTTCTCTGCGTCTATTGATAGGATCATATGGTTTTTATTTTTTTTCTTATTGATATGATGTATTATGTTGATTGACTTGCAGATGTTGAACCATCCTTGCATACCGGGATGAATCCTACTTGGTCATGATGTATAATCTTCTTGATGAGTCTTTGGATTCTGTTGGCTAGTATTTTGTTGAAGATCTTAGCATCCGTGTTCATCAGGGATATTGGTCTGTAGTTTTCTTTCTTTGTGTTGTCTCTCCCTGCTTTGGGTATCAGGGTGATATGTGCCTCGTAGAAGCTGTTTGGAATGTTTCTGTTTCTTCTATTTCCTGGAAGAGCTTGAAAAGGATTGGCAGTAGGTCCTCCTTAATGGTTTGGTAGAGTTCACTAGTGAATTTGTCTGCACCTGGGCTTTTGTGTTTGGGCAGACTTTTAATTACTGTTTCTATTTCCTCAATGGTGATAGGCTTACTCAGGTATTGGAGGTCTTCTTGTTTCAGCCGTGGGAGGTTATAGGACTTCAGGAATTTGTCCATTTCTTCCTAGATTCTCATGTTTCATGGCATACAGGTTCTCAAAGTAATCTCTGATGATCTTTTGTATTTCTGTGGTTTCTGTTGTGATGTCACCCTTTTTATTTCTGATTCTGTTTATTTGGATTCTCTCTTTCCCTGTCCTTACAAGTCTTGCCACTGGTTTTTCAATCTTGTTTATTTTTTTCAAAGAAACAGCTCTTGGTTTCATTAATCTTTTGGATTTATTTTTTTGGTTTCCAACTCATTGATTTCCTCTCTAAGTTTTATTATTTCCCTTTTTCTGCCTGGGTTGGGCTCCTTTTGTTGATCTTTTTCTAATGTCTTCACCTGTGTAGTCAGGTTATTTATGTTGGCCCATTCTTGTTTCCTGATGAATTCTTGCAGAGCTATAAACTTCCCTCTTACCATGGCTTTGCGATGTCCCACAAATTCTTATAGTTGTTGTCTTCATTTTCATTTGTTTCCAGAAATCTTTGGAATTGCTGTTTGATTTCTTCTATGATCCATTTATTGCTCAGTAGTGAGCTGTTCAGTTTCAGGTGTTTGGTTTGACAACCTGTTTTTGTGTATGGTTAACTTCCATTTTCAGTGCATCATGGTCTGAAAAAGATTTGCTGACACAATTTCTATCTTAAGGCTGTAATAATAAAAACAGCATGGTTTTGGAATACAAACAGACTTGTGGACCTATGGAATATAATTGAGTATCCTGACACCCAACCTCAAACACATGATCATTTAATCTTTGATAAAGGTGCAAAGAGCCTAAAATGGGTAAGGAAAGCCTCTTCAGCAAGTGGTGTTGGTAAAACTAGGCAGCAACATGTAAAAAACTGAATTTGGACCTGTGTCTAACACTCATGCACAAAAAATCAGATCAAAATGGATTAAAGATCTCAATATGGAGACTTGAATCCATAAAGTACATTGAAGAAAATATAGGAAAAACCCTCCACGACATTGAAGCTAAAGGCATATTCAAAGGTGATACATCACTAACAAAGCAACTAGAAGAAAAGATCAACATATGGGACTACATGAAACTAAAAAAACTTTTGCACCTCAAAAGAAACAGTGACTAAGATACAAAAGCAGTCTACAGAATGGGAAAGAATATTCACCCAATACCCATCTGATAAGGGGTTAATATCCAGGATATATCAGGCACTGGTAGAACTTTTACAAGAAGAAAACAAACAACCCCATCAATAAACGGGAGAAGAAATGAACAGAACTTCAGCAAGGAAGAAATTCGAATGGCAAAAAAACATATGAAAAAATGCTCAAAATCACTAATCATCAGAGAGATGCAAATCAAAACAACAATGAGATACCACTTTACACCACAGAGACTGGCACATATTCAAAAGAGCAAGAACAACAAGTGCTGGCGTGGATGTGGGGGGAAAAGGGGACACTCATCCATTGTTGGTGGGAATGCCGGCTGGTACAGCCTTTCTGGAAAACAATATGGACATTCCTCCAAAGACTAGAAATTGAACTCCCATTTGACCCAGCCATAACACTCCCTGGGAATCTACTCTGGGAAACCAAAAAATACTCAGTGGAAACACCATCCCTACTTTTATGTTCATAGCAGCATTATTCACAATAGCCAGAATCTGGAAGCAACCAGGAGTGCCCAAAATCGATGACTTGATAAAGAAGCTTTGGTATATCTACACAATGAAATACTATGCAGCTGTCAGGAAAAATGAAGTTATAAAATTTGCCTATAAATGGATGGACATGGAGAAGATTATGTTGAGCGAAATTAACCAGAAGGAGAGAAACAGATACAGAATGACTGCATTTATTTGCATGGCATAAATATATATGTACATATTATGATACCAATATCCAAGGTCAAGTGAAACATATATCAGGAGGTCTTGTCAAAGGTGGAAATTATCACAAACGTGTGGGAGTCAGAGGCTAGGTAAGACAGAAAATGGAACAGTGTGCTAACAATTGTCGAGTGTACTAATGCCAACATAGAACTGAGCATTAAATAGAGGCAAAAAGATACACATGACAACCCTTTAATGTATGTTCTGTAATCCATAGTCTTGAAGGGAAGGAAAAGAGAAATAGAGAGAAAGGAAAAGAAATAAATAACCTGCCATGGAGGAGGGCTCGGGGAGAGGGAGGGAACCGGGGACGTTGGTGGTGGGAGATGGGCACTGGTGGCGGGATGGGTGCTGGAACACTGTATGACCCAAACTCAAATATGAACGTTTTAATTGTATATCTTTGTAATTGTAAAAATATTTTTTTTTCAAAATTACCTAATAGTTTAAAATTATATAATTTATGGGAAAAATTAATAAGGCAACGTTAAAATTACATAAGTCATTAAATTTCTTTAGATGAAACACAACTTAAGCTCTTTTCAGTTTTTTATATTTGGTATATCTGTATATTAGGTCTTATTTCTTATTGTGTCTATTATTTCTATGTGTGCTCAAGAGCTACCGGAGTGGAGATAATTTCCATACTTTGTCAGTCACTATGCTGATATTATCATCACATACTCAACTTTAAGTAGTTTCTATGTGATGCTGTTTCTCAGATTTGCCCATAGGACAAGACTTGTGCTTTATATTTTATATTCAACATTTCATATAGATTTTTGATAGTCATTTCAAATTTAACTTGTCCAAAATCTGCTGATTAACCTTTCCCTATCACTCCCTAACTGGATACAGTTACAGATCTTCTCCATCTTAGGCACAGCACTCCATTTATACACACATTTATTAATTCAACCTGCATTGATAATTATTCCTCTCTTCCTACCGCAACTATAAAATCCACGAGGAATATCTGAACTTAAAATATCTGAACTTAAAAATATCTGAACTTAAAATATTTTAGATACCCAGAGACTTCTTACTACTTCTCTGACATAGATTACAGTGCTTGTCTCTCCAAATGTCTGCCTTAGTTTAGTATTGTTCCTAACCCTTTCTATAGATACTTTATTATTGATTTCAAATGTGCCCAGGCATTAGTTTCTTTGTAAGAATTTCTTCTCAGAAGTATCTGGTGCATACATACTATCTGATTATCTTCTCCTTTGTTTCCTGGTTCTTTATGTCCCATGCCATTAGCACTGTATGGAAATACCCTCTTCAATCTACAGCAATCCCTTTCAGCAAAATAGAAATGGAATATTGCCCTTCTGGATTATATGGTCATGTTCTTGAATATAATTAAGATATAATGCATTCACTGGGCTACTTTATAAAAGAGATTTACCCTTCATGAAATACATTAGAAGAACTAGATAAACACTTTTGGCTCAAAATAGTTGCTCTCATTAGGACAGAGTGAAGATTAACTGAAAGAAAAGTTTCCTTTTATAAAGATGACTCATAATAATTTAAAATATTATTAGCATTATGATGGGAAATTATTAGCTCGGGCAAGCAAACAACAGGAGAAAAATGTGTGACTAATGAAGTCAGTGGGTCACTTTTCTAACTGTTTTGGAATTGAAAACATTGAGTCCCAGATAAATAAAATGACATATGAATATTTAATTCCATATATGAGCTCCAGTTATGCCCTCCATGACTTATTAAGTTCTAAGTGACATGTCTTGATGCATCCTGACCTCAGCTACCCATCTTCTTGATTTATGTAAGGAACAAATGGGAAGTAAAATACTCCTCTCTCACTCCACCCCGCCCCACTGGAACTGTAAATCATTCTGCCTTTTACTTATCTCTTTAGTAACAGAAGGATGATACTTGTGTTGTCTTAAAACGAGAGGAAGAGCACTAAAAAGAATTCCTCAAAGAGGTTAGAATTGTGTCTGAGAAAGATAAACTGAACTATAATTTTCAGGATGATAGAGGGTTGTATTCTGTACTTGCTCATGTATCTTGCTATACATGTTATACAAGAGAAAGAAATTGTAGACAGAAGATAGAAGGAATTATGTTTTGTCGAGATTACAGTCAGGCACGTCAGTAATGTGAGTCTTCTGTGCAGTCAGTAAATTCCAAAAGAAGAACCTGGATGTAAACAAACCCAACAACTAGGAGGTCTTCAGCTGAGGTTGGGACTAGATACGTGACACAGGAGTGGTTGGCTTTGCTATATTAGGGATTGTGCCAGGAAATCATTTCTCACTCTCAGCCATGCCTAAGAACTCATTTATTCTCATCATGGAAAAGAATAAAATATCCATATTTAATGAACCTTAAGAGAGCCATAGCTGGAACTGGGGAGGGAGAAAGTGGCAGCCAGAGGAGGACTGTGTAAGCATTATTTGCCTTGTCCTTGTCTTCATATACCACAGAAATGTTGAGAGGAAGATATGGCAACAGGGGAGACTATATCCTCCAAGTCTCTTGGCCCTCTGCTCAGAGACCTCTTAAGAGTGTGCATCAAGGAAATAAATGTGTCCAGTTGGACTAGACCAAATGATTTTTAATCATGAAAATGATAACCAATCTGCTTTGTTTTTTTAAGAAATACCATATTTGGCAGTTATATTTGAAAGGTAATCATTAGCAGAAAATTATGGTTTTTCCGTTTTCAGAACATTCCATAAAATGCAAAAGCCAAGCCATGTTTGCCCTTACGATGACTCCTTGAGTAACTATGGCTTACAGTCTTTCCTCCTATATTCTAATGAGTTATAGGAGTGGAGTCCTTGAGTCATTAGGATGGCACCGCTATCTCTGGAGAGCAGTTTGGAAGCAAGACTGGACCTGAATGACTGATGACATTTACTTTTGAAGAAAGGGTGTTCTCTGGAATCTCAATTAACTTGAAAGAAAAGAACCTCTTCTCATCCAGATACTGTGCTTCTGAAAGAATTAAGTACTGAGGGCAACTAGAATAACAATGTGGTGCATACTTCAGTTTTCTGTCTGTTGTAGAGAAATTGTGTCCAAGTGCACACACCTATTTACAACTGAATATAAATTCTTCCATACATAGTCACATACTAGTTAATTCCATGTTTTCTGGTGAGGTTGCATAAAATAATTTAATCTGTAACACTCAACAGGATGTTATTTTTCATCTATATGGACCTGTTTAGAGGGGAAAACATAAGGGACAATGGAAATGGAAGGAGAGGGAAAAGAGACAAAGTTAGGATTTTTTGTCTGTAGGCATGACTAAAAATTCCATGATTCTTGCATTAAAAACAAGAATCTTGTAGATATTACCCAAGTCGTTTCTGTAAATTTCTTTTGAACTTGCATTCAGAATACTAAGGCTAGAAAGTACCATTTATTATTTCCCACCGATATTACTATAAAGCAACCAAATGCATAAAGAAAATAAATAATTAGTTGCAGTTTGATGATCTCAGATGTGGTGTGGAGATTTATCATGCAATCATGCACACCTCCTCAGAAAAGCTATCTATCAAATGTTAGAATTATCACCTTTGCAATTTACTTAAATATTACCCCTGCAATGAAACACAGCTCTCTAGTCCCCACCTCTCTGAGTCACCTCCCAGATTAAAGAGCTTCTCCTGCCACAGAACTTCACAATTTCCAGGCACTTTATTTTTTATTCAACAGAGGGTTTTTTTCTGAATACTGTCTAAGGAACACAAAGGTTTAGAAGACACTGTTTTAAATTGGTTCTTTTGTCTTAAAATAATGTAAAACTTTGCCAGCACTTGCAAGTCATTTATAGCAGACTTTATTCAGGTCTTAGGAAAATTTTGTACACGGACCACCTCTACTTCATTTTGTCATTTATGTTCTGTTTTCTTTGCTAAATCAGGGAGGAGAGTTGGGGGTCAGATACAATCAGATACAGTTAAGCCATCTTTCACTACCAAAACAGAATAGCCTTTTAATCCCAGGAAAATGAAATATTAACCAAGAGACTTTTTGAAATGTCTACTACCAACCATAAAATGACATGAGGTATGGAGAGGGGGTAGGGATTTTTATCAGTGGTTACCAATTTTGATACTGATCCCCAAGAAATGTCCCATCTCCATCTCTACTAATTATTAACCTCAACAGTGGAGAACTAATTTTGTAGATCATGTTTTACTTCTTGTCTTCTCTTTTTGTTCCCTCTCCCACCTTCTATACATATTTAACTAAATTCACCTCTGATAAAATCTCCATGAAGGTCCTCCACCCACTGTGGGCCAGATACTGTATCAAATAAAGGTTCCTACCTTGTTCTCCACTAATCTTGTTTCAATACTAGATCAATGATGGTTTCCAAATTCCAGTGCCACACCAGAATTGATCCCTAAGATCAAAGCCAAGAGTAAGCCCTGAACACAGGCAGGTATGACTGCTCTCCTCCACCCAGGTAAATCACAGCAAAACAACAAAATTAAAAAAACTACATTTTTCCCCAGTGTCTCTCATATTGAAGATGTCCAAAAAAATGAAAATCAAATGAGATAATGTATTCTTGGCACAGTGCCTGGCTCGTAGTAACGATAACATTGTAATTTTTTGTTAACTAAAATGTTAGGCCATAATATATATCAGCATTGAAGATACGAGCCTAAAATTATCTAATGCTTTTTATTTCTTTCAACATTCAATTAGATTTTGAATGAACTATCTGTAAACTACCGAGTGTGTAATTACATAAAGTTTTTTTTTCACATATTCTGTTATAACAAGTGTCTATAATAAGATGGACATAAAGGAGGGTAATTGGGGTATAAGTAGTGAAGATCTTTCCTAAAGGGTGTGTGTGTGTGTGTGTGTGTGTGTGTGTGTGTGTGTAGGAAGATTCTGAAATTAATATTGAACTTGAATATGAGATTGGACTGGATATTTAACTTGAAATTATTCAAATTAATTTCCAAATCATTCAACTTCATAGACAGGTATTGAATTTCAATAATTTCTCTTTAGGTGATTGTTTAAAAAAAGTAGGATCTGGGGCCCACGTATACTGGAATTGTGGTCATCTGTCTGTGTTTTTTTAATTTATTTTCCACTGCCTTTGTTTAAAATCCCTGCTTCACATGGACTTCAGCATCCATCTAGACTACTTCTGTCTTACTACTATTTACTTTTCAAACCTTCAGCTTAATCTTTTGGGGATGTAGGCATAATTCAGTGATGATAAAACTCTTTAGCACCATTGTGGCAACATGGGAAGATACCATCATTGACAACATTGATAAAGAATACAACCAACTGCTTAAGCACCTCCATGATGGTGTGAAGAATGCCTAGAGATAGAAAGACACAAAAGGACACCTGTCTTCAGAAACTCTAGAGCTCATTTGCCAACGTGGCAAGGTGTGAGCCTCAGGAGACCAAATGCTAACTTCAAAGCTTGCGGTGCAGAGAAGCAATAAAGGAAGCCCTCAAAGAGAGAAGAGCAGAAATACTAGAAGATGCAGCAGAAGCCATGAAAAAGCATTCACATCGCCTGCCTGACCTTCACCAACTATAAGACCAGATGACTGCCCTCTGACGCCCTTATGGATCTATCACATCTTCCAGAAAGGCGATGGAGAAGATTATCCAGGACTTCTATTCAGGTCTCTTTGATAGCCACATCCACCTGCCCACATACCAAATTCCACAGGATGGACATGTCATTTCCAAAGTTCTCCCTTCTGAAATCCGACATGCCATTTCATCAGTAAAGAAGGGAACAGCACCAGGCCCAGACAAAGTTGACCTGAACACCTGAAGAATCTGCCATCAGTACTCATCAATACACTAGGTCAGCTCTTCACACGCTAACTGTCTGAATGCAAGGTGCCCTCCCAATGGAAAACCAGCAGGACAGTTCTACTGTTCAAGAAGGGGAGACATTTACGACATTGGCAACTATCACCCCATCTGCCTGTTGTCCGTCATCTGCAAGCTATTCACGTGAGTCATCCTGAACAGGATTGGCAGAACAGTAGATGAAGGACAACAATGCGAGCAAGTTGGCTTCTGAAAGGGATTCAGAACAACTGACCTTGTCCACACAGTAACCAAGCTCATTGAGGTTTGTAGGGAGTACAAGATGCTGCTCTTTCTCACATTCATTGATTTAAAGAAAACCTTTGATTCTTTAAAAGACTGAAGCAGTCATCGATGTCCTAGCCAACAGGGCCGTTCAAACCAAAAAACATCCAGATCATCCGTGAGCTGTATTACACACTCACAACCAGGATCTCACCATTCTAAAAAGAAATTGATCATTGATGTCAAAATAGGGGTTTGACAGGGTGATACCATTTCACCAAAAACTCTTCAGTGCCACCCTCGAGAACATCATGTGACAATTAGAATGGGAAGGAATGGGAGTGAAGATAGATGGTAAGCTACTACACCACCTCCACTTTGCTGATGACATCATTCTAATAACACCAAACATTAGCCAAGCGGCAAAAATGCTGGTTGACTTCGACCAAGAATGTTGAAACCTAGGCCTACAGCTGAATCTAAACAAAACAATGTTCATGAAAAATGAACTAGTTCCAGAGGCCCAATTCACTCTCAATGGAACAGACATCTGTGAATGCAGCAGTTATGCGTACCTAGGTCGAGAAGTCAACATAATGAATGACCTAAAACCTGAGCTGTGCAGGAGGAAGAAGCGGCATGGAAATCCCTTCAAAGGCATCGAAGAAATAGATAAAAGGATAAAGAACCTCCTGCTCAGGGTACATCTCTTCAACTCCACAATTCTCCCTACATTAACATATGCCTCAGAGACCTGGGCCCTACAAAAGCAGGATGAGAATGCTATTCGGGTCTCCCAGAGAGGGAATCGGAGGAGCTATGCTTGGAATATCATGCCTCACTCAAGTGAGAGAAGGAATCTAGAGCTCTGACCTCCATCGCTATTCAGAATCAGGGATGCTGTCTCATTTGCCAAGGCATCGAAAATCAGATGGACTGGACATGTAATGTTATTTGGAGATGACCGCTGGACTAAAGCTGTTACTGACTGGATCCCATGGGATGTCAAAAGATCACGTGGCTTCCCACCTACAAGATGGTCAGACTTCTTCATCAAGACCCTGAATGAACGGTTTGAGGCTTTTCATATTCCTGAATCAACCAGATGCCATTGGGCTACATTGGCACGTGATAGGGTCCAATGGAAACGTTACTGGCGCCCACTCGAGCAAATCGATGAATATGGTGATTCAAGTGATCAAGTGATCAAGTGATCAAGTAATCAAGTGATAAAACAGAACCCTGAAATCATAACACTAGATCATTTGACTTGCAGTGTGTATGTACACCAGGCCATCCCAGGAAACATCCCTTCTCTGCATTTTCTGGAAACATGAGTGAAATGCCACTAGTTTTCTACAAAAGGAAAGTCATAGACTGTTCACACTATATTTGTGTTTATTGATGTGGTCCAGGCAAAATGACTTTCTGTTACGTTTATGGGCCTAAGTGAATCCTGAGGCAGAGACGGAGTACGATTGGGAAATATAGAATTTATTCATAACCAGGCAGAAGAATGTGGAGTAGACTTACTCTGTCAGGTACCTGCAGGTGATTTACTATGCATTAGTCGTAGGTCTCTCAGATGATACCAGTGCTCTCTTCAACTCACCAAACCATCAATAAGTGCTTGATTTAGAGGTGACTACAAGAGTATGCCACCCACATGGCAGAGTCTGGCAAGTCTCCCGTGTCGTATTTGATATGCTAAATACCAGTAACAATTATAGACCTCCTTCCCATGACCTGATGGAATGGTTCGAGGCTCTTTATGTTCCTGGAGCAAGCACATGCCCTTGGGCACTACTAGCATGAGGCAGGACATATGGAGATGTTACTGGTGCCCGTTCGAGCAAATCGATGAATGGGAAGACAGTGACAGTGACAGTGTCAGTCTCTCAGATATATCTATTCTTCTAATAGATACATTGGTCCCAAATTTCCACTTCAATGTTTCCAGAACCTCCAGCCATCGTGTCTGTGTGCTCACCAAATTGCATATTCCCAGTTGCAAACTGTAGAAATAATTTGTTTCTTTTTAGAGATCCTAGATATATTGACTCTCAAAAGATTGAAATGTGTAAGAGGCCAAAACCATTGCTTTCCAGACACAGTTTACCTGTGTCTACTGGAAGGACAGAGAAAAAAAATTATACCTGAGCAGAAAGGGGGGCCGCGTCGCAACCCTACAATGTCCCACTTGTTTCCCTAAAGGTAGCCTGATCAGCAATTTTAAGCTCTTGTGTACAATTCAGATTTGAAGGCATCAGTTCCCTCTGCAACTTCCTTGTTCTTTGTCCCAAAATGTTGCTCCTAAATCCAGGAGCTGCACATATTTCACCATCCTATGCATGCCTGCATAGAGTATGTTACCCATATTTCTAAAGATTGGCACGTGGAACCCAAGGCAGTGGTTTCCCTAGTGTGGACTAATGACATAGGACACATGCACACACTAAGATGGGGAACTAATATGGTCGGAGAGCTGCACTCTCTCTCATAGTGCTCTAAAGACTAGAACATTCCCAATTTTGTCTATCAAGGATGGATGAGAATTGCAGGAAACACTTGATTTGATTACTCCAAATATTATATCAACTGGGTCAGCTTTGTCCTTGAGACAGCACTTATTAGCAAAGTTGTTCAGCTTGAGTCAAGAATCATAAGGTTGGGACCGGAGACATAGCACAGCAGATAGGGCTTTTGCCTTGAATGTGGCAGACCTGGGTTCAATCCTCAGCATCCCATATGGTCCCCAAGCACAGCCAGAAGTAATTCCTGATTGTAGAGCCAGGATTAACCCCTGATCATTGCCGAGTATGATGCCTCCTCCCCCAAAGAAACAAGAATCTTCAGGTTGGTTTATTGGGGTAAGATACCAAGTCCATCTGTCTTCTAGTACATCAAATCTCCAAATGCAGACAATGTAATAGGGCTTCGTATTTATCTTTTTTTAAATTTCACAGCATCCCATAGTAAAAACTAAATAAAAGTTTATTTATTCAATGAATACACACACTAACTTATTCATATAGGAAAAGCACTTTAAAAGGAGTGATTGAAACCTCAAATTTATATTAAGAATCTGGTAGAGTAAATTTTCCCTTAAAACTACCTCTCTTTACTAAATCTATATTTCTCCTTACTAAATCTACTGTCTTTAGATAGTAGGATGTGCTTAGAGGAATGTCTTCTGGCAAAATTAAAGGAATCCGTCATTTCTATCTTGGAAGAATTCTAAAGAGAAATGGAAATATTCAAATTTTAATTTAAAGTTTGTCATTATCTTTGCCACTGAATCCCTGTTTCTTATCAAGTTACATATTTCATGATTTTTTATTTGTTATTATCTATAAAATTGGTCTAAGTTATAAAACACCATTAAGCTACAACTTCATTAAAACAGTAGTGTTACGTTTCAGTAAACAAAATCAGGCTCTGTACTTGAAACTACTAGATCATTTGCAAGGGTGGAGTGACAGTTCCACCTGTATCTCTAGATGGTTTTGGGTGTATTTAGCAAATTAACACTAGTCAAATTAGTAAAAGAAAGAAATATATACTATATTCTTATATTCTTTACTGTACTCAGCTTTATTCAGATTTCTAAATGTAAAGTTTCTTCTTTTTCTCTTGAGTTTTTTTTTCATACTTGATTACTCTTTTTTCCCTATATCCCTATTGCCTACATTGTTCCTGTCACTGCCCATACTTTATCCAGATGCCCATCTTCCTGCCTGTGTCTTCCTGTCACCTTGAGCTTCTTCTGAACAAAATGAACATACACTCCTGGGGTGTTTGCTCCCATGCTTTTGGATAATAACTTTGGAATTTTACCACTATGTAGAAAAATAAAGACATACCTTGGATACTTTTGATGATGGGTACTTTTATAACAATAAGATTATAAACTAATAAAAGAGATTTTTTTATCAGTCTGTAAGACTAAAGAAGCTCATTTTAGAAAGCCAAGAGTACACAAATTGTATGTTATTTATTTTACATCAAAGTCCCTTCTAAGTTTCTTCATACTTTGGGCTGAGGGACCAATTAAAATGTCTCTGGGTACTTTTACATTTCATCCTTTAATGACCACTAATCAATTATTACTTGTATGACTAATTACCTCTTTTAATGATGATGAGATTGAAATGCACAGCTCTTAAGTAGAACAATATGAGTGATAACCTATTGAATAATTTTTTCAAAAACTCTATTTTTTGACCTTCACTCACTAAAATGCTTAATTCTGTTTTTTCAAAATATGGTGATATTAAATGACAATTAATGCTATTTAAATTTACTTTGTAATACATAATAAACCCATAGGGAACCTAATTATAGAACAAGGAAGAATAAATAATCCATATGAAAATGTTCCCTTTTGAAATCATTTAAAAGATAAATTTTAATTATTTAATGATCATTTCATGTTCACATTTTTCATAGTATATATTTTATAAATCCATATTTTATAGCAATGTTTGATTCTATACCAATTCATAAATATTATTGTTTAGTACTATGACAAACAATTTGGAGAATGGAAGAAAGAAAAACCTAAATACCATATCTGCAGTAATAGGTTCTAGGAATTCAACAAGGTAAAACATAATGAAACAAATAACACATATTTCTATATACTATAAATTTATATATATATATGTATACATTTTATGTATGCACAGATGTGACTTTCAATAGAAATACTTATTGAAGTAAAATGTAAAAGTACAGATCATTGGACACAAGATCTATAGCATCAAACATTTGATACAACCTATCTCATTTTATTATATATAGACTCAATGTATTCCAAATGTGAATTTTACAGATGAATAACCATAGACACTTTCTGTGAACTGGGCCATTTTTGACAATTTTTCAAGAGAAAATGAAATGAGAAATTATTCCAGAGTGGGGGACATAAGGAGAAGGAAAGATTTAGGGGAATGGCTGTATTATGGGCCCACACTCATCAGTACTCAGGGATTTCTTCTGATTCCATGCTGTGATTACTTTGAGTGGTGCTCAGAGAACCATGCCAGGGGTTTTCATTGACTTTGGCCACTTCGTTTCCATATCTCCATACTATCTCCCTGGCCCCCTTTCACAATATTTTGTTCTTTATGATTTATCTCTGTTCTGATTATTGATGTTACAATGATAATACAAATTGCATCATCCAACCTGTTGGAATACCTCAAACCATCGACACAATGTCTTTGTTCTGAGTTTTCCACTAACAGCATATTGCCCAGTGTCTCTGCTTCTTTTTTGCCCTATTCTGGGACATGCTGATTTTGATATTAGGCTAGTCCATAAACCTTTTGCAACCTTTTTAGTGCCAAATGGAGAAAAGTGTTTCATGTCTCTGACTATCAATCAAACATTAAACTTGGTGATAAGGTAATTTCAGGCCATGGTGAGATGGCCTGAAATTTATAACTTGAGTTATATCAGCATATTGTGAATGTAAGAATAAAGTTCATGAAGAAGATTGAAAATGTTATTTTAGTGAACATAATTTGTAAGAAACAATCTGTTGCTAATATTACTTCCAACATTGGAAATGTATCATGAAACCAAGAGCACTATTGGAGCTATACAAAGAGTTTCATGCTGTTGACATTGTTTTCATAACTTCTGATTTTATATATATATTCTACAGTCTGGGAATAGAGTGATTTTTATTTACGAGTTTTATTATTTAGCAACTCCACTTTGAAAAGCTATAGCTGCAACAGATAAAAATTCCTGTGCTTTATCTGGACAAAGTGAATTGATCAGCTTCTGGAAATAATTCACCATTCTTTATATTATTAAGAACTAACATGGTTCATAGGTACATGTCTAGATATCAGCATTAATCTAGTTTGAAAGTAAAGCTCTACTATCCATCATGAATAACTTTGATGGGTTGAAAACTCAGCAGATTAAGGCACTATAAAATTACAGAGCGGGGGTAACAATAGAGAAAAAACTAAATCAACATTGGTCAAATCTCATGGCAAACGATTAATGTATGATGAGGTTACTCTGTGTTAGATAGGGAATCCTTTACTTGAGAACTGATTTCTGTTGAAGAGGCTGTAAAAATTGATGAAATGATGAAAAAAATTTAGATTATTACAAAATAAGTAGATGAAACAGCACTGAGTTTTGAAAGATTTTCTACAGTTTTGAAAGAAATTCTTCTATGGGTAAAATTATAACAAACAGCATTTAGTGATTCAGAAAAACATGAGGGAAGAATTCGCTCTTTGTAGGAAACTTCAATTTTGCCTTCTTTTAAGATCTTGCCACAGCAACAGCAATCATCAATAGGCATGCAAGGCACTCTAAAATAAAAAATTTTGTGTACACTTAAAGGATTGTACAACAGTGTGAACACAAATTCTAAATATACTGGGAAACTCTCCTGTGACTAGAATTATCACAATTTTATATTGACTTTGGTTTTCTGAAGTCAAATACACAGCATCTTTGAAGTGTCCCTATATATTATTGTTGACTTGAAGAACATGCAATGAAGTTTTAGAATGCTCCTTCTCCCTCTGGTTTTCTCAACTCTACCAATGATGTTTTCACCACCCTATATACAATATAATGGGGAGTACCAGTTTTCAGTTTCTGACACAAAAATTGGCTTGAATGTTCTTTTCAGATTTTCAAGTCTTGGCCAGAGTTTTGGCAAATTTCATTTCTCTGAATTGGTCTTATTTAACTCGAAGACCATATTATTCACATACTTTCACTGAAATAGTTCATCAGTATCTACTTGCAATTCTGTCATTTTGGTCCCAATTATATGTGAATTTAGGGGAAATATAAATGGGAGGCTAAATATTTGAAATGATGAGCTGAGACTTTGGTTATTAAATAAGAAGGGTTGGCAATATGTCCAGAAAAAGGAATAGGATGGTGGTATATAACTTGAAGGTTAGCACCCTTCAAATTACATGCTAGGTTAAAGCAAGTGAAAACTGAACATATGCAAAATCAAGAAGATTGTTAAAGAAACTACAAATTATAGAAGGGGTCCTTTAAAAATGGGAGCCCAAAATATCAAGACAGTGTTTAATAGAATAAATTCACGATATTCAATGATACGGCTCAGAAAATGAAAGTAAAATATAAGATCAAGAACTTGTCAAATTGTCAAGATTTGAAGATCAGTATAAATATACATGAAAATAATTGAGAGATATTATTGGAACAATTGAGAATAATGTGTTTATCTGACATGATAAAGGTGTCATGTCATTAAGCCATATATCTTAAAGGTAAGTTTACGTTTTGAAGAAAATCTACTTCGGCTATATAAGTGGTGCCTTTTATTTTAAAATGTATTTATTAACTCATATTTAATAAAGATATGCAGAATTATGAAAACTGTTAGCTTTAGGAATGATACCCGAAACTCATTCTAAAGGTTTCCTCTAACTACTTCTTTAATTTAATATTACAGCTCCTTGTGGAGGCCATTTTTCAGCTCCAAGTGGATTGATTCTCTCACCTGGATGGCCAGGATACTATAAAGATTCTTTGAATTGTGAGTGGGTGATTGAGGCTGAACCCGGACACTCCATCAAAATTACATTTGAAAGGTCTCTGAAAATAATTTTCTATGTTTAAAATACTTATAAAAATAAGTTATATTTTCCATGTTACTAAATGTAACTTTTTAATAGTTCCTTGCTGTTTCTTGTGGGCTTCATATCTTTGAGTCTACTTTCAAGTTAATTTTCTATTTGTTGAATGTTGTGTGATTCTTACCAAGATATATAAGACAAGTCTTATTTGTCTACATCTGTGCATACTTATGAATATAAGTGTACAACTTAAATATCTATTGGTGATTGGTGATCATTACAAATACTGAAGAATAGAACTTCTGGTTTGAAATTGGTTTATAATTGACCATCCAAATAGAAATATTTATATTATTTTAGAGTATTATTTACAATTTTTCTCAACTCCTAAATCTTCCTTGTTGATGATAAAACACTAACATAGGAATTATATTTCTATTACAAGTATTCATATAAAGCACACACAATTATGGTATGGTGACTGAATTAGGCGTGCATCATTATGAATCTATCAAACTAATGAAATTTTAAGGTCATATTCTATTTTGACAGATATATGAAATATTTCACATGAGGTCATTTCCTATTTTTCTATGACCTACATAAACTTTACCATCACCCTTCATTTGTACAGTCTGTTAGAAGCCACATAGAACTTTGACTGTGTTTTCTCACAGTTCTGGAAGCTTATATTCAATTTTATTTCATATTATTTGAATTCTAATTTTGAAGATTTAAAAAATTGCTTTATTGTGTAAAAAGTTCACAGATGTTGATATAATTTCAGAGATGAAATTGATAAGCTAACAAAGTTCCGATCTCACTGTGGTATAATAATTTCTCTTTAAATCAACACTTACAAAAAAACTTATTTTTATTTATTTTTTAAATATTTTATTATACCACTGTGAGATATACAATTACAAAGATGCTCATATTTGAGTTTCAGTCAGACAGTGTTCCAGCATCCATCCCTCCACCATTGCCCATTTCCCACCACCAATGTCCCCTGATTCCCTCCCTCTCCATTATCCTGCCTCTATGGCAGGTTCTTCATGTCTTTTCCTCTCTCTCCCTCTCTCTCTCTCTCTCTCTCTCTCTCTCTCTCTCTCTCTCTCTCTCTCTCTTCCTTCTCTTACACATTGTGGATTGCAATACATATATTTAGAGGTTATCGAGTGTGTCTTTTTTCCTGTATTCAATGCTCAGTTCCAGGCTGCTATTATCCCTTTCTGTTGGGGATGCTTTCTGGGTCCCCAACAGTGCCGGAAGCGAATTCCCTTCTACCTCCAAAGCCGGCAGGGAATGGATGAAGACTCGGGAATCCGATGCAATTTGAAAAGGCTTTTACTTATCACAGGTTCAGGTATACAAATCCGCTAATAGGAAAAACCCTGTGCTTAGGATTCCTGGCTAGAACCCCAGCCACATGTAGGCCAAAATGGCGGCCACCACGTGTAAAGACCCTGTAAAGAGGAGACAAAGACAAGACTCCCAAGAAGGGTGTGGAGTTCACAAAGAGAGAGCCCAAAAAGACAGTGCGAGAGAAGAAGCAGGATAGTATTATACCCCCTGCAACTCAGACCTCCCTCCTCTCCCACTATTATGGAAAGCAGGGAGGGTCAAATGCCCTCAGGTAATTTCTCCCAGCACCTCACCTAGGCCCTTTTATATGCTAATGTCTTGAGCCAAGATCTGTCTGGAAAAGCCTTTATAGGGTAGAGAAGGGGGTTTCGAGATGACTTGTCTCTGTACCAAAGTCTAATACTAATGCCAGTTAAATATTTCTTCAAGCCTTCACAAGTCTCATCTACTTCATGGTAGTTTTGTATTTTAGTTGCCTTTGAGTTATCAGGGAGCCATGCTTGCTTGCTTGGAGGCAAACAGCATTTCTCTCTGGTCTAATTACTTAGAGATCCAACGTGGCCAGGCAAATATGCTGGTAAGATCTAGCTAGTCCCACAATGATTGCGGTAGCATGAGAGAATATTTATACCAGCTAGTACAGAATACATGGTCAGATAAACTGCCACATTTAGGCTACCCCCGTTATATACGAAGTGATCTGCAAGCGGCAAATCAGAGCAGATGCAGAGGCTCTTAGAGGAGTCCTGCAACACCTTTTGACAATTATTAGCACGCTGTTCCCTTCTCTGTCTTACCTAACCTCAACTCCGACATGTTTGTGGCAGATTCCACTTTTGACAAGACTTCCTGATCCATATTTTGTCTGACTTTGGATATTGGTATCATAATATGTGTGCATATATTTTATACACATATATATGTCATGCAAATAAATATAGTCATTCTGCTGTCTTTTTCCTTCTGACTAATTTCACTCAACATGAGCCTCTCCATGTCCATCCATTAATTTCATATCTTCATTTTTCCTAACAGCTGCATAGTATTCCATTGTGTAGATGTACCAAATTTTCTTTATCCATTCATCAGTTCTCAGGCACTCTGATTGTTTCCAGATTGTGGCTATTGTGAATAGTGCTGCTATGAAAATAAAAGTGTTGATGGTCTTTCTGCTGTGTGTTTTTGGCTTCCCAGCGTATATTCCCAGGAGTGGTATGGCTGGGTCAAATGGAAGCTCAATTTCTAGTCTTTAGAGGAATGTCCTTATTGTTTTCCAGAAAGGCTGTACCAGTCAACATTCCCACCAACAATGGATGAGGTCCACATTTCCCCACATCCACTCCAGCACTTGTTGTTCTTGCTCTTTTGGATATGTGCCAGTCTTTGTATGAGATGATATCTCATTGTTGTTTTGATTTGCATGTCTCTTATGGTTTTTATGTGAAACTTGTCATGTCTAATCACAAGGTTTTTAAGTCCTTGTCTAAGAGTCTATTAAGCTGACTTTCACTGAGATATCTGTTTCTGTTTTGTTTGTTGACATTAGTTGGCTTCAATGTTACTTTCCCAGTTAATTTGGTTTACCTTTTCAGTTTCAGTATAGGAGTTAGGATGTGTTGTGTGGTACAGAAAAATCAGGATCTGTGATCTGGGGCAATAAGTTAACATGATGGCTGTGGGAGTGGGCTTGACTTCCATAAATACAGGGCGTGGGGAAACCACCCACTCTTAACTCAAGAATACCTTTGAAGTTTCTAGTTTAGGCACCCAGGTACCTGGCTTCTTGAAGAAAATATTTGCGAAGTGGTGGAGTGGAACCTTAGTGTGGCTACAGTAGTGAGGTGTGGGTGAGGCTGCTGGAGCTTCTGCTGTGCTGTTACTCCTGAGGATGCCCGGGATTTCAGCTGCGGGGGACTGTGTTTCATGAATTTTTTTCTGCTTGGCATGTACCATCTGGGAGAGATTGAATCGAGAATGGGTAGAGCAGGGTCACGGGCTAGTCAACATAGCTGAGAATGTGTTGTTAATGTGTTTGTTGAGAGATGCTGATGTAAACGCTTGTGACGTCTGGTCTCCAAGAAATACTTTGGGGAAAATAGCTCCGCTTTATTGGGTCGGGCAGGGATATTTAAGTTGGGAAAAGTAGGGTAGAAATTCTGTATCAGTCTATCAGGTAGTAGGGTGGTTTCACTGTCAGTCAATCATGCAAGGTGAGAGAAGGGATTACACCCAAGGGATTAAGGGGCCAGAGTGATAGCATCATAGCTGGTAGTGCATTTGTTTTGAAAGCATCTGACCAGGGCCAAACTGGGTTCCATCCCAGGCATCCCATGTGGTCCCCTAGCACAGTCAGGAGTAATTCCTGAGCTAATTGCATTTGCCGGGTGTGACCCAAAACACACAATAAAACAAGACAAACAAACACACCAAAGAAAAACAAGCATTGAGGCAAGGTGTGTACTTCATCATAAGCAGGTAGGGTGGTACTTCTGTAGATGGCATGTATTTAGCTACGTTGTGTTTAATCAATTTTGTATGTCAAGGGAGATCGTTCAAAGATCAGATGGTGATTTTTAAGTTTTCATTTGTATCTATCTGAAATTTCGAAATCCTTGGTCCAAAGTTGGTGTCCTGCATAATCTATGCCTTCCAATAGTAACTGTATAGGGTATGTCGGGGCGGGGCGGAACTCAGTGTATGGGTCCTTTTGGGAAGATTTACCAATCAAATTGATTTCAGAGAGATTAGTGAGAGAGAACAAAATTTAAGTATCTGCTTAATAAGAATCTACATAGATGTGGATTCAAATATTGGAGTAACTGTACAAGAGGAAAGGGTGATTGCCCTGCATGGAGCTAACCATGGCTTCATTCCAGGCATTACTTACAGTCCCCAGAGACTGTCGGGAGTGATCCCTGATGGCATATCCAAGAGTAATCCTTGAGAACTTCCAAGTATCACCCCAAAATGAACAAAAAGAAGATGATGAGAGATAGTGGTATACACTCTGTGTTAAGAATGGGACAAGGGAAGAAAAATTTAAGGAGAATAAAAGGGAGTTCGAATTATAGCAATGTTTCACTCTAGACTTGTTTTATAGAAAAGAAAATTAGCTCTTCTAAATATAAGAATTTGCCATCTAATTCTCATATTCGAAGAGTAGTTTTTGTTCAATTTTCCCTTCAGTTGTGCAATACGCTTGACACATGGCATATGGTTTTCTAGAGCAAAACAGCTAAAGCTGGCCATTCTAAGGCTTCATTTCTGCTGTTATTTTCCATGTCTTCAATTCCTTGACCTCAAGCAATAAGTATTGGTCTTCCATGGAACACTTTATATTTTTTTTAGGTTTAAGTAGTGAAAATTATCAAATTTGATTAGGAATAGTTTGAGTTCCACGAAGAGTATTTTCTAAAATTCCTAAGATTGAAATTATATTGGGTCCAATTAAAAATATTTTAGTTAGCATTGTTTTATAAATTTGTGTAGAGATTTCAGTTTAGAGCACAGTAGTGCAGTATCCTGATGTGTTATCCAGGAGACTTTTATGGACTCCACTGAAAGTATACTTCCAACCAGCCACCATGTAATTGACTCATTATTCATACTGCTTTCTGTCCTATTCACTTCTGGTGATCACCATTTTGTTTGCATAATTTAAACCATTGATTTCTTTATATTTCATATAGAAGAGAATCATACACTGTAGGGCTGTGTTCATCTATCATTTTACTTACCATAATTTATTCACAACCAATGTTTTTGTTGCCAACCATGATATTTTATCTTTTTTAGTGGTTAAGTAAACTTCTACTAGATAGAAATACCACATATTTTGTGAGGAATTAGGTTGATTCTATATCTTAATTCTTCTGAACTATATTGCAATTAATAGATATGTAGCAGATCTTTTGAAATCGGTGTTATCTTACAATTTAGGTAGATTCTAGAAGTGAGATAGATGAGTCATAGAATATTTATATAGTAAGATTTGAGAAGTCTCCAGTTTTCTGTAGGACTATATGAATTTGCTTTCTGCCAACAGTGTACACATATTTTCTTTTTCTCATATTCACATCTATGCTTTTTATGTAATTCAATAAAAGTATACTTATTTATTTAAAATGATATATATCTCTCTATAGTATTAACATGCATTACTCCACTATGTGTTGATAAACATCCTATGTTTTACTTTAGTTTCTTTCCAGTTTCATATGAGTAATGAGGGCTAGATCAGTGACAGTAGATGCCAGAGATAAACCCTGATTCTCTCATCCTTTTTGGGCCTATTTCCCTAGCTCTGTTGAGCATCTTTCTGTGTTTGTTGGTCATTTGTAGTTCTTCTATGGTTAAATATTTATTTAGAATTCTGCTGATTTTTAATCTAAAACTGTTTTTATTGAATTGCAAGTTGCTTATATTTTGGACATCAATGACTTCTCAAATATATAATTTTAAGATGTTTCTCCAATTCAGAACTTCCATTTATGTTTTACCAATAGTTATTATACTGTGAAGACACTTTTTTATTCTGATTTTCAAGTTTTGTTTTTGTTCTCTTCTTTGGAGACATTTCCACAAGTATATACTAAGGTGCATGGTAAAGATTTTAATGCTTTACGTTTTTTTTAATTCTTTTTTATTTATTAAGTATTTTATTATACCACCGTGAGATATACAATTACAACGTTGTTCTTGTTTAGAGGTTTTGGTCACATAGTGTTCTAGAATCCCGGCCTCCACCAGTACCCATTTCCCACCACCAATGTCCCCAGTTCCATCCCCCTCCCATAGCCTGCCTAAATGGAAGGTTCTTTATCTCTTTTCTTAATTCCTTTACATGTTTAATAATTTAAGCCTTACATAATTCCATTTAGTAGCTTCTTACTATTAATCCATGATAGAAATAAATTTAATGTCATAAACAAATGAACACTAGATTGAGGCAATTCATGAGAATTTTATACAACTATCTTCAACACAAAATGAAAGAAATGCAAATAAATGTGTCTATTCCATTTCGCTTGTTATCATAATGTATTTTTATAGTTCCTTAGGGCAAATCTGTGACAATTTTCCTTTCTAAAGATTCTATCTTACTGAACAATGTTCTCTGTATCACCAGTTAATGTTGCTATTCTATTAAGAATTAAATCTCTTTATGTTTCAATTCAAAGTAATTCTTGAATCCTCTATGCATTTTAATTTGGTAGTTGTCAGCTGACTAGCTATCAAAGTGAAACTTCAATTTCAATACTCACAGCAGACTAACTATAAAGCAACCAAATAATTGATTCATAACAAACAATTGCTTGATCACTTTTTTAAGAACATAGTGTGTTCTGACATATTTTTCCTTTAAATCCAATTATTGAAAAGTGCCTTTTATAACGAAATGCAATACATTCCAGGTTTCAAAATCAATAAGAATAATATGTCAAATGTATTTATTTTATTACATATTTTACTAATCTCTTCATGTATGAAGTATATTGCTTAACAAGATGTTGATATAAACAGAAAAATGTTAAATGTTGTATTTTAATGCCATTAAATTATGCACTTAAGTTTTACTATATCTATATTCATGTTTAGAATAATATCAGTGATTTTAAAATGAAAAGTTCCTAATTTTTAATGCTTTGAATCAATTTGTTTTAGTTAGATTTTGATGTTTATTTGTATTGATTTTGTTTTTGTGAGTAATAATTTAATTTCTGCTTATGCTCCTGGTAAATACTGTTAGGTATATTAGTAAATATGATTATCTAAAAATTGGGGGAATTTTATGTTAAATTTATGTGTATATATTTTTAAACCTCACCTAGTGGTGATGCTCAAAATCTAGTCCAATACTCAGAGATCACTACTGATGAGGCTCAGAGATCACATTTGGAGCCTGGGATCAAATCCAGGTCTATCATGTGCAAAACAAGCAACTTTCTTCTCCACAATCTACTGGAATCTGAAAAATTCAAGTTCAATGAAGATAACTCTGATAATTGTTCCACGTGTATGGAAGACATTTTTTGAAAGACTGGAATACGTGGTTTTGTTACTGAAAAATATCCAAGCAGATCAATTATACTTTTTATTAAGTTATTAACAGCCCTGGAGTAAAGATAATTTTATCTTTAAAGTACATTTTTAAAGGGGCCAGAGCAATAGCCCAGGGGTAGGGCATTTGCCTTGCACGTGCCAGCCTGTGCCCGGATGGGTTCGATCCCAAGCATACCATATGGTCTCCCGAGCACTGCCAGGAGTAATTCCTGAGTGCAGAGCCAAGAGAAACCCCTGAGCATTGCCGGGTGTGGCCCCAAAAATAAAATAAATAAAAAAATAAATAAAGTACATTATTTTAAAAAAGATATTGAGGTACTGAAGCGATAGTCTAGCAGGGAGGGTATTTGCGTTGCAAATGGCTGATCCAATTCAATCCTCAGCATCCCTTTTGGTTTGGCAAACACGACCAGGAGTAATTCCTGAGCACAGAGCCAGGAGCAACTCCTGAGCGTTGCTGGGTGTGACCCAAAAAAAAGCAAAAAAAAAAAAGAGATATTGAATAGAGCCAGAGCGATAGTCCAGCAGGTAGGGCATTTGCCTTAGATGCAGCTGACCCGAATTCTATCCAATATGGTTCCCTGAGCAATGCCAGGAGTAATTCCTGAATGTAGAACCATAAGTCCTGAGCATCACAAGGTATGATCCAAAAAGCAAAAAAATCAATAATAATAATAACAAATAAAAATAAGATGTTGAATATAAATTGATTGGCTGCTATATATAAGTAATTGCTGAAAATAATACTTACTTTGTCACCTTATATTGGTTACAGGCACTTATAAACCTGAACATATAACATGGAAACACAACTGTGACTAGCACAACAAAAAAGCACAGTAAATTGTGTTACTGTATTTCAGAAAAGAAATCTTTGTTGTAGAGTCAGGGGAGTTCAAAATATGAAAGATTTATTAAAAATTATGGTGAAGATAGGAAAATAATTTCCTAATTATTGTGAAGAAAGAAGTAAGATAATTTGGTTTTTCTCGATCATTGTGATGCCCTCTCGGTAATTTTCTGATCCAGAATCAGCATGCAATATAATATTAAAATGTGTGGAAGAAATATAGTATGCAATGCTACTAATAATACCATTTATGATTGCATTGATTTAACTGTATAAATAATTGTATCCTATTTTTTTGGAAGGGGATTGGGGGTAACACCCTCTGTGCTCAGGCAGGTCTTA
>JAJIBD010030494.1:0-447500 GCA_021461705.1 Cryptotis parvus | reverse complement strand
TTGTATTTTCATTAAAAAATAATCAGATAAAATGCAAATGGGAAGTCAAAATTATTTAACTCTATGAAGAAGAAATTATACATAGCACCTGCTAAGAATGATAAGTTGTTTAACATAGAATGAACAACGAAGAAAAGACATTTTGAGGAACTTCTTTTCTTTCATTCTTTATTTTTGTGCTGGAGATTCAATAGTAGGCCGCTCTCTGGCAAGGCCAAACTGGCCCAAGATTTTACTTTTTTTTGGGGAAAAAACATAAAATGCAAAAACTGTGAAACTTTTAATGCCACTTACTAAATATCAACATAAACAATCAAATTATTTGCTCATTTATAAAATTTACACAATTCCTAAATCTTTTTTTTTTTTTTGCTTTTTGGGTCACACCTGGCAATGCTCAGGGGTTTCTCCTGGCTCTGCACTCAAGAATTACTCCTGGCAGTTCTTGGGGGACCATATGGGATGCCGGGATTGAACCCAGGCCAGCATAGGCCAGCTGTGTGCAAGGCAAACGCCCTACCCGCTGGACTATGGCTTCGGCCCACAATTCCTAAATCTAAACCTTCTCTCCCAATTTATTGCCTTTAATGATTATTATAAATAATTACGTTTTGTCAATCATGATTTCTATTAAATCAATAAATTTACATTTCTGCTATCTTGAACAATCAGTACTGAAACAATCATGTGAATTATTTGGGGTTTCTGCGTGTGTGCTGTACAATGAGGAGTTGGAATAATGTGCCATGGTTCATTAGCTTCACCCATCAGTTCAAGAAACAAGTGGAGCAGATGAAACACTGGCATTGCATCTCGCTCACTGCAGTTAGAACCCCTGGCTCTGCATATGGTCCCTGAGCTACACCAGGGCTCATTCCACTGCACCATGCCCCAAATACTGCCTGAGCACAGCCGCATGTGGGCCCCACAACCCTCCCTCTCTCTCCCCCTGTGAAAATGAAATGAAAGGAGGAGATGATGCATGAGGAACTAAAGCATCCACTGCTGAGCAAGAGGAAAAGCCACTCCCATGTTTGGGATCCTGGACTTCACAGTAATAAGGAGAATAGCAAAAGAGGAAGAGAGAAAGAAGGAAAGTTTTCAAAGATAAATAAGAAATGAAGAAATACACATGAAATAATTCACCTCATATATTCAATGACCGAATTCCTCTAAGGGATTTATTACCCTTTTAAGTTATGAAATTTGCTTTAATTTTGCTTTTTCTGACATTTACATGGTATAACATTTCTCTACCTACTACCGAGAGTATCCCACCCACACGGCAGAGCATGGCAAGCTACCCATGTCATATTTGATATGCCAAAGCAGTAACAATTATAGACCTCATTCCCATGACCTGACGGAATGGTTTGAGGCCCTCCGTGTTCCTGGAGCAAGCACTTGCCCTTGGGCTACACTAGCATGCAACGGGGATCTATGGAGATGTTACTGATGCCCACCCCATCAAATCGATGAACAACGGGAAGACAAGTGATACAAGTGAAGTGAACATTTCTTTAGATCCACATTTTTCTGATTTAAGATTTCACCAGAACATAATAGTTTTAGTTAAAGGAAACTTATGGTATGTGCTGGATAAGTAGATGAAGATTTGAACTAAAACTTTGGGATTATTAAAAAACTGAAAGGCTTAATTAAAAGGAATGGATCCAAATTTATTTGTTAAATATTGAGATGACCACAAATTAAGGGATTAATGGAGATATAGGCAATTCTTTATTCTCTCTTTAAAAATAATAAGAAGGGACCGGAGCCATCGTCTAGCAGGTAGGGCATTTGCCTTGTGCACAGCCAACCCATGCTGGCCCAGGCTCGATCCCTGGCATCCCATATGGTCCCCTGAGCACCACCAGGAGGAATTCCTGAGTGCAGAGCCAGGAGAAACCCCTGAGCATCGCCGGGTGTGACCCAAAAAAAGCAAAAAAATAAAATAAAAAATAGAAATAATAAGATAAATTATTGTACTTTATACCAATGTTTCTTATCCAGGGCATTTTCATGCCTACTCTCCATTTGGAAACATCTGGAGAAATTTTTATTATAGTGCTGATAGGCATGTTAATGGCATCTATCAGGGAGTGTTCCGCACAGCAGTGCTACCCATGTCGTATTTGATATGCCAAATACCATAACAATTATTGACCTCATTCCCATGACCTGATGGAATGGTTTGAGGCTCTTTATGTTCCTGTAGCTAGCAGATGCTCTTGGGCTACACTAGCGTGTGACAAGACATATGGAAATGTTACTGGTGCCCGCCGAGCAAATTAATGATCAACGGGAAGACAAGTGATACAAGTGAAGTGATCAGGGAATGTTGCTGGCAAACAAATTATGAAGTACAGGTTAACCTCATAATAAAAAATAATGTAACCCCCAAACCAGGAGTGCAAAGAGTCATGCATTGCCATTGTAGAGTCTAAAAGAGAATTTATAAATCACATAGACAATTACATTAAAAAGCTATCACAGTATATTACAGGCAACTGAAAGCCCCAACGCACAACCATGCACTATTTATTCTGAAAATGAGACAAGTTCAAGCTTAAATATGAGGCAAAGTGACTCAGGCTTGCTGTTTTCTATGTTTTTTTAAATTCAAAAAATGTCATGTAAAATTTGATTATCAATTTTTAAAAACAAATTATTAGTATGCATATCAATATGAAATGTACATTTTGATAATTATTTATTTTTATAAAATTCATAAGTTGCTAAGTGACCTGAATTTGTCCTTACTGATAGGAAATACCAAAACATTTTAACAGATTTTGCTTAATTATTTTCTATTTTTTAATAAAATGTTCAAATGTTAATTTACTAGGCAAATTATTCACCATCACTTGGAGAAATATAATTTATTTCAGCAATTTAATTCCAAACAATTTCACTCTTTATGAAATCTCTGTCATTTCCTAGGTGTTACAGTGAACACTTATTCTTGCTTGGATCCTGGTACCCCAGTCCATGGTCGTCGCTATGGGCATGATTTCTCTATTGGATCTACTGTTTCATTTAGTTGTGACCCAGGATACAGGCTGAGCCATGAAGAGCCTCTTCTCTGTGAAAAAAAACCACTGGTGGAGTCACCCACTTCCAACTTGTGATGGTAAGAATTCCTTCAGTGAGGAAATTTGACTGGTTTATAAGCCAAAAAAAAAAAGGAACCATTATACTTTTCAGACAATATAGGTTTAACATGTTTTTTTATAAACTTTGAAAGAATTTTTGAAATTTTGGCAATTTGTATCTAGACCATTGATTAGAAAATGGTAAAGAAATGAGCCAATCTTCATGAACAAAAATGAATATGTATACATTACATATAATTATATATAGTTATATGTTATATATGCATTATATGTATATAACATATAATACATCTATATGTACATATAATTATGCTATATATACATATATATGAAATGAGAACATTTTATATATAGATACTTTTAATAAAGGAGCACTGAGGAGAACAGAGATATTGCAATGGTTAGGACATTTGCCTGTATACAGGCAACGCAGGTTCAATCTCTGGCAGCACATATAGTCCCTAGCCCTGCTAGGAGTGATCCATGAGTGAAGAGCAAATAAACATGGAGTATTGCTGCATGTGGCCTGAATAAGAAAGAAAAAGTAATGAAATAAGTAAGGAAAGTAGGAAGGAACCATGGAATGAAGGAAAGGAGGAAAGAGGGGGAAGAAAAGAAGAGATAGACAGAAAAAAAGAAAATGAGAGAGAAAGAAAAAGAAAGAAGAGAAAAAGAGAGAAAGATTGGTTCTGAGGGGGTCTCATGCTTGCATCCAGAGGCCTTATTGTAATACTCTGCTAAACATAGCAGAGGTTTAGTCATTGACCTGGGAGTGCAATATGTGATGTTAGAACTCAGAATCCTGCCCCTCCGAGGTTGCAGGTATGGCTGTAATGCCCAGCTGCTTTGGCAGGTGGCAGGCTGGAGACAGGCAGGCTTGTATACACACCCAGAGCTCTGCCATGTGGGCCCTGGATGGTTGATGGTCTGACATAGAAAAAAGACTTGGATGAACCCAGAGCCATGGCGGAGCCTGGCAAGCTACCTATGGTGTATTCGACATGCCAAAAACAGTAACAATAATGGACCTCATTCCCTAGAATGGGTACATTATTGGCACCCGCTGGAGCAAGTCGATGAACAATGGGAAGACAGTGACAGTGACAGTGACAGGGCTCAGAAGTGCTGGTTGCCACAGGGACTGGGGCATGGATGATAGTGCTTGAGATTGAAATTTGTCCTCATAAATGAGTTCCAGTGTTTTAACTATTGCCCTCACCTAGTCATGTCACTTTATCCTTGTCTGATTTATCCTACTTTCTATGCCTTTTTCTCCAAGTAGAATTGGATAGCTACTGATTTCTACTAACTTAAAAATATATTAAATTTTAAATGGAAAAGTTCCTTAGTTTTTTATTGAATTGAACTTTATTTTTACATAAGACAATAATTTGACTATATTTTGGCTCCATCCTTGATTTATTTCCCTAGAAGTTAGTAATCTAAATTATCTAGAGTAAAGGAAGAAGAAATGATTATACAGATTTTTCTCTCCAGTTCAAGAATTTAACCCTAATTGCTTAGATAGACATATGATAAAGATTCAATATGCTCTTTCAAACATAAACTCTCGTGGTGTCTTCATAGTCCATAATTAATTAATGTACAATGAAAGCTAAATTAGAGTTATGCCTAATATCATTGTAATGTGTTATGCTGGTACTCATTATATACATACATATGTGTATTTATACACATATAAATATGTGTATATTCACTCATTTTTCAGAATGACTCATAACGTTAGTGCTATTACAGTCACCTTTGTGAAAGATGAAAATTAAGAGTACCATATAATAAAGACATTATTATTTGTCACTAGTTAGTGAGTGTTTGTATTCATACGTAGACAGTGCAAATGCATATCATACAAATCTAATGATATATATCCATAAGTAAAATTATAGATTTGCTCTTTATTGGTGGCACCTATTATTTTTCAGAAGTGGTATAAAATCTACCCACAGCATTTTAGTTTATGAGTTTTCCAAACTACCAGGAGCATGTAAGCAACAAGCAGAAGATTAATCTTTTTATTGCTCTGAATAATACCATATTAAAAGAGTAACTTGAATTCAGTTCTGTTTCATATTTACTTAAGTTACTTAAATATTTTTATTATATATCATGATTCATTATTGATGAAACTGTAGCCTGAAGGCATAAAAGGATTCAGTTATATTCTTTTGCAGTTTAGTACTTTTGAAATTTTATTTTTCATTATGCATATCTGGATGGTGTCTCTCTTTCCACTGTTTATCCTACATATTTATTTCTCACCGGGCATTCGTAGTTTTCTCTTATAAATTATGGCAGAGAACGGTACATCCCTGCCTATAACCTTATAGTTCTTATAATTTCTATTCTATAAAGAACAAAATCTAAAAATATTGGAGTACATGACTGACCACAGTTGATTTTAGCTCGATTTCACCTTTCAACTCTTTCAACATCCCCTTCCTCATCCGTCCTTCTGCACACAAGCTACACAACTCTACTGGCGTTAAAATTAAAATTTTCCTCAGTCTTCCCCATCCATATTTCCAACCCTTTCACTTCTTCATTAAAATGTCTTTCTATAATCATATGACTCCGTTATTCTTAGTTGTTTATTTTAAAAATCAACCCATCTTCTCCTCCCTTTTATAAAAATATATTTCATAATATTTATGTTTTTTCTTCATAGGATATTCAGCACTCTATATTATTATCTTTATGTAGCTGGTATTTTTATCAGATAGTATGGTCTTACTCAATAATTTTTTATTTATAAAAAGAATGAACAAGTCAACTTTTCATCCTACTGGGGATATAATTAAGCCTATTGTCTTTCTTTCTAGTAGAGTTTCTGAGTCTTTCCACAACTAAGTTTACTGAAATTTTAATTAATGCCAAAAAGTCATTAATTTAGTTATTTCGTTTTTCTGGAAAAAGCAACCTGGGAAACTCTCTGCTGTTTCTCTATTTTTTGAGATTCTGTACTTGTAGCATTTTCCACTCATCTTAACCTATTGATTCACTAATCAATATTTGTTAATTATATTGTGTGCTCACTAATGAAAGATTGTTGAGCATGAACAAACAGTCTATGTTCCCCTTGAGTTAGTTGATTAAATAATATTATACTTGTTTTATTATCCCCCTAGTTATATTCTTGAGGTCTAAATTTATGTGTTCTTATTCCTTTGACATCTATTTCTAAAATAACATTTCCCAGTGCATGAGAGATTAAAGTTTAACAGAAAAATTTTTTTAAAAAGGAAGCTTTTTTACTATACAATTTGATCAGCTCTTATGCTTGAACAACCTCTCCAGTACTTATAATAAGAACTGATATATCAGTATTTCTGGTAATGTTAGAAATATTTGATCAGGGCCAGAGCGGTAGTCCAGTAGGTAGGGCATTTGCCTTGCATGCAGCCAGACCCAGGTTCTATCCCCGGCAACCCATATGGTCCCCTGGGCATCGCCAGTACGCCAGTAGTAATTCCTGAGTGCAGAGCCAGGAGTAACCCCTGAGCATATGCCGGGTGTGACCCAACAAAGCAAATATATATATATATATATATATATATATATATATATATATATATATATTTGATCATCCTAATGGCACAATCAAATTATTCTCTTTAATTTTTTTGCAAACAATGATATTCCTTGGAGAAAAGTTCAGAAGATATGAGATATGTAGTAATTAGTTTAGGGTCACCAAAGTCATTGGAGGCAGAACTCAGAATTAAACTGAATATGCTTGTACGTCATCATTTAAACTAATTACATAGTGTTAAAAGGTGAAATTTAAAGAGCATATGAGCTAATGCTGTGAAACAAAGATTCAAGATAAGCAGGTGTGCAGAAGCAGTTCTCGGATAATTATATAATTTAAAGTTCATAAATATGCTATATAAAGCATATAGCTCAAGGTTAGGCATTTTTTTAAAGATGTAAATTAAAAACTACCAATTTCTAACAAAAAAGAACATGGAAAAAATAGTTGTTTTGATGTTTCAATGCAATCTTGATATGTTTTGATGTATCTTGATTGAAAGCTTGTTCTAATAAATAGGTTAGCTCTCAATAGGCATGTATTACTCCACAATAAAGTACAAAAGTGGTTTTATAGATTTAAGAAACTGCATGAAGATTATGACTTCTGTGGAAGCTTTACTATTTTGCATATCCAATTGCTGCTTATCGTGTGCCAAAGTCGCAGGGGTACATGTCCAGCAGAGAAGAAAAAAAAGACACTATTCTGGATTATTGCATGTCTGCTAATTGTTCTCAGCAATTATTCAGGCTCTGTATCCCAAATATTTGTCCCTGCAATATTTTTTTTGCCAGATAAAGGGATTGTCATGTACATTTCAGTTTTCTCTTTTCTGGACTGTTTCAAAGATTTACTTGGCATACTGTTTGTCTATCTTCTATCATTACTGTTACAAAGGCTTTTGCATGAATGAAGACTTATTGCATCAGTGTGCAAGATTTTTTGGAATGAATAGGAATTCCTTCAGAAGAGGTTATGAAAGTTGTTATACAGGATAAAACAGAAGACCTTGACATCTCTCAAGACACTTATTCTTAATTTATAGAAACACTTGTTCAATATTTATATATAAATGGCCTTATATTCTCTTGAGTTTATTTAATTCTGAAAGTTATTTTTTGTCTCATTTATTTCTCTAGAAATGTTCTTAATTTTTTCTATACTACACTGTCATGTAATATATTTTAATTTTATTATTTATATGCACATTAAAAGTATTAAAATTCCAAATATAAACACCTGAGTCTTAGAACCTTAATTTTTTGGGGGTCTCTCAAGATTGATTTTAATAGAATATTTGATTTTTCTCTTAAAATTTCCTTTCATTCCAATAGTAAACATTTTCTGAAAAATGAGTATTATACTGAAATAGTATTCTGTAAAATTAATAATGCAAAATAATACCAAAATTACTTTTTGTTAATAAATTACATTAAAAGCTCTTCCTACTTAGGTTGAGCATCTATCATAATGCATGCTCTCAGTGTGCATGTAGTTCATAATTAGTGATTTCATTAAAAAAAATCCAAAAAAAAAAAAATTTAAAAAGATAATAAAATTGTTATTAACATAAAAAAATCCAACAATATAAAATAAATGCAATTCAAAATTTTTTCAGTATAGAGTAGTATTTTAGACATATGAAGAATTTTGTTTGTTCATGAAAATGCAGTGTTCAATGCTTACAATAAAAGCTCAATCACATGAAATGCTATTGATAAATAAGAATTGGGAGTTATTGATTAATTATAAAAAAGTCAAGGTTCCTTACACTTAGATTTGTATGAACTTATAAGAAAGTGATTTGAAGTTGAAAGGATTCAATGAATTTCTGAACAAATAAATGGTCACTTAAGTTTTTAAAATAAATTATTTAGTTTTATTTCTGCATATTCAAATACAAGCAATGATCACCATAGTTTATAATTATATTTTATGGTGGGAGGTTAAGGCAACTCATTTTAACTCTTAACTTAGGATCACACATTCTTGAACTTGACTACTTTAATTCTTACATACTTGTTTTACCATTTGTAAACTGTGAATAATTAGTGTTTCAGAGGGTTGTCATGGGAGTTAATTCAATTGCTACAAAAAAGTCTTCACAGTAATGCCATCACATTGTAAATTCAATATAGGTGCTTGGTCATGATACTGCTAAGAATTGGTAAATAGTTATTGTATCCCTTTTTTGTAGATAAAATTAAAATTAAAGATCTGGAAAGCTAGTATAGGACAGGCAAGTGCCTTGGAACCCCTAGGAAGTAATCTCTGAGCTTAGAGACAGGAGTAAACTTTGGGTCAGCCATGTACAGCACCCAGACAAAAAGCTTAAAATAATAAGAAGAAGTTCACATCTACTTGTATTTCATCTTTAGAATAAAGGGATCAAAACCAAACTTTTTTCCATTCATTATTATGAAACATTGCCTCTAACAGTTAGCAGCTTCAATGTTTTGTTTCAATAATAATTACTGTGAAATAACAGAAAGCTCCTCTGTTTTGTGGAGGCATGTTGTCCTCTGATATCTTGTAGTGGTTGAGAAGTTAAAATTGCCTGCCATAGATGCAGGCTGGGGGGGGGTAATCAGGCACATTGGTGGTGGGAAATGGGCACTAGTGGAGGGATGGGTGCTGGAATACTGTGTAACCGAAACCCAAATATGAACAATTTGGTAACTGTGTATCTAAAGGTGGTATAATAGAATATTTAATAAAAGGAGGCTTTTGCCTAATAGTAAGATATGCTTAGGTATTTGGCTGCCTGATTAAGTGAGGAAAAAGTATCTAAATAAAAAAGTGGCATTTACCAAAAAAATACCAGAAAAGCAAATTTGGTTTCATCTCCTGTAAACGTATAATGTGGTATACCTGCTTAAACAACTTCATCTCATTTCCCAAACACTCTTTCAGTTCAGCTATGATTAACTGCTGGCAAAAGTAATTCCTGTGATAAATTATTTAAAATATCACCTATTTGAGGATTTTTATTCAGAAGTTCAAAAATGTTTAAGTTGCATTAAAAAGAGTCATGCGGGGTCAGAGGGATAATCCACCGGGTAGGGCGTTTGCCTTACAAGCAGCCAGCTCATGCCGGATCGGGTTCCACCCCTGGCATCCCCTATGGTCCCCCGAGCACCGCTAGAGTAATTCCTGAGTGCAGAGCCAGAAGAAGCCCCTTAGCATTGCCGGGCGTGACCCAAAAAGCAAAACAAACAAACAAAAAAAAGGCATGCGGTTATATGAGCAGGTTCCAGGAAAAATTTAATAATGACTCTTATTGCAATGGATATGTCTTGATAATAGGATTAGAAACCTGGATTTATCTAGGTATCAGGAAGGCAACTTTATAATACAATTCCAAGAATAGTCCTTCTTTCATTCCTGGATAGAGTAAAAAGAATAAAACAGATTTAGAGATTTTGGGATTTTTTTTACTTTATAAATCCAAGTCTACACAGTTACAGACAGCTACTTCAGACTTTTAATCTCAGTGTAGAATAATAGTCATATTGACTCAATTCTTCTCTCAGTGCTGCTGCCTGGAAGAGATTGTGAAAGAGATTAATTTACAAACTCCTTTTCTTCTGGCCTTTTCTTTCTTCCCCCTCTCCCTTCCATCCTTGGTGCCCCAGGGGAGTTGAGCAAGGTTCAAATTAGACAAGTTTCAGTTATATTCACAGTCCTTAGATGGCTTGCTCATGCCTAAGTGATTGAGCCATAACAAACAGAATTAAATAAGGGAGCCCAATCACCTTCTCTGCTTCCACTAGATATGTTTCCACTAGGCTGTATCTTTGTCACCTTCATTTGCAGGAGTGATAAAATCACCTGCTGACCACTAACAATAATGATAGTAAATGTACTAAAGACATTCTAAATGGATATTTTCTTAAACATATATTGGTTCAGATTTTAATTTCTTTGGCCTTAGTTTATAAATGAGCTCTGCTTTTATTATCTCAGAGCACTTATTAAAAATATGTACCATCTTATAATGCTGATGAAGTTAGGCAGAAGGGGAAGGCAGATACAGAATGAACTTTTTATAACAGGGATATAAAGAAGCATTGTATCGTAATAAAACTATATCCAAAATAACACAACCTAAGACTTTCTTTACAGAACAGAGTTCACAATGATTGAGAAATTTAGAGTAGGGGTGGGAGGTGGGAGTTGGAGAGAGAGAAGTTTAGGTAAGGGAAGTTGCCAAGGGGGACTGATGGAGGAAAATATGCAGGTGTTGGGGTGTTTTTGGAATGCTGCTGTGTGAAACCCTCCACTGACAGTATTGTAAGTTGAAATGTAGACTGATTAATCATTTTTAATTCTGTATTCTCAAATAATGCTTTCAGAGATCATAATATGAGCCAGGTATTAGTTATTTCACATGGTCCCCTAGCAGTGCTGTGAAAATCCTTACAGACCTGTGTGATCTGTGGCACCACATGGCTGAAGTAGCACCAAATCCTCAAGTCCTTACATTGAAATGTCACAGTCGACTAAAAAGCAATGGTGGGGTCCTGAGGTTTCATGAGAGCTGCTTGGTTGCATCCCCAATAACAAATACCTTTTAGTCCATGATACTCAGAAAGACGCAGAACTGTCAGCCAACTTTACAGCTTTCTCGCCTGTTGTTAAAAAAAAAATCCGTGAAGAATGTCACATATGTCTTTAGGTGTCAATTCAAAAAAATATATATATGTATATATACATATATATACATATATATTTATAAAATTAACAATTCATCTTCTTAAAGTTTAATAAGAGGGGCTACTAAACCGCTAATTACTGAAGTTTAATTTCCAACCAATTTATTCAAATATAGTTATAATTAAACATGTTTAAGTGTACACTTCATTCAGATATAGCAAATAGAGCTACAATCTCTAGGGGAAAATATTCATTCTCAGAAGCTCTGAGATGCCCTGTTGCTGCTGTAGGATGGCATGATTTCCTAGTAAGAGAAGAGGCTTATATACATGCTTGAAAGAGCTTATGCAAAAAAAAAAAAAAAGCAGACTCATTCCATGTCTAGAAAGGAGAAATGTGCTAAGCCTTTGCCTCTCCAACTGTGACTGATCATATGATGCATTGCTTTTTATTTTCAGCATTATGTGGAGGAGATGTTAGAGGGCCTGGTGGAACAATCTTATCACCTGGTTACCCAGAACTTTATCCAAATTCTCTGAATTGTACATGGACTGTTGATGTAACTCATGGAAAAGGTAATTTGCCTCATACAATGCCAAGTGAGCTATCTGATGAATTTCCATTGCTTGTTTTTTTTTTTTTAATTTTATTTTGGCTCACATCCTTAGTGTTTACTCCTGGCTCAGTACTCAGGAATTACTACTGGCCATGCTGGGAGACAATATGGGATGCCAGGGATTCAAACCCAAAAATGCCACATGCAAGACAACAGCATTCCCGTTCTGCCCCACCCCTTGCTGATCTTTTTATTTCATTATCATTTACAATGTCATTTGCATGATCAAAACCAGATCAGCTCTGAAATACACTAAAAAAAATTCAATTTGAATAACTGTTGCTGAGGATTATACTCATTTTTCCATTGTGTTTAAGGATGCTCATTTTTTCTACAAAAATAGTGATGTGAGAACATTTTTCTCTTTTGCTGTATTAAAAACATTATTTGTAATTTTTATAGCAACATACTCTGAGCCAGTTTTATCTCTAGCATACTGTAAAAGATTTATTTTGAAGCTTGAAAGTGAACTAGAAGTTGTTCTAGCACACATAGTACAAGTTTAAATAGATTGAATTTTGTAAATGTTTATAATTATTTAATGGGATTATATTTCTTATGGAAATGTGTATGCATGTAGAAATATTTGCACCTGAAGTTTTTGTTATTTTTGTTGTTGTTTATACCAAGCTGACAGTATTTCTAACATAATTCAACATGGCTAGATATCTTTACTGTGTCTATGGAAATTTGAATAAACATATTTTGAACAAATGAATTAAAATCCCTGTGGTATTCACTATGTTTTATTCTTCAGTGAAAACAAACTGGTTATTTAGCAGCTTAATGATTAAGGAAATTGTGATAAGAAAATGCTCATTCAAATAGACCAGAATAAAGATGTTTTAAACTGATTTTGTTAGTTAATAAATATCAATCATTAAGAAATGAATTTATTCATTTTAAAATTGCTTCGAAGAAGTAATTTTTCTTTTAGTTGTTATTATATTTTAATTAAGTTTTGCTGTTATGTGCTTAATTATTTTACCATTTTAGAAAATGTAAACAACAATTATTAAAAATGAAACGATGTGACTACATTTTTAAAAGTTTGTATTTAATGGTTCTTCATTCACTGTGGTTTCCTAAATGAAGTTTTCATTTATTAATGCTTTGCATTATTTTTTAGGTTAAGGATTATGTAGGGATTGCTTCTATAATTGAATGAAATGTTCTTGAGAATGATAATGTTAACGTAAGTTTCTTAGAATTGAATAGCAGGAATGAGTAGAAGACTGTGTAAACTGTATGTTTTCCTGTTCTTTATACACAACACTCTTTAGAGCAAGTTAACCAAAGCATCCTATTATTCTGGTGTGCAGTGGATTAATGAAGTTTCAAATAAGCTTAGTTGTATTATACCAGAAAATTGAAGGCTACATACTGCTTTGCTATGTAAACAGATATTCAATTAACACTTAAGGTTTGCATCTTCACAAGTTGTAATTGTTAATTAAATTTGTATTTACACAGCAAGAATATAGACTACATATCTTCTCTCAAAGGCCAACAAAGTTTTAGTGTAAGTCCTACTCTTCTAATATATAACCAAATTTATTTGAAAGAACATCTCAAAATTAAGAGAAGTCACCAAAGTAATGAAGAAAGACTCATCTATTACCCAACACACCAATTTTTACAGTTTTCTGGTATAATGATCAACTGATCTTATACTCGTATTTATTTTGATGGGAAATTTGCTTTTTAAGGCCATCTGTTAAAATTTTGTGCAGTTCAACTTGTTTTAAAGGGTCAGATATTTGTAATTCATATTCACTTCTTGGCATTAGACTTCACAGTCATACAGCAAAAATCTGAAACTTTGCTTCTATCTAACGTTCCTTATATAACAAATTATTATTACTGCAATCAGTGCTGCAATATTTACACTCATTACTTCTAAGGCCTTAATGCTAATAATTTTTTTCTGGGATAAACTCCCATTTTCTTCATTTTTTTTAAATTTAATGGCAAAATATTTTTCATTGGCATTACTGATCCAATCCCTTAACTTTGGATGTGGCATATAAATATATCAATATTCGTTTAAAAATAATTTTATTCTTGAAAGAGACATAACTGTTAAGCACTTAAATAATTTCCATTAAGTTAGGGTATTATTTACTTTCATTAATATTCTATGTCAATGTGCCAAATATGTAATTTGTAACAAGTTCAGAGTCAACGAAATCACATTTTAAAACTAATATAACTTCAATATACAGCGAAAATCATTACTAAAATTTTAAATTGTAAAATTGATTTTTCTGTCTTATATACTAAATGATGGGGTAATTAATATTAGTTTTAATTTATAGTTACTAAAATAATTTTGAAACAATTTGCATTTTACTTAAATTTATTATAAAATCAAAATTTTCCTAAATAAACATGATCACCAAGAACTTATTTTGTGGGTGAGGCTGAAAAGATTTTACAATAGGCATTTACCTTGCACACTGCACCTTAGTATCCCATATTGTGTCCAAAGTTCCACCGGGAGTGATTCTTGAACACAGTATCAGGAATAAGCCCTGAGCAGGGCTGGGGATGACCCCCAAAATATAACATATATAAATACACATATACAAATTTAGTTAGATTTATCTAAGTATCTCAAATAAACAAAGAAACTTCCAACTCATCGTAAGTAATCTTTTACCATTTAAACACTCTATCACGATGCTGGACAGGTAATTGTTAAACAATTTTAAATTCTGTTAACTATAGTATATTCATCTTATATTATCCTTGTTTACTGCAACACCAGAGATACTGTCCCAAAACACAGAAATCAAAGTGCTAATTGCTATAGTCTAGAGATACTGAGGCAAAAATGTTTACAGTAAAAAAACAAAGAGAAAAACAGCCCTTCAAACCTTAGGTGTGGACTTTTCCTAAATAAAACACAATACCAATCTAGATATTTAAACACTGACACATGCATATAAACTTGCGCATACACACACAGACACACATACCACTGAAAGTCCTGAAAAGATAATCCATGGCATGACTGTGACTAAAATCTAGGTTCTAATGTTCTTTGTGACTAGAGGATTTCTGTCTTTTCATGAAATCTATAATCACAATATAGCTTGCATGAATAAATCTTGAATTATCATGCACCTGAAAGGAAGATGGTTGTGAAACCACTGACTTAATACTATTCTTCATATGCCTCCGCCCTGTCGAATTGTTTTTGTCCTTTACTGCTGAAATGTCTATCCCAGATATTCTCCCAAAACATCTGTTCAAATGTAAAGGTTTTTGTCACTTAAGTCCTATGATAAATTTAGTTACCTTGATTTTTCTATCTAAAATTCGATAGGACGTTGATACAGACCAATTTAAAGTAAATCGAGGTAATAAATCTTTTGTGTTCATAAGTTTGAAATGTATTTTTATATTGCAGGATTTGAATATAGTAGAACATAATCATCACCAAAAGCCTAGATCCTATCCCCGCCACTCAGTGATCCCCTTTATTAATTCAGGAGCATGGTTTTATTTTGTTTATCTCATTTCTTTTTAATTAACCACATATGACTGAAATCAGGTGGAATTCCTTTCTCTGAATCATTTAATAATTCCCTCAATTCCAACTGTTTTGTTTCAAATGAAAATAATTTAGATTATAATGGAGTGACATTCTACTGTCTTTGCGCATGTTTGCATCAACAAATATACTTATTCATCCATTTCATCCATTTATAGGCACTCATGTTTGCTTATCTTGGTAAATGTAATTAAATTTTCACAGAGCATAGAGGTATGTCTTTTTGAATTTGTATCTTTGTATTTTTTCAATAAATTCTGGATCAATCTGCTTTTATACTCTTATTTTATTGAGAATATTGCTACTGCTTCTCAAAGTGGTGGCTGCTCTGGATTTCATTCCCTCCAATACTATAAGACAGTTGATTTTTACAGACATTCTCACCAGTATTTATTATCAGTGTTCTAATTTGTTTACATATCAACAAGTGTTAATATATTTTGTGGACTTAGCAGCAAGATTGAACTTTTGGTTTACACCTTATTCTCAGGTATTTTTAAGGTGTAGTCTTCTAAACATTATTCTCATTATATTCCTAACAGAATTTAGTAGGTTATTTGGATTTTGATTTGAAGGCCAAACATGGCATTACTGAAGACATACCCCTGGCTCTCTGCTCTGGAATCACTCCTTTAAGGCTTGAGAACTCAAATTGGCTACTTCAATGCAAATTTCCTACTCACTGTACTTCCAATGCACCCTTAATAAGTTCTTGGTAATCATTTCTTACTGGGTCGTAATCATAGAAGCACAACTACTAAAGAGAGGGACTTTGTTGACAGTGAAACAAATTGAGTTGGGAAAACTGTCCATCAAAATGGGCTGGAAAGCAGCTTCAAAAAATGAGTTGTGAGCAGTGGGAATATCAGGCTTCAATCCAGGAGAGAGGGAGAGAGAGACAGAGAGATGGAGAGAGAGGAGAGAGAGGAATAATAGTTTATACATATTTTAGTAGTTATTTAGGAAATACACATCTTCCTGATGGGAAAATAGTGTGCATGTATGAATAAAAACATGCAGCAAACATACCTTACATGTACAGAGAGTGGTGGAGAAATGTCTTATAGGTGTTTTGATGAATATCAGGGAGGCTAGGAGTCTAAGAGAAGGAATTTCAGCTGGTTTGTTCTGTCTGGACATGAGCGTGGATCTTTGTCTTTACAAAAATTTTCTTAAAGTTTTGCTTTGATAAAATCAAAACAAAATAAAACTGAAGTCAAAGAATGTCTGACATTCCAACATACCCAAGACAGCCTGTTTTAAGTTTTTCTAACTCCAGAGAGTCCTTCCAATTTAAAGGGGGAAATAAAGGGCATGGTGAAGGGATGGTAAGAAAGAGCTGAAGTTGCAGAAAGCTTTATTACTTAGGACTTTGGAGTCCCTTCATTTTGTAGTAATGAAAATAGATTTTAGACTAGACATTTAGTACACTAGGTAAGGTTATGGCCTTGCAAGCAGATGACCTGGGTTCTAGCTCCACCAACGTATACAGTCACTCAGAACACATCAGGTGGTCTGATTAAGGTTATCCTGGTGTGAGCCTTAATCACAGAGTCAGGATGAAGCTTTTAACACCTCCAATATTACATCAAAACAAAAATGACGGAAAAGAAATGTGTTTATCAAATTATGACTTGAACAGTTAAATATTATTTTTATATAACTGTGGTGTTTCTTTTGACCTTTTATAGTTCTTAATTTTGTATTAGAACACAATAATTTACAATGTTGTATGTAATAGAATTATTTAGGAAAAGTGTTCCAATACCTATCCCATCACTCACTGTTCTAGCAGTGTCTCTAGGTTCTATACCACCTTCTAGAGTGCAGTTGTAGCAGGCATATAACACAGTAAGTTAACATTTCTTATTTCAACAGAACTTGAACAGAGATATGGCATCAGAAAATAAATTGAAAAAGGTTAATTTGTAGTGATAGAATGTGATATTTTAGTCAATGTAAATAAAGTCAAATAAGTCAATATACTATATTATACTGCCTATTCTCATTTATATAATAAGATTGAACTCTGGAAAATATATAGCATTAAGATTTATTTTGTACTTAGATTTTTAGCAGTAAAAATCTTATTTCCTTTCCTCTGAAGCATTTCTTTTTTGTTCCTTGATAGGCATATGGAAAACTTATTTATTTCATACCACTTGTTCCGAAATTTTTTAACTTTATTTTTTTTCAGTAGGGGCATACTAAAAATCTGCTGTTCTTGGACTTACTCCTGGCTTTGTGCTCAAGAATCATTCCTGTTGGAGTTCAGGGTCCATATGTGGTGCTGGAGATTGAACAGGGATTTGATCTTATGCACGGCAAGCTCCTTAATCCCTAGGCTAGTTCTCTGGTCTCCAAACATTTCCTTTATAAGGTGCTGGGACTCACTCACCTGAAAAAATTAGTTTTTAAAATTTACTCCCACATTGAAGTATTGTACAATTAGTAACAGTTAACAGTTTCCAGACATGTTCTCTCTGCCAAGCTCTTTATAGTATTATTCCCATAAACTTTCACATGAGACCCCAACCCCTTTTCAGCAAGGAGAAATATATGCTAGGAAATGAAATATAATACTTGACAGTGTTCATTAAAAATAATGGACTGTGATTTTTCCATTTTTGGTAATGTCCTTGGCTATTTTGGCATCTGAATATTGTTGGCCTCATAAAATGTGTCTGGAAGTGTTCTTTCTTAGAACTTTTTGAATAATCTAAGAATATAACTAAGTTTTTCAATTTTGGGTGGTGTCCAGGAAAGTCGTACAAAGGGGGTGAATCCCATGAGGAAGACTAAGTGTGAACCCAAGCATGGCGTAGCCTTGAAAACATTGCAATGTATATCAATGGAAGGCCCCTGGCAATTTGGGGGGCCAGGACAGCACAGTAACACTGGACCTCAGCCATCAGGCCCACACCATTGCCAAATATCACAGGGTGTGATTTTGGGGGTCCCAAATTCTGCTGGGGAGACACCTATAAAAATCAGTCAAGTAATATTCAGTAAAAACTCTATTGCCGGGGCCAGAGCGATAGTCCAGCGGGTAGGGCGTTTGCCTTGCACGCCGCCTGCACTTGCCTGCCCAGGGTTCGATCCCGGCATCCCATATGGTCCCCAGCACTGCCAGGAGTAATTCCTGAGTGCAGTGCCAGGAGTAAACTCTGAGCATCGCCAGGTGTGACCCCCCCAAAAAAGCCTCTCCCAAAACTCTATTGCCTAATTAATACCTTTCTCCTTCATGATCTATGAGCTTTGTATGGGCAACTTATAGCCAAAAAATTGTTGCCTGTCCCTAGTTCCTTACACATTAATTGTACTTAGTAATTCCACAGAGCTATGGCAAAGAGTAAATTAGATAAGGCATGTGAAGAAGATGCATACTGCCTTGTATATACTGAGTGCTCCATACTATGTTGATATTATTCAGTTATTCTTGCAGTCCTGCTCCTCGAGATGTTGCAGATGTGACTGTGGTGCCTGACTGTGTCCCCTGTTGGCAGACAGGAAACAGAATTGCCTATGCCCAGAGCTCTGTCCCGAAGATCCTGGGTAGTTGATGGTCTTGACATAGAAAAGACTGGGCCCGCAGAGCCTGGCAAGCTACCCGTGGTGTATTCAATATGCCAAAATGAGTAACAATAGTGGACCTTATTCCCAACAAATGGAGATGTTACTGGCATCTGCTTGAGCAAATTGATGACAACGGGAGACAAGTGATACTAATGACAGTAGCCATACGAGTAACATTGTCTAAAATAATTTTTTGGTGCTAACTCTAATTCACCATAAACCAGAACAAGCACATCATTAATATATATAAACATATATATGCTTACATATAAATAGGTATACATATGCTTACATAAAGCATTATATATACATATATATAAAAACACTATATATGTATATATATACATATATATATGCTTACATAAAGAGTTTTTCTTCTCTATTGACCATGTACTATCCTTTTGTTCCATGCAAAATTTCACTCTACCACAGATATCACAGTGAGTTATCTAAATTTAAATTTCCACTCATGCAATTTAGGTCACAGTTAATCTAAAGGACAAAGAAACTGCCATCTAAACAACACCCATTTTCATTTGCATTAGGTTTTTTGTTAACTGCATACTTAAATACAAGAACATTTGAGTGACAAACTCATTTTTTGCACTTGCTTTAAAATGACCCTAATTTTTAGTCCACTTTGAGAAAAAAGACAAAACCTGTTTCATTTGGAAAAAGACTTGAAAAATAGCATCATTGTACTTTTCAATTAAAAAAAATCTTTATTTTGTTTGCAACAATATGATGTCTTTTCATTGCTCTGTTTTAGTTTTTTTTTGCACTTGTTTTGTGTCAATTTTTCTTAAGACAATGACACAAGAGTGTTCTGAATTCAAAATTAAAACATGAATGTATGATGTTCAGAAATTTGTTTTAGATTTTCTAAATTTCTATTCAAACTAGTGTTAATTTTTTAGGTTAAGTAGGAAAAATTAAGCACCTGAAATGATAGATTTATTTGTTAGGCATCCTCGATTTTATTTGGTGCCTTATTCATGATGTGGAAAGAATAGCTGTGAGAAAGTGTGTTATACATATTGCTAAAAGCTCACTGAGACCATTAATGTATCCTATACTTACTTAATAAAGTAAGGATACAGTTTTTTCAAATCTTGATTAATACATAGAATGTTCATAGTTATAGAAATGTTTCCCAGCAATTTTTATCACATACCTATTCAATCTTATTTTTCTCTCTCCTTCTATCTGTTTATATATAGCTAAAGTATAAGAATTCTTATTAAATATATGTAAAATATAATTTAAATTTTTCACTCACAGATATTCTTATATATTTAAATAATAGGAAAAAGATCATCTGTATTTCTAAAGAGTTGTTTTGGTTTAAGCAGTGGAGTTATGCATGCAGTCTTTGATTGTTTGAAGCCCTAGGTTCAATTTGTAGAATACCCCCCCAATCACTATTATTTACAAGATAGTCATAGGAGCATAATATGCCTTTTTCCTTAAAATTCAAGATAATTTAATGATACCAAGTTGAAAAGAGGGACTGGGCAGATAGTACAGTCAGTAGGGCTCGTGCCTTGCATTCAGCCAAACCAATCTTGATTCCTGGCATACCACTGAGTGCAGAAACAGAAGTGACTCAGAAGCATTACCAAGTCTGGGGTGTGGCCCACAGGTAAAATAACAAACAAAGAGTTGAACAGCAAGACAGAGAAATGGTACAGAGTTTAAGTCACTTGCCTTGCAAACATTAGGTCCTTGTTTGGTATCCCAAACCACATATGCTCCCCAATCCCCCAAATTGTCAGGAGTTGTCATTGAGCACAGAGCTAGGAGTAATCCCTGAGCAGTCAGCTGTGACTCTCAGCTACCCTTCTGCCATAAGTGCTGAATAAGTATGTGGTATATTCACAAAATGAAGGACTATAGTAATATTACTAATTAGAAGCCACATAAAATATGTGAATTTCACATCAAAAGTTGAATAACAAAACTCAGAATCAGAAGGTTTATGTTATGACTCCATTATATAAACTATGTAAGATTTCCATAACATTTTGAAATAAGCCTACGTAAACATATAGTGAATTGAACTTTTGGCAAATTGGGTAATAGAAAACTTACAGGAAGGGATCACTCTGTGTGGGTAGTGCGTCTTGATTGTGTGATGTTTACAAAAGTTTGTTCAGTCATTAAACATGTAATGAGTTGAAATTCCAGAGGAATAGAATAGGAGGTAAGAGACTTGCTATCCATACATGCAACTTGGTTTGGTCTCCTGGGATAGCCAATGTATGCTTTCTGAGCTTCACACAGAGAGACTGTGGGAACAGTACTCGGAGTAAACTGAGCAGTACTGAGTAAACTGTGAGACCCAGTGGGGTCTCACACAAAACATCCCTCCCCAAATTATTGACTTGATGTTTTATATTCTTATGTTTTGTGTGTATTTCCTTATATGCATGGGTTGACATGTATGAAAACAAATGCAGGCATCAAATTTCTTTTAAAAAAACCTTATAAAACCTGCTCTGTCCTCTTTTACAGTGAATTTAAACCTTTCAAAACTAGAGTTTTCTCTTTGCAAAGAACTGTTCATATATGTAGACCAAGAAATCAATTTCTGGTGATTTACAGAAAGGGTAGAGATTTACTTGTAGACAAAAGAAATACTTAGCTGTATATGTGAGTTCAATGGTGTGATAATCAGGCATATGCACAAGAATACTTAGTTTGGGGCTGGAGTGATAGTACAGTGGGCAGGGCATTTGCCTTGCATGCAGCCAGCCTGGGTTTGATTCCCTGGCATCGCATATGGTCCCCCAAGCACCATCAGGAGTAATTCCTGAATGCAGAGCCAGGAATAGCCACTGAGCATTGCTGGGTGTGACCCAAAAAAAGCAAAAAAAAAAAAAAAGTATTATTTTGTATAATGTTTGCCTTGTGAAAATGAGGTTTTCATCAGCTAAGATCTGATAGGTAGAAAGTTTGTCAGCAGGTGACTGGCCAGACATCTTTCTCAAGCTGACTTTGGCAGAGAGGAGTATTTTCCTACTCTTCTGTAGGTGAACTGCCTGATATGCTAGTATAAGAGGGGCTCGGGTGCAAGGGATGCCTAACTCTCAGCCTCTCAACTCTATTTTACCAGGAGTTTCTATTTTTATTTTTCTTGTAAGATGTGTTATAAGTTTTATTTGAGACAATTGTCAACATGAAAGAAGCTTATAGAATAGTTTCTAGAATAATCCTTGAAATTTTCAAAAAGGTGAGATGATTTCAAGTATTGATTCTTATATTTTTATTTCTAAGAAGTTTCCGAGATATGACCTACTACATAATTGCTTATGAAGTTGAGCAGGGAAAAGAAGAGAATTAATATTACACTATGTATTTCAAAATGTATTACAGTACATATTTCAAATATGTGATAGCATGTGTTTCATTTCAGATAAATTAATAACAAGTGCTCAACTCGGCTCGAGGTGTTTGGTAAATACTTAGGTTTATTGCTATATAGGTGAAACTGTTCTCTTTTCCTTGCCAGGTGTGCAGTTCAGCTTCCATACCTTTCATCTTGAAGACCATCATGACTACTTACTCATCACAGAGAATGGCAGTTTCACCCAGCCACTTGCACGCTTAACGGGTTCAGAACTTCCTTCAACAATCAATGCTGGTCTCTACGGAAATTTCAGAGCTCAACTACGTTTCATTTCAGATTTTTCAATATCTTATGATGGATTCAACATTACATTTTCTGGTGAGAACATAAATGCAAGCAAAACAAAAAAAATGAAACACTTTAGTAACAAACAAGATTATAAAATATGAGTATAGTTTATAAAAAAATGGGGATAACAGAATGGAGAATGGAAGAAGGTAACAATTATTCCCTCAACAAAGAAAATCCACCATAGAAGGGTGAATAAAGGGGGTAAAGTTTGTTCCCGTCAATTTATGACTCTGTGTAAGTAATCAGGGTGACCCCAGTACCTCATCAGCTCCTGTCTGACTCAGTGTTTTGTGACCGCTTTCACAGAATGGAGTCCTGCACACCACAGTACCTGGTGTGCAGGTACCCCAAAACGAAAAAAGATTGAAAGAAAATTGTAAAGACAGTAAAGATTGTATTAAGTTCTACACTAATGGGAAATAATAGCAAAATCAACTAGTAAATTAAATACATTAAATAATGAAAAAACAGCAGATTATTGCCTTTCTTTTTATTTGCTTCAAGCATAATTTTAAATGGGCTAAGCTACCTAAGCAGTTTAACAACTGAGACAGACATGGGGCAGAGCTGCTACTTGCTCTCCCTGTGCCCAGCTTCTCACAAGGCACCCAGGAGGGATGGTGGGTTCTAGCCCTGGCCCGCCACCCCAGCAGAGCCTTGCAACAAGCCAGACGACCCCCCCACTCCATGAGGGCCTCCATTATCCACATCCGATTTCAGAAGTCCACCCAACAGACCAGCCTATTATAACCCGGCTCGCGCTGCCGCAAGTGGCCGCGCGGTTCATCAATAAATGCTGGACTTAGAGATGACTACAAGAGTATTCTACCTGCACGGCAGAGCCTGGCAAGCTACCCGTGTTGTATTTGTATTTGATATGCCAAATACCAGTAACAATTATAGATCTCATTCCGAATGGATTGAGGCTCTTTATGTTCCTGGAGCAAGCAGATGCCCTTGGGCTCTACTAGCATGAGACAGGACATATGGAGATGTTACTGGGGCCTGCTCGAGCAAATCGATGATGAACGGGAATACAGTGATACAGTGAAGCTACCTAAAATGTTCAATAAACTTAGAAAGGAAATTCATAAATTTCCGCTGCTTGTCCTGCATTGAATGGGAAAGTTAGATCATACATCTGAGAAAAAAGGGCTGGCTGCTGCAGAGTGGTTATGGCTGGGGGCTATGGGAAGTGGGTGTAGCTGCCAGGGCTTCAGGAAGTAGTAGTAGTTGGATGACTCAGTACAGGGATAGTCTTCCAATACCCATATGATAAGACCCCAGAGTTTGCAGCTCAGCCCCAGGGTGCGTGGAGTTTATGAGGTTTGATGTCTCTGCAGAGCTTCTTAGTGAAATATTTTGGGGTGGGGATAAAGAAAAGGGGGAGAAGATGGTGCTAGAATGCTGAAAGCATATAACAACTGTACCACGAACAACTATGTGAGTCACGCTGTTTAAATAGTGCATGGAGGAGGGCTGGGGGAGGGGGAGGGAACCGGGACGTTGGTGGTGGGAGATGGGCACTGGTGGCGGGATGGGTGCTGCTACACTGTATGAACAAAACCCAAATATGAACTTTTTAATTGTATATCTTTGTAATTGTAAAAATAAAAAAAATCAAAAAAAAAATAAAATAAAATAAAGCGTAAAAAAATAAATAAATAAATAAATAAATAGTTTTAAAAAAGGAAATCAAATAAAGTTTCAATTCGACTAAATTAAATATAAATTGAAAAAGTAATGTTTTTATATTACCTATCTTGGAAAAGGCTTTGTTCACAGGTCAAGTTTATTTTCTCCTTAATAACATGTTACCCCATTTTATCAATGACTTATCACAAGGCAGGACTATAAATTGAATTCCAGAAATAACTAACAAAACTATGACTAAAGAAAAAAGAACAAAGAACAGATCCCTGCTCTATAGTTGAATAGATAAAGGATAAAGGTAGCTATTTTTAGTAGAAAAACAAATTGATAATAAAAAAATTCAAACTTCCTACAATAAAGTTGTGATAGTATATGTTTATTTAAATAACTACCGTTGTTCAACTATTAGTGATTAATTTAGTATTTTGTTGATCATATTTGTCTTCAAAATAATGGCATATCAAGTAGTAAACAAATGTAATAAGCTTTAATTAAACACATTGAAAGTATATACAATCAAAAATTAAAAGAAAAATGAAAACTATCTTTGCTTCAGTTCTTTTGTAACTTTTTCTGAAGACTACATGGAATTGAAATGTTTCTAGATAAGCTCATCTCTCAGATCCTAAAGATTTTTAGTTGTTTATGTTGTTCATTCATTCCTTGAGGGACATTTCAGCATGTGGGCGCTTCAGTATAATTTCTTGCAAATTCAGAATACATATGAGATTGATTTTATTCTACCAACATGAGAACCATTGTATTCGAATTAACCCATCAAGCAAAATAATTTTATTATTGAAAATTATTTCAACAAAGCCTTCCCCCTGAGATCAGGGACAAGACAAGGTTGCCCCCTCTCACATCTTTTATTCAATATAGTACTGGAAGTACTTTCCATAGCAATCAGAGAAGAAAAGGACATCAAGGGCATCCAGATAGGCAAGGAAGAAGTCAAGCTATCATTATTTGCAGATGACATGATATTATACCTAGAGAACCCTAAACTCTCTACCAAAAAACTCCTAGAAACAATAGACACATATAGTAGAGTGGCAGGATACAAAATCAACACCCAAAAGTCAGTGGCTTTCCTATATACAAATAACGAAACAGAAGAAAGGGATATTAAGGAAACTATTCCATTCACAATTGTGCCACAGAAAATGAAATACCTAGGAATCAACTTACCCAAGTATGTAAAGGACCTGTACAAAGAAAACTACAAGACACTGCTCCAAGAGATAAAAGAGGACACAAGGAAATGGAAACACATTCCCTGTTCATGGATGGGAAGAATCAACATTGTCAAAATGGTAATACTCCCTAGAGCTCTGTACAGATTCAATGCAGTCCCTATAAGGATACCGATGACATTCTTCAAAGAAATTGACCAAACGCCTCCTGAAATTTGTATGGAACGATAAACCCCCAAGGATAGCTAAAGCAATCCTCGGGAAAAAGAAGATGGGAGGCATCACCTTTCCCAACTTCAAACTGTACTACAAGGCAGTAGTAATTAAAACAGCATGGTATTGGAATAAAAACAGACCTGTGGACCTATGGAATAGAATTGAGTATCCTGACACCCAACCTCAAACACATGATCATTTAATCTTTGATAAAGGTGCAATGAGTCTAAAATGGAGTAAGGAAAGCCTCTTCAACAAGTGGTGTTGGGAAAACTGGGCAGCAACATGTAAAAAAATGAATTTGGACCTGTGTCTAACACCATGCACAAAAATCAGATCAAATTGGACTAAAGATCTCAATATCAGACTTGAATCCATAAAGTACATTGAAGAAAATATAGGAAAAACCCTCCACGACATTGAAGCTAAAGGCATCTTCAAAGGTGAAACATCACTAACAAAGCAACTAGAAGAAAAGATAAACATATGGGACTACATGAAACTAAAAAGCTTCTGCACCTCAAAAGAAACAGTGACTAAGATACAAAAGCAGTCCACAGAATGGGAAAGAATATTCACCCAATACCCATCTGATAAGGGGTTAATATCCAGGATATATCAGGAACTGGTAGAACTTTACAAGAAGAAAACAAGCAACCCCATCAAAAAATGGGGAGAAGAAATGAACAGAAACTTCAGCAAGGAAGAAATTCGAATGGCCAAAAAACATATGAAAAAATGCTCATCATCACTAATCATCAGAGAGATGCAAATCAAAACAACAATGAGATACCACTTTACACCACAGAGACTGGCACATATTCAAAAGAGCAAGAACAACAAGTGCTGGCGTGGATGTGGGGAAAAGGGGACACTCATCCATTGTTGGTGGGAATGCCGGCTGGTACAGCCTTTCTGGAAAACAATATGGACTTTCCTCCAAAGACTAGAAATTGAACTCCCTTTTGACCCAGCCATACCACTCCTGGGAATCTACTCTGGGAAACCAAAAATACGCAGCGGAAACACCATCCCTACTTTTATGTTCATAGCAGCATTATTCACAATAGCCAGAATCTGGAAGCAACCAGAGTGCCCGAAAATCGATGACTGGATAAAAAAGCTTTGGTACATCTACACAATGGAATACTATGCAGCTGTTAGGAAAAATGAAGTTATAAAATTTGCCTATAAATGGATGGACATGGAGAAGATTATGTTGAGCGAAATTAGCCAGAAGGAGAGAGACAGATACAGAATGACTGCATTTATTTGCATGGCATAAATATATATGTACATATTATGATACCAATATCCAAGGTCAAGTGAAACATATATCAGGAGGTCTTGTGAAAGGTGGAAATTATCACAAACGTGTGGGATTCAGAGTTTAGGTAAGACAGAAAATGGAACAGGGTGCTAATAATAGTCGAGGGTACTAATGCCAACCTAGAACTGAGCATTTAATAGAGGCAAAAGGATACACATGACAACCTTTTAATGTATGTTCTGTAATCCATAGTCTGGAAGGGAAAGAAAAGAGAAAGAGAGAGAAAGGGAAAGAAATAAAGAACCTGCCATGGAGCAGGGCTGGGGAAGGGGGAGGGAACCGGGATGTTGGTGGTGGGAGATGGGCACTGGTGGAGGGACGGATGCTGAAACACTGTATGACCAAAACCCAAACATGACCTTTTTAATTGTATATCTTTTTTATTTGTATATCTCACGGTGGTATAATAAAATACTTAAAAAAAATAAGAAAAAACAACAATGAGGTACCATCTCACCCCACAGAGACTGGCACACATCCAAAACAGCAAGAACAACCGGTGCTGGCGCGGATGTGGGGAAAAAGGGAATCTCATCTACTGCTGGTGGGAGTGCCGACTGGTCCAGCCCTTTTGGAAAACAATATGGACATTCCTCCGAAAGCTAGATATTGAGCTCCCATTTGATCCAGCAATAGCACTCCTGGGAATATACCCTAGAGACCGAAAAACACATAGCAGAAACACTATCTGTACTTCTTTATTCATCTCTGCGCTATTCACTGTAGCTAGAATCTGGAAACAACCTAAATGCCCGAGAACAGAGGACTGGCTAAAGAAACTGTGGTTCATCTACACTATGGAATACTATGCAGCTGTCAGAAAGGATGAAGTTATGAAATTTACCTGCAAATGGATGGACATGGAGTCTATCATGCTGAGTGAAATTAGTCAGAAGGAAAAGGACAGATATAGAATGACTGCATTCATTAATAGGATATAAATAGATACCAGTGTTTTACTAAATATGGGAAATGGTAATGGCAGATTAAAACTCACCACTGAATATACACAAAGAGACTTAAGTGATAAACTCTAAATATCTGCAGGGCTAGCCACAATGTGTAAAATAAGAGGGAGAGAGATGCAGAGACAGAGAGAGATAGAGAGAGAAAGAGAGGAAACTGGGGTACCTGCTATTAAGGTGGGTGGGGGGACGGGAGGGGAGGGGTACATTGGTGGTGGAAATGGGGCACTGGTGGAGGGATGGGTGCTGGAATACTGTATTACCAAGAACCAATTATGAACACCTTTGTAATTGTATGTTTCACGGTGGTATAATAAAAAATTTAAAAAAAAAAAAAGAAAATTATTTCAACAGAAATGATATTTTATGTTTTTAAATAAACAAACATTATTTCATTATTATAAGTAAAATAAACTATGAAATATAAATATTTATAATGCTACAAATATAAAATTGTTATTTTTAACTTTTGTCTCAGAAGATTACTTGTTCTTACCTATTGAATTTAACATAAAACTATCTGAGACTATTGAGTCATTCACAAAAAAAATGAAAATATGTCTGACATTAGCATGTTCCTATAATTGTATACGTCAGCATTTTAAATTAGGTGAACTTTAATTATAAGGTAAAAAAATTATAGGAACTTTAAACACACCCTATTTACAGATATAGAAATACACTTATAAATGATTACATTTGTTTTTATCCTCCTTACCTTTAATTTACAGAATATAACCTTGAACCTTGTGAAGATCCTGGAATTCCTCAATATGGTAACCGAATTGGATTCAGCTTTGGGGTTGGTGACACTCTGACCTTCTCCTGCTCATCAGGTTATCGACTGGAAGGGACATCAGAGATCATCTGTCTTGGTGGTGGCCGACGAGTGTGGAGTGCACCTCTGCCAAGGTGTGTGGGTACGTGGTCAGCTGCTTTCATTTGCTTGTATGTGTAGTCACTGTCCATGGAGATGCATGGTCACATCCCCTTTGTTTATTAGAATCTGTTCAATTTCTCCATTAATTTCACATTAGCTATTTTAGTTTTTTCTCCCAACTTGGCAATTCTCTAAATTCTCGATTGTCCTATTCAAGCAAGAATATTTATCATTTGGTTTTCAAACGATGGCAATCCAGGTGAAGGAGAGTAAGAGAGACTGAAAATAAGAGAGACAGATAACACACAAATCGTAATTTGTGAGCTTAGATTTGCTTACAAATTATGTGCAAAAGATTGCCCCTATTTAAAATTATGCTTGAGAACAAAGTACATTCTTATATTCTATTGATAGATAATTTTCCATAATTTCCAACCAGCAATTTGAAAGTGTTTGACAATTTATGATTGTGTAATTCAAGAAGACATATTAAATCTATTGAAGATAATTAAGGGTCATCAAAGTATTGATACAGTATTACGGTCTTTGTAAGTATTCTATTGTGATGCCTCATTTCATGCTTTGGGACAAAGAAGAATAGTTGTTAAATGTGGAAAACTTAGAGGTGTTGCTGTAATATTCTTAAATGAATGTTCTGGCTGACAGAAAGAAAAATGAGTGTTTCAAGAAAATTGTGGACATTTTACTAGGACGTGAGGCATTCCATAAGACCAAAATGGAGACGTGAAATCCTTTAGATCAGCAGTCACTGAGTGGTTATCAACATTTACTCTTTTTGCAGCAATATGTAAATCACCATCCTATAATAGTTCGTAAAACTACTACTATTCTTAGGATCATCATATCTATTTAGAAGAACAATTTTAGTTCACAAATATATTTAATTTATACTCTGCTCTGGAGCTTGGCAAAATCTGCAGTGTAGAGCCTTGTTCTTTCAATTGAGGTAATATGTTTTTAGGATGAATCAAAAAGAATCCTCCCCTTACTTTAGTCAATGTATTTTCTACAATACAGAATATGGAATTTTTATGTTGTCACAAATCAAGTAAAAATATTTAATAGCAAAGAGGTTTTGAAAATTTGTTCATAGCAATAAGGTCTTTATTTTTCCCCAACCTTTATTATTACAGGACAGGTAGGTAGATATATTTTTTAAATAACAGGCTTTGTCGGTGGTAGAGGGTTGTGTTATTCCTGGTTCTGTGTTCCGAGATCACTGCTCCAGGTGGTACAGGTCCAAGTGAGATCACAAAGCACACAACTCTGTGATAACCAGTGTGATAACTGTGCTAACCTCTGGACTTAAAATCGTGGACTTTCAGCAAAATAAAACATGAAACCACACATTACAAACTGACGGTAGGAACTGGTGCTCAGTATACACTCTGCTCATGCTCAGAAGATCTTTTGGGGAATCTGTGTCATGAGCAGGTCTGTTCCTCTACTCTTAGCAGATTTGGGATTCAGCCTAATTTTGTGTATCGTTTCCATTTCTAATTTTTTGGTGAGAACGTTGGAAACAGTAAGGGCTGTAGATTGTCTGTGTTTATATCCTTGTTATTTGTAGTTAATTTCTTATGCTAACTGCGTTTATATCCTTGTTATTTGTGAGTTAATTTCTTATGCTAAATTCTGTCTTCACCACTATTTTATTACTGTGAGATTTTAAAAGATTAACCACCACCTGTTTGACAACTAATAGAAGTCTTGGAATATAAAAAGGTCTCTGAATTTTGATGTGGTTATGAGTCTTTCATTCTATTGTTTATAATCACTTTGCTCTCTATGCACCCCATCAATCATGCATATAAAGTCAATTATAATGGGAATGAATTACATATTATTAAACATTGACATATATGTGGGTTCAATACTCTCTTCAATATAAAGCAATATTTCATTTAACTCTTACTGTGATTCTGTCAATATTATACCTCTCATTTTCATTCAATAAAAATTGAACTTCAAAGAAATTAAATAGTATTCATCAGACCAAGGATGTTAAAGGAAGAAACTTGTATGTAGTTGTTCCATTTTCAGACCTAATCTGTTTGCACTATACAGCCTTTTTTTGCTTCAAATATATATATGCATATATACAGATATACATATGTATATATACATATATACATATATACACATATACATATATACATATATACATATATACATATATACATATATACATATATACATATATACATATATACATATATATATATATAATTCTGCATGTTGCCTTGTGATAGGTCAAGGCAAATCATGGAGTAACATGCATATCAGGTTGTCACACAACTGGAAGAGGTAGTTTATGTGTACATACAAGATTTAGTTCATGTTTACATTTCAGTAAAGTGGTTTTATGAAAATCTAACTTTGAAAACATAACTAGAAGTTAATCTTAGTTTAATACAGCATTTTTTGAGTAAAAGGAAGAATAAAGTTAAATCATCATCACCTTGTGGACAAATGCAGAAACTAGAATTATTGTCATGAAGCCCCACCCTTTTTGAAATTAGCTGTAATTTATTTGAAGTTTATCGAAATTCACTACTGAATATTATTAACCCCAGTAATTACTACATAGGTATTAATTTAAGTTACCAAATAGGAGGTCAGAAGGAGAAATAGGAGTTCTAACCTCCGTCGATATTCCAGAATCAGGGACACTGTCTCGTTTGCCAAGGCATCGAAAATCAGATGGGCTGGACATGTAATGCGATTTGGAGACAACCACTGGATTAGAGCCATTACCGACTGGATCCCACGGAATGTCAAAAGATCATGTGGCCTCCCACCTACAAGACGGTCAGACTTCCTTGTCAAGACCCTGAAGGAACGGTTTGAGGCTCTTCATATTACTGAATCAATCAGATGCCGTTGGGCTACATTGGCACGTGATAGGCTTCAATGGAAATGTTACTGGTGCCCACTCGAGCAAATCGATGAATGACGGGATTCAAGTGATCAAGTGACAAAATAGGAGAAATATTTCTTCAAAGTTCATTTTCAAAATGTTTAAAAATTTTGCTTCTCTAATTTTTAAACTGCTGTCTTTTCATCTTAAATGCTTTGATGTGTATATGTGCAATCATTAACATATACAGAAAATATATTTCCTTGTCAAGACCCTGAAGGAATGGTTTGAGGCTCTTCATATTCCTGAATCAACCAGATGCCATCGGGCTACATTGGCAAGTGATAGTGTCCAATGGAAATGTTACTGGCGCCCGCTCGAGCAAACCGATAAATAACTGGATTCAAGTATCAAATGATCAAGTGATATTTTGTTGTAAAAGTACACAGATTTGAGCCATAACATTTGCATTATTTGTAATTGTTATGAATATACTTTTTAAATAGTTTATAACAATTAAATTTGTAATAAATTATGTGAATGAACAGTTTTAGTAATACTAGTATACTGGGAAAATTGTTAATTATTTATGTCTTTGGGGTTATTTTTGTTTATTACTTTTTTCAGGAACGTTAACCATTACTCAGGGCTTATTCCTACCAAATCTTTTTGGTTCCTCCTTGTATTTTTCATTTTATATATCTCTTTATATATCATTTTTATATATCTCTACTATAATTTCATGCTTTCTTAATAATTTAACATTCATCATTATTCTCTCCTGGAAACCTTATGCATATGCAATCTTCAAATTGCAAATATATTCTAATCAAAAAGTTTACTTTTGTTTCAAGTGATGTGGAATCTAGATCATCTTTCCTTGGAATATAGTTATATATGATAGATATATTGCCAGAAAAACATAAGTGAAGGTTTAATGTGAGGTCAGGTATAGAACAAATAAATAACATTTACGGAAATGATTAAAGTATACATATATTACATAAGACTTTTCTGTTTCCTTGAACAGTGAAACTACAATATTCAAAATAACTTTAATATTTTATTTTATCACTTCACTTTATCAGTTGAATCCCGTTATTCATCGATTTGCTCGAGCGGGCACCAGTAACATTTGCATTGGACCCTATCACGTGCCAATGTAGCCCAATGGCATCTGGTTGATTCAGGAATATGAATAGCCTCAAACCGTTCCTTCAGGGTCTTGACAAAGATCTGCCCATCTTGTTGGTGGGCGGCCACGTGATCTTTTGACATCCTGTGGGATCCAGTCTGTAACAGCTCTAGTCCAGCGGTCATCTCCAAATCACATTACATGTCTAGCCTATCTGAGTACCTATGCCTTGGCAAATAAGAGAGCATTCCTGATTCTGAAATAGCGACAGAGGTCAGAACTCCGGGTTCCTTCTCTCACTTGAGTGAGGCATGATATTCCAAGCATAGCTCTTTTGATTCCTCTCTGTGAAACCCTAATAGCATTCTCACCCTGCTTCCATAGGGCCCAGGTCTCTGAGGTGTATGTTAATGCAGGGAGAGAAGAGTGGAGTCTAAGAGATGTGCCCGGAGCTGGAGGTTCTTTGTCCTTTTAGGTATTTCTTCGATGCCTATGAAGGCATACCATGTTGCTCTCTTCCTCCTGCGCAGATCAGGTTTTATGTTGTTCATCATATTGACTTCTCGACCTAGGTACACATAACTGCTACATTAAGAGATGTCTGTTCCATTGAGAGTGAATGGGGCCTCTGGAACTAGTTTATTTTTCATGAACATTGTTTTCTTTAGATTCAGCTGTAGACCTATCTTTCCACATTGTTGGTCAGGAGACGGCCAGCATTTGTAACGCTTGGCTAATGCTTGGTGTTAATAGAACAATATCATCAGCAAAGCAGAGATGGTGTAGTTGCCGGCCATCTATCTTCACTCCCATTCCTTCCCATTCTAATTGTCACATGATGTTCTCAGGGGTGGCACTGAAGAGTTTCGGTGAAACAGTATCACTCTGTAAACCCCTCTTTTGACATCAATGATCACTTCATTGTAGAATGGTGAGACCATGGTGGTGAATCCGTAATACAGCTCACGAAGGAACTTGATGTATTGGCTTTGAACTCCCTGTTTGGCTAGGGCTTCGATGACTGCTTCAGTCTCTACAGAATCAAAGGCTTTCTTTAAATCAATGAACGTGAGACATAGCAGCAATTGTTCTCCCTATAAACATCAATAAGCTTGGTTACCATGTGGATATGGTCGAATGTGCTGAATCCATTCTGGAAGCAACTTGCTCTCATGGTTGTCCTTCTGGTGTTCTGCCAATCCTGTTCAGGATGACTCGAGTAAACAGCTTGTAGATCACAGACAACAGGCAGATGTGGCCATAGTTGCCAATGTCATGAATGTCTCCCTTTTTTTAACAGTAGAACTGTCCTGCTGGTTTTCCATTGGGAGGGCACCTTGCATTCAGACAGGTAGCATGTGAAGAGCCGAGCTAGTGTATTTATGAGTACTGATGGCAGATTCTTCAGGTGTTCTGGTCTGACTTTGTCTGGGCCTGGTGCTTTTCCCTTCTTTACTGACAAAATGTCATGTCGGATTTCAGAAGGGAGAACTTTGGGAATGACATATCCATCCTGTGGAATGTGTATGTGGGCAGATGGATGTGGCTATCAAAAAGATCTGAGTAGAAGTCATGGATAATCTTCTCCATTGCCTTTCTGGAAGATGTGATAGATCCATCAGAGTGTCGGAGGGCAGTCATCTTGATCTTCTAGTTGGCAAAGGACAGGCAGGCGTTGCAAATGCTTTTTCTGGTTTCTGCTGCATCTTCCAGTATTTCTGCTCTTCTACCTTTGAGGTCTTCCTTTGTCTCTTCTCTGCACCGTTTTGCAAGCTTGGAGGTTAGCATTTGGTCACCTGAGGCTAGCCCATTGCCATGTTGTCAAATGAGCTCGAGAGTTTCTGAAGACAGGCTTTCTTTTGTGTCTTTCTCCCTCTTGGCATTCTTCGCACAATCATGGAGAAGCTGAACCAGTCTAATGTATTCTTCATTGATGTTGCCAGTGATGGTATCTTCCCATGTTGCCGCAATGGTGCTATAGAGATCCCAGTTGGTGGTCATTCTGGGAGTTCTCTTCTTAAACTATGCAGCCTTTTCTCCCCATTGCATGAAGAATTTTGCATGAAGGAGACGGTGGTTCGATCCTGTTTGGAATTTTGGAAGACAGCGACATAGGTCAGGCAAAACCGTCTATTGAAGATTATGTGGTCAATTTCATTGTGGAACTGTCCACCAGGAGATTCCCATGTCCAACGTTTTACTTCAGCCTTCTGGAACTGTGAATTCCCATGAATGGTCTTGGTGGACATGATGAACTCAGAGAGTCTCTCACCCCATTCGTTCCCAACCAGGTCATGGTTCCCAATCAGAGTTTTTCAACCCATTTTCTCGGTTCTATTGTGGCATTAAAATCACCAACTGAGGAGCCAGAGTGATAGCCCAGCTGGTTGGGTGTTTGCCTTGCATGTGGCCAGCCCAAGTCGGTCCGGGTTCGATCTCTGGCATCCTATATGGTCCCCTGAGCACCACTGGGAGTAATTCCTGAGTGCAGAGCCAGGGAATCCCCTGAGCATTGCCAGGTGTGACCCAAAAAATCAATCAATCAATCAATTAATCAATCAATAAAATAAAATCACCAACTGTGATCTTGTAGAATTTGTGATCTTTTTATAGAACTCCTCCTGTTCCATGTAGAATTTCTCAATTTCATCTTCCTTGTATGTGGATGTTGGTGAGTAGACAATGAAGAAAGAAATTGCTGGCAGTGGGCCACATCTCCTCAAGTGTAATCGTCCTATCCGGTTTGTTAGGTATTTAAATGAATCAGTGTTGACGGCCATGTTCGTGTTGACAAGGACACCAATGCCTCTTTCATCGCATGTTCCAAGGAACAATTCTTCTCCGTGTCAAATACAGTGTGATGCGACTGACACCTCCTCATTTCAGTCAGACCATTGATGTTGTACTTGATCTTTTGCACTTGCACCATCAGATCCTCGATAAATACTTCCAATGGCAGTGTACAAGCATTGAAATTACAGACAGTCATTTTAGTCATTCTTTGTTTTGGCAGCCTAGGTTGGCAGTGAAATTTTATCAGGCACTGCTTGTTCACCTTTCTTACTGCCGCCGTATTAAGGGCTCTTTTGGGATCAGGAAAATAAACATTTTTGTTATTGGTTTTGGCATATCAAATATGCTTTGGACAGATATGCTTTATGCCAGGCTCTGCAGTGTGGGTGCTATACACTCAGTAGCTTGTGGAGCTCTCTCATATGGGTGGGTAGAATATTCCTTGAATTTGGAGTTAAATCGCATGGCCTCACAGAGGCTACATGCAATGGGGAAAGCTGGTATCTGCTCTTCCGTGTGTATCTGCGACTGTGGCTCAAGCATTCCTGGTCTTGAAATACTCTCTTCTGAAGGGCGGGTCTCTGAAGGGTGGGTCCTTGTAGGCTGGGATTCTGACAAGCTGGGCTGGAGACTGGCTTAATCTCTTGGGTGGAGAATTTAGGAGCTTCGGAGTGTGGATGGTGAAGATTGCTGCCAGCAAGGTGTGGGGGGTTCCTTTGGGTTCTTCTGAGGCTCTATCGGGATGGTGGACTCGGGTTGGAAGTTACCTCTCGTTGTCCGTAGAATGCAGGGGGTTCAACGGAGAAAACTGGTATCTGCTTTGCCGGGTGTATCTGCGTGTAATATTTTATTTACGATATTCAAAATAATTTTGAATCTTTGAATATAATTTTAATATTTTATTTACAATATTCAAAAGAGCTTCCAAATAATTTCAGAAGTTTTTTTTATTTGCTTAGAACTTTTTAATAATCATTCTGTACTTATGATATAAATTGTGTTTTTTAGGTTGTTTTGATGCGTTGTTTTTTGTAATTGGTGGTACTTTTTTAAGTATTTTATTATACCACCTTGAAATATACAATTACAAAGATGTTCATATTTTGGTTTTGGTCAGTATTCTAGCACCCATCCTTCCACCATTGCCCATCTCCCACCACCCACGTCCCCGGTTCCCTCCCCCATCCCCTAGCCTTCCTCCATGGCATGTTCTTTATTTCTTTCCATTTCTCTCTCTTTCTCTTTTCCTTCCCTTCCAGATTGTGGATTACAGAACATACATTAAATGGTTGTCATGTGTATCTTTTGCCTGTATATTTACTGCTCAGTTCTAGGTTTGTTTTGGTGGTATTTTATCTTAATTCAGAGACTGGTCACCTTCAGAGTGGGATGCCTGTAGACAAAAATATTATCTTTATTCTGGATATGTATGAATAATAATATTGTTGCTGGTGGGGGTGTGACTCCCAGAAAGCTTATATGTAGAGGAAGAAGAGAGGGAGTTGCCTCCAGAGGAGATTTCACTGCTTCCTTCTTTAAGCACTGCTAATGCATAAGGAAGTATCCAGTGAAATTCAAGAGTGATAGAAGTCTGCTCTGAGCACATGCGAGGTATGGACCTAATGTCTCCCTAGCCTCAGTAAAAAAATCTTTATACTACACCTGAGTTTCAGTTTTACTGCCCGGCTTGAAAAAAAAAAAGAATTTCAGGAGGAGACAAGTAACAGACTAAAACAAGTTTATTTAGAAAATAACAGAGTAGGAGAAAGATGTGAACTCGGGCGAGAACACGTACTTTTCCAGTGTGGGTGAGAAACAAGTACACATCCAAAGTGGAAATGTGAACCACTTCTTTTTCCAGAGAAATATGCCCTCAAGTAATAAATAACAAATCTCAGTAAATGTGAGACAAAGAGGCCATAGGGTAAAGGAAGGAAATGCTCATCTCAGAAGAGATGCTGTCAGATGAGTCATGAGGTATGATATTATTCATTCCAAGAGAGTTGTAGGCAGATACTCACTTTTCTGCTGCCAAATTTGTTTATGTACATTTCTCCCAAACTGCCCTAGAGTCTATTGCTAAGAGAATTGCCAAGAGACAACTTAGAATCATTGAAGTCATCTTGTCATATTCTTAGCATGGTCTTTTTCCAGCATGGAACCTCTCCCTGCAGGAGCTACAGTCATGCTTTGGGCTAGGATTTCTGCTACTCAGCCCCTTTTCTGTGCAAGTCAGCCAGGTTTACTATCTCCAAAATTTTCATACCTAAGGGATGGTTTAGGTGCTGAGAAATGTTTTTCCACTATACAGTGCTAGAGTGCCCCCATCTCTCTGACTAAAGAACACAGGCATTTAAGCAACTTAGCAACCTCTACATTCATATATAAAGAATTTTTCCCCAAATATTGAAATATAATATTGCATAATGCTTTTATAATATTTGAGGGTTCATATCCTGCAATGCCTGCTTCCAGGATCATCAATGTTGAGAAAGTAAGATTAGCGATAGCACCTTTGTCAGTAAAGAAACAGTAAATGTGAAACTGGAAGTTGCACATAAACTTAAGGACTGGGCCACAACTGTCGAAATGTTCTCCAGTTTGTGTTCCATTCACAGAAGCAGAAAATTAACTCTGATTTTACTATTTACAGACTCACAGATTTGGTTAGGCTTAAGCTCCATGTCTTTTTCCATTTCTCCTGTGATGGTGGTGATCTAGCAATGTCTAGGGGTCACATATTTTGGTTTATGTGGCCTGGAGGTTGTGCTTGCTGCAATTCCAGGACTAAGCACTTGATGTTAGACTCAGTGGTTATGTGAGGCCACAAGTCACATTCAAACCCTGAGAGAGACCCAGCATAGGTTTTTATCTGTTTCAGTCAGGATACTTCTTCAATACAGGCTTGTTTACTGGGATTACATGAATGTAAAGAAGGGTGTAAATGTGCATCTTCACCAGTGTACATTTTGTACCACTAGTATCACGGTTTCCCTCCACCACCCCCACAGCCTACATCTACAAAAGGCTCTTCTTTCTCTCTCTCTCTCTCTCTCTCTCTCTCTCTCTCTCTCTCTACCGCCCCCAAAGCTGGCATTTGATAGAAACCAAAAGCTTACTTCCCACTCAAGAATAGGGATTTCCATTATAACATCTCATTAACTGTATTGAAAATCATAATGCCCAAAAAGAGAGAGAGAGGAAGCAAGAAAGCAAGAAAGAAGGAAGGAGACAAGTAACAAGAAGGAAGGAAGGTAGGAAGGAAGGAAGGAAGGAAGGAAGAAAGAGAGAGAGAGAGAGAGAGAAAGAAAGAAAAAGAAAGAAAGAAAGAAAGAAAGAAAGAAAGAAAGAAAGAAAGAAAGGAAGGAAGGAAGGAAGGAAGGAAGGAAGGAAGGAAGGAAGGAAGGAAGGAAGGAAGGAAGGAAGGAAGGAAGGAAGGAAGGAAGGAAAGAAAGAGAGAGAGAGAGAAAGAAAGAAAGAAAGAAAGAAAGAAAGAAAGAAAGAAAGAAAGAAAGAAAGAAAGAAAGAAAGAAAGAAAGAAAGAAAGAAAGAAAGAAAGAAAGAAAGAAAGAAAGAAAGAAAGAAAGAAAGAAAGAAAGAAAGAAAGAAAGAAGGGAGGGAGGGAGGGAGGGAGGGAGGGAGGGAGGGAGGGAGGGATGGAGGAAGGAAGGAAGGTAGGAAGGAAGGAAGGAAGAAAGCGAGAGAGAGAGAGAGAGAGAGAGAGAGAAGGGTCTGGAACAAAGAGAGGCAGGGTGGGTGAAGAGAAACTAAAGACATTGGTGGTTGGAAATGCACTCTAGTGGAGGATGGGTATTGGAACATTTTATGCCCGAAGCCTTACAGGACAGCTCTGTAACTGTGTTTCTCCTAGTGATTCAATAAAATTAAAAAAAGTAAAATGAAAAGGAAAAGATAGGACTTATTTCCATTTTAGGTAACAAATCATAATTACATTGCAGCGTATCCTAAGCCTTGAGATCTTCAGTAAGATATTTAAGTCTCTTTCCTGTCAAGTGTTCTCAATGTAAGATGTTCATGATTAAATTAGTGTTGCAATATTGCTAATGACTCAAAGTAATGAAAGATGTATAACTTACTAATGTACTGGTAGGCCTGTGATGGGATCAATAACCTGTCCCATTTCACTGTCTACAACTCTGTCCACTGCCAACTACCTGATGTTCTATGGTTCATCCTGACTGTAGCTTTAAGGAGTGATTATATTTTAACTTTAAGCACCAGGATTCTTAATACTGTTCTGGTAGAATTTTGTGTGTACAATTTTACAACACCACACATCCACTTGATTGCCCACTTTCTTCCAACCTATTGTCTCAGTTCTTGCCCCAAACCATTCCTCCACAAGCCAGTTAGAAGCTATGGTATATATGCGCACATCAGATAATTCTCAGCTCTCAGAAAATTTGGCCTCATGCAATTTGGAGAGTATTATACTAAGTGAAATTAGCCCCAAAGAAAAGGAGAGATATAGCATTTCTCTCTCATATATTGTTTTTTTTTCCTTTCTCAACCAAATTATCAGGAGAGAAGAGACAATAATAGGATGAAAATAATCTTATTGTGCTTTATCAGCTAAGTATTTTACGCTTAAAATTAGTTTACTGATGAAGTGTAAAAGTTTAATATATACTTACATGTATTCATATTTATACAATACAATGTTTTTTACTTTGTAAAAGATAAAAATTCAGGTAAAATTATATTTCTATGAATATGACTTATATTTAGATTATTTTCTGGGAACAGCAGGAATTGAGTTGAGTAAACGATGGAGGGACCCTGGCCCTCAAGCAGTGGGCATGGTGTCACAGCACTGCAGCATATAGCACTAATATTGCTATAACTACGAAAAGAAAATCAATACATTTAAAGCTATTTTTCTGGGTAGATGTAATTTATACATTTTCAGATTGAAGAGACAATGTATCATAACATTAAAGGTTAGAGATGCATCATTTAAAATCCACATCTGTATAGACTACATTAAAGTTTATTCCTGATAATACAGTGCCCTTCTCTGCACAGCAAGCACCATTTATTAAATGGAACCATCCGATTCCCCTTTCTCTTTTCATTTTCACACATTGGTTTTACAGTTTAAAATTTTAGTTTTACTTTATTTTGTACATATGCTTTTTGGTTTTTCCATGTGCCACCTCTGAGTTTGTTGCTCTGATATTTCACTAAACTTAATAATCTCCATGTCACCTACATGGTTGAAATTAGCATGATGTAATTCTTTTTTTAAATAAAAATAGTTGATTAATGTACCATTGTGTATAAATACACTATTATTTCTTCATCAGATCATCTTTTGTTGCACACTTATGTTGTTTCCAATTCCATATAGGTAACACTACCGTATCATTTGGTAAGATTACTTGGTAAATTGCATGTAGGTAAGATTGTTATAAGATAATGTAACTCTCTCAGAATTAGTATATTTTTGTTGTTTTCTCTTTTGTGTCCACACTTTGTGTTCCTCAAAGTTTACACCTGTCTCTGTACTCAGAAATTACTCCTGAAATTTCTCAGGGGACCATAGGGGATGCCACAGATCAAATAAAGTCAGCTAACTCTGAGGCAAGCTACTTCAATTATTTTTTATTAATTTAGGGGGTAAATTCCCAGATAAAGATTAACTTTCTATAAAGCTTCCACCAGTTTATATTCTCACATTGATATTATTGCCCTCCAGTCTGCTATCTTTCCAACATTTGTTTCCTTTCTTTTAAAGATGATAATAATTTTTAACTGTGATGAGATATCTTTGCTGTTTTAGTTATTATTTCCCTAATAAAATTTAGTGACTACCATCTTTTATATGCCTATTGGTTATCCTTTATATGCCTTTCATAGACAAGTGTCTAGTAAGATTCACCAACCATTCTTTGTTCATGACGTTTTATGTGTTATTGTTATGCTTTCTCTTGTTGTATTATGACTTCAGACATTTCTTACATTCAAGATATTTATCACTTTGAAATCCTTTTTGTCTATTTGTGATGTTAGCCTAACTCTCTTGTAAGATCTTGTTTTCATTGTTCTCTCTGGAGATGTCCAGTTTTGCCACAGGATCATTGAAGAGACTCTCCTTTGTGTGCTCTTGGTTCCTAAATTATTGTCACATAAAAATAGGTGATAAAGAACCTGCCATTTAGGCGGGATGTGGGGGGGGGAGGGAATTGGGGACATGGGTGGTGGCTGAGGGGCACTGGTGGAGGCGGGTGCTGGAACACTGTGTGACTGAAACCCCCAAGCGTGAACAACGTTGTAATTGTATATCTCACGGTGGTATAATAAAATGTTAAAAAAAAAACTCACCATTGAATATACACAAAGAGACTTAAGTGATAAACTCTAAATACCTGCAGGGCTAGCCACAATGTATAAAATAAGAGGGAGAGAGATGCAGAGATAGAGAGAGAGAGAGACAGAGAGAGAAAGAGAGGAAACTGGGGTACCTGCTATAAAGGAAGCATGGGGGTGGGCGGGGGGGGGTGGGGGTACATTGGTGGTGGAAGTGGGGCGCTGGTGGAGGGATGGGTGCTGGTATACTGTATTACCAAGAACCAATTATGAACACCTTTGTAATTGTATGTTTCACTGTGGTATAATAAAAATTTAAAAAAAAAATAGGTGACTCTCTCTGCAGGGTGCAGTCATGATATTAAGAAAAATAGTATCTAGTCATTTTTTTTTCAGTGTGGACCAAGCAAATAGTCCAAACAAAAGAGTAAAAAGAAGGTTTTTTAAAATAAGATCCTTTTCAATTTGATAAAGTTTTTCAATCAGTAACAGACATCATTACCTAAAGTTTGCATTCCAAGGAAACAGTTGCTTTCCCATTGCCATCAGAAGTAGATTTAAATCAACAAAAAAAACTTCCCTGTCTGTAGTCAGCCCCCAACTATACCAGGATCCAAGCCAGATCATGTTGTAAATAAATATGGAGCTAATGAAAGAACATGATGTTTTGGAAAGTATTTTAGGAAGTTCAATATTAGTCATGATTTGACTTCAGGCAGCATTCCACACACTTTCAGCTCACATATTTTGAAGTCGTGTAGAGGACATTAATTCATTCATCCTCATAATCTCCCATTTAACACATCTACTTCTGTTTCCCATTTTATGTGTCATTGATTTTTATCTAACCCAGTAAGTTAAAAACATCTTTCCTTAATTATGAGTCAAATGGGAAAAATAGTTTTGCATTATATACCTATATAGTTCATATTTTCCACTTTTCCTCCCTTTCCTAGATAGCATAGGCTTATAATGATTTACCCATCACTAAAAATTCTTAACATTATGAGAAATACATATAGCATATATGTGAGCTCTAAACTCTATATCTAAATCAATTCTAAAAAGGAAATTATATTCAAATTCATATTAAAAACAGTGTTGAAGATGCAATTCATTTTTAACAGTCTATTTATGCTGTTATTATGTTCTATGTTTTCTGTCACAAAATTATATGCATCAGGGGTCCACACATAAATAAAATATAAACTTAATTTTATGTTTTTGTGTTTACACCTGGAGGTACTTAGGCATCACCCCTGTAGGAGCCCTGCAATCACTAGGTTGGCACAGAGACCATTTGGGTTACCAGGGATCAAACCCTGATTGGCACCGGCAAAGAAAGTTCCCTACCTGCTGTACTATCTCTCTGGCCCTAATTAACCAAATTAATGATAATTATAAATACACGATACAGTAGAATGCGAATTAGGAATTAAAAGATATGAAGTACTCTCTGAGTATGCCACTAGAATTGACTTTTAGAAATGTCAAAATATTCTGGGTTTCTCTGGAAAGGTTGATGTCAAAGGATTCTACATAATCTAAAATGCTTCTGGTCAATATAATAAAAAAGTATTTGAAAACTTCTCCAAGAATAATATGCACAAATTCATAATGTTATATAATTATATTTTGTTTTATAAAATATTAATAAGAATCTCTATGACATTAGATTGTTCGTTTAGTTTTTAACGGTTTTTAAGTGATATTTGCTTATAGGCATAGCAATAGTATAGTGGTTCTGGCACATGATTTTGACCCCTGCCTGAAAGCACATGGTCTGTGAGCACTGATAGATGTAGGTCTGGCTGTCTTCCAAGCACTACCTGAAATGACTCACCCCATGGTTCTCTGAGCACTGCTTAGGGGAGCACCTGCAGCACCAACACTAATAAAAAGGAGTTTCTTGAGTGAAATATTAGGAAGTTGAGGATATATTATTCCAATTGAAAAGCTGCAAAAGTCCTTAGTGATTGGAAGACTATGCAAGAGCAGGTAAAAGGTGTCGATAATGTTGCTATTTTAAGAGGATATTATAAATTCCTTTATTTATGCATATTGGAAGGCTTTATGTTTTTGACTAGATCAAGGGTGAATAATTTTTTCTGTAAAGTTATACATAATAACTTAAACTTTGGGGAATATATGATTTCAATTATACTTTGTTAGTTTTTCCATTGCTTAGTGAAAGACAAAACTCAAAACAACCAATATGGTTCTCTTCTGCGAAAACTAAAAGAAACACAACTGCATCTATGAGTCTGACTGTAGCTGGCCATGGAGCCAGATTCCCCAAACCCCCACCCCATGCTCTAGCGGGGAGGCATTATTGCCCTAGACCCGTGATGTCCAGGACTTACTACTGGCTCGGCACTCAGGGATCACTCCTTGCAGGTTTAGGAGACTATATGGAGTTTCTTCAGAAGCTAGAGTTGGTTGTACACTACCAGAACTTTAACTGAGAATAGTTATTTGAAATTTACTAACCATTAATTTTTTTAAAAAATAAAGATTCCTACAGCCCCACCCCATCCCCAGAACAGACTCAGACAAGTTTCGAGTACCATAGAGTCACTCTACAGAGCACTGACACTAGTGCTGAATCTCTGCCAAGTTGTTCAACAGTCACTGGAAGAGTCCCCTAGACCTTGGAGCGCCATTTGGAACTCAAAAAAAAAAAAAAAAAGATGGATGGTGAGGTGGTGAGATTGACGCATGGACTGAGAACATGCTTCAAATGCAGGGAAATTGGGTTCAGTTGCTCACACCAAATTTTCCCCAGAACACTACTGAGAATGAGCCCTGAGCACAGAGCTGGGATTAGCCCCCTCGTGTTTTTAATGTGACATCAAACTCTTCAACAACAAAATAATGAGAGAAGTAACAATCTGCTTCTTATTCCCTACTTTACCTGTAATTTTTTATTACTAAGTTAACATATGATGTGTTTCTAAATGATTTCTCAATGTATACAGATAATCAAAACTGTATACATTGGGGACACTGGAATGCTTTCTTATTAACAAAATTTTAAAACATTTAAAAAAATCTTCTTAGACACAGAGCTCCTTAGAATTCCAAATATCTTCTTCCAGCTGAACATTGGATAGACCTAGCCACTAAACATTCTACAACAGGTATACTGACTTCACATGCTAGAGCAGAACTGTTTCAGCTATAAAATAAATTATTATTTCTATACGCAATAGTAGTGATGACAAATGTTTATTCAGTCATCCAAGTTAGAAATTATGTTATGTTTTATTCCCACAAACCTATTTCCCTAACAAAATTGGAACTATAGAGATTTACCTTCTAAAGATAGTGTTCAATTTTTTCACCATTTCCTATAATGGAAATAATATTCTTTGTGTATGTGTGTGTGAATGAAAAACAATTCCAGAGCCATACACATGCAAAGTAAGTTGCATGAGTTGACACTGAGTCAACTTTCTAGACCCCTACTACTATAATTCTTTTCCAGCTTCACAGAGAAGTTAAAAGTAATCAATTCCTGCAAGGGTAGAACACATTTTAGTGGTTAGCTTATCTCCTAGAGGCCATGTGTGGCTCCTTGATATGAGGACCTCCCCAACAGAACCAGGTTCTCAAAAAGCAAGGAAGGAGAATCTACCTAGTGACTCACTTGATCATTTGACTTGATCACTTGACATGATCACTTGACATCCCATTATTCATCGATTTGCTCAAGCGGGCGCCAATAACATTTCCATTTGACCCTATAATGTGCCAGTGTAGCTCAATGGCATCTGGTTGCTTCAGGAATATGAAGGAAAAGTCTCAAATTGTTCATTCAGGGTCTTGACAAAGAAGTCTGACCATCTTGTAGGTGGGTGGCCACGTGATTTTTTGACATACCATGGGATCCAGTTGGTAATGGCTCTAATCCAGCGGTGGTCTCGGTCTCCAAATAGCATTACATGTCCAGCCCATCTGATTTTCCATGCTTGGCAAATGAGTCAGCGTCCCTGACTCTGGAACAGCGACGAAGGTCGAGCTCAGGATTCCTTCTCTTATTGAGTGAGGCATGATATTCCAAGCATAGCTCTTTCGATTCCTCTTTGGGAGACCAGCATAGCATTCTCATCCCTCATCCTGCTTTCATAGGGCCCAGGTCTCTGAGCAGTACTCTAATGCAGAGAGAATGGTGGAGTCGAAGAGATGTGCCTGGAGCTGGAGGTTCTTTGTCTTTTTGCTATTTCTTTGATGTTTTTGAAGGCATTTTATGCCACTCTCTTCCTGCTGTGCAGCTTAGGTTTTAGGTCATTCATCATGTTGACTTCTTGACCTAGGTACACATAACTGCTGCATTCAGAGATGTTTGTTCCATTGAGAGTGAACTGGGCCTCTGAAACTAGTTCATTTCTCATGAACATAGTTTTCTCATTACCTAGTGACTCACTAAAAATAAATCTGCCTTGGGTCTTGGACCACATCCAACAGGGCTTATCCCTTCCTCTGTGTAAAGGCATTACTCCTGGTGGGGTTGTGGGCATGGAACCTGGGTCAGATTCAAGCAAGGCAAGAATGTACTCACTAAAACACTGTATTATCACTTTAGCACCAGAAGTATACATTTTTAATCACAGGAGAAGCAAGTTACAAAAGCAAATATGAAAAGAATACTTTGCTAACAAATGCATGGAAATAGGTGTCAAAGAAAGCTTATTTCAAAGCTGTCACCATAATAGTTTCCTTAGAAGCAACAAATCTTCTGTCTCTCACATACTTAAAATAAAATAATGGTTCCACATACCCTATTAGACAAAGTTGAAATTCCCAAGTCCCTTCGTATATGTGCCTTGTTTTCTAGAACTCTCACGTGCCAATATGCACATGACCCAGAATACAGCCACAAGTAGTGTTCCCAGTTGGACCAAGCATTTGTATCACTTGGAGAAAATAAGGACATGTGGAGATCTAATCATGACAAAAAATAAAAAAAAATGTTCATTTGGCACAAGCAAATTACTTATCTCTAAAAATGAAACTGCAAATAGACAAAGTGAGAAAGCACTGCACGGGTTATTCAGTTGATACAATGAATTTTTGCAATTTAATTTATTGAGCTACTTTCTTCCTTTCTCCAGACTATCATTCAGGATACTATTTATCGTTATCTTACTGAAATAGCACAGACTGACTTGATTTTCTTCTCCATAATTGTCCTTTTCCCTAAACCAAATGGTACAATCAGAATGAACATTTTTTTTCCTCAGGGAGCGGCGGGAACTGTACCCAACAACACTTAGGGCTTACTTCTGATTCTGTGCTCAGGGGTCACTCTGGCCATGCCAAAGAGGATCATATGTGGTGACAGGTATCATATATAGATTAGCTTCATGCAAGCAAGTGCTTTACCCACTGCACTATCACTCCAGCCCCATTTTTACCCTGTTTTCACTAGTTTATGGGAACAAAGTTATATACAAGAGGAATACATAGTATTTTCAACCTTACAACCATAAATGACTATAATTGCTTTTTTTAACCTGGGCTATCACACTCTTACTTAATGCATTTGTTATGTAAAACCTCATACAACCACTCAACACTCTAATAAATACATCAAACAACCTACGATAAAGGTGCCTGAAGAGACTACTAAGAGAGGTTTATAATTATAGAGGAAGCAATAAAGCTAAATTTAAAAAATTGAATATGATAATAAAAATGGAATATTGAATCTTGTAACAGGAAGTAGATATTTCCACAATGGGATGCAATCCAGAAACAACAAGACTAAGACAAAGAAAATAGCTAACTAGATTTTTCTTTCAATAAAGTGAAAAGCAAGACAAGTAGATGTCTGAACAAAACTGAGTGTCTCAACAATGCAAAAGCAGTTCTCACTCCCTATTTAATGAAGCTGCATTGAAGATGAAGAGCTTTTAAATTTGGTATTCAAGGCATTCTCATTCATTTGGGGCTAACAAACAAATAAATTAATGGAGAGTCCTATAATCTAACCTGCCCTTTAGAAAATAATCTTCTGAACCCACTTTATTGCTTTGTGACTATGAACTGAGTAAAACTCCTAAGATCACTGCCAGTCACTTAAGAAGGCAGCTGTGTGTTTCACTTTGCCACTGTGCCACCTGAAAGTGGACTGTAAGCCTTGTCATTGTATAGGTTCTTATTCTGAGCATAGAGTGTCATAAACCTAATTCATCATGTGACCATTCAAACAAATAAACACATAAGGAGGAGACACTATTTTAATGAATCGTTCCATGGAACTCTCAAATTTCCTTGGACAAAAATTTTATGAAGTCATGTAACAGCAGAATCTTAAGACATTTTATTCCCCTTAAGTGTTCTCATGATCCTGTTGCAGGCCAAAATCTGCCTACTAACTGGAAAGTTAGAGAAAGATACTATTTGGGGAGTTCTTGGAGGACACAGATATCTCCAAAGGATTGTGTTTCAGAAGTATAAAAGGTAACTTATTCACTAGAGTGTATGCTACAAGCTCTTGTAGTTGAAACATTTACCATAAGAAAGGTCTGAAATCAGAAAGAATCACAAAGTTCCAAAATTTGCTTATTCTTCCACCTTCAATGATTTCTGTCTAGTTTTGTAGACTATATAGCCATATTAAAATATCATTAGCATATACATTTCCTTCATCTCTGTCTAATAAATGTTACTTATTAACAATTAGGAACATGTTGAGGGAAAGAGAGCTATGGGAAGAGGATAAGATAGTGTTCATAGAAAAAAAAAATAATAGTCCAGACTGAAAGAAATTAATCAACATTGCCAATTGACAAACTTCATTTTTTATTGAGCTTAAAATATCTTTGCTAATTAGAAGGTGATTGTCTTTAATACATATTAGTACAGGAGAAAACTACTTTGTCACTTGCCACTTGTCCTACCATTGTTCATCAATTAGTTTGAGCAGGTACCAGTAACGTCTCCATTCGTTGGGAATGATGTACATTATTGTTACTGTTTTTGGCATATCGAATACAACATGGGTAGCTTGCCAGGCTCTGCCGTGGCTCTGAGTACATCCCAGGGGCCCCAGACTTTTTCTATGTCAGATCATCAGCCATCCAGGGCCCATGGGGCAGAGCCGTGGGTGTAGACAAGCCTGTCTCCTGTCTGTTACCCACAATAATAATAAAGTTAACCTTTGTCATTATTTTACTTTATTTCAATCATGGTGTCAGCAAATTTGAATGGCATTGAGGCATTTGGAGACTTCCTTATTTTCCTAAAGAGACTATATTATAATTATTTTTATTTGAAGCATGTTATACAGGGAGAAGAATTTTTGCCATATGCAAACATGGCTCATAAGGGATAAGAACATTAGATAAGTCTGCACTGATTCTTATACTCTGTATATATTCCCAAACTGGTTCTTGCTTACGATAGTGACATCTGTGACTCTCAGAAAATGCTATCATTTGGCAGTGCAGATAACTGGAGGAGATAATGAAATGTTATTGCTACTTAGAACTGAATTAGGTTTTGATGCCCCCATCTCAGGAGAGGAAAGGATTTAATTGAAGTTGCAGGCGACCAACTGTACCTAAAAGTCTTTTTGAAATAAGAGGAAAGGTCATTGCCACATTAGGCAAAGAAATTTTAAAATTACTTCTAATTCCTTGTTTTAATAAAGTCTGTATTTATGGGTATGCATAGTTTGTTTCTAAATTTTCAGTTTCATTTTATAAATAATAAATATGTATGTGATTAGTGTAGAAGTTAGCTTTTTAATAAATTGCCTTGTTGTGTTTGTTATATAGTAATGCACTTGTTAAAATATGGACAAATGCAGCTAGGACTTTGAAACAGACAAACTGTCATCATGTACTATAACTATTGATACAGTGTATTATGAAACTAATCAGTCTTAACTTTAGTGACACTCCTGGGCTTAAATGTAGGGTGAATCCAGAAGAGTAAAATATTTGTTCTTCCTGTAAAAACATTCAACCCATAAGCAAGTGGAAATGACAAAGCGAAATTTAATGTTTTCCACCAACTTACTATACCAAGACTGTTGACATGGATATTATGTAATGTTAAAAGCAAGCCTAGTGGTTAAATCTAGAATTCAGAAAGGGTATGTGCATCAGGGAGTAGAGAGTGTCCTTATTTAAATAAGCAACATCCTTGTTAATCATAAAAGTCACAAAAATTACTGACAGAAAACAGAGTAAATTTAAAGCTTTAAGAAGTTATTTTGAGAATTAAAATATTGCCCTTCAAGCAGGTGTTTTGATAAAAAAAAGTGAGCTGTGAGATTATCAAGTCTCCTTAAAATGAAATTTCTGATTACAAGCTATTTTTTTGCAATTCTGCATCATACCTTAGTACCTTCACTGAATTCTAGCTCAATTATTGCTATGTGCAAGGTGTAAGTAATATTTTTCTCTACATGTATTTTAATCAGTCTAGTGAAACTGCTTCAAAACTGTGATGGTGGTTTCTACTTTATATATTTTACTCTCTCTGAATTCATGTTACTGAATATTTCATTAAGTTAGCAACTGAATTCTATAGGTAGAAATATTAGCCTTTTCCTGAGCATAAGATTGAAAGTCAATGGAGTCTGTTCACTATTTCCTAAAATAAATGCTGCACTTTGCTATTGATTATTTATCATTTTACATCAGATGTTTTCTTAGCTTTCTGAGAAAGTAAGAAAAGTAAGAAAACATTTCCTCTTTGATTAGTTGTGTTGTTTTAAAACCATTCATGCCATTTTCCTCTGTAAATTACAAAGTATATCATTTTCCCACTAAATCATTGCATCCTGACTGCCTAGAAAAGGAAAAAGCTGGTAGTATCTTTCTAGAACGTGGAAATATGTATTTAAGTATCTCTAATTATCTCCTAGATCTTGTCTGTCATTGTAAAATTCCTTTGTCTAATACATGTATTTAGTATTTTCTCCATATTGTTTGTTAATTTACTAGATTTAGTTTGAGGCACAACATTGACAATTTGTGCTAGGTAATGATGACATAATACATATAATAAATATAAATGAATTATATTATATAAATGCATAATATAATTATTTTACTGGAACACAATTGGAGGGTTGTTATATTTGTCTCATCTTATTACCCAACAAAATACTGTCAACTCATTCAGCAGATATTTAGTGAAGAATCAGTTCAATGACAAATGAAAAATATATATCATATTCATCAAGTATTCCTACTCTATTGCAAGGGAAAATGTACATTACCAACCATGACATCATGAAATACAAAACAATAATATTTATACTGAAGCGGAAAAGGCTAACATTTTTCTTTCTTGGAGTACAGGGAATATTGTCTCAAAAATGATTTATCTGTCAAATTGAACTGGATTTTGCCAAAATAGAAAAGGTGGATAAGGTCCCCTGGGCAAAGAGTATAACATAAGTCAACCAGGTAAAACAAATGTGTCTACAAATGTGTTTCAGATCTGAGGGGATTTTTCATAGCTCTTTTTTGAATCCCAGTTCAATTATGGGTGTTGTCAATGTGTAAAGAACACTTTTTCTTTCTACTTTTTAATCCTTTCTTGAAGGTCACATTGCCTTCAATGACATTTATTATTTCACACTCTGTTCTGTGTTGTTCAGAAGTCTTAGTGTGTTTTATTAGAATGAGTGTATTAATAGGTAGCAGCTCAGTTGTTTGAACAATAGTAAAGTCTTCCCTTTTATAATGCCATCACGGGTTCCATCTCTACTATCTTACCCTAAGCCCTGCTAGGAGTGATTGCCTAGCACAGAGACAGGAGTTAGCCATGAGCACAAATCAGTGTGACTCCTTCTAAAAATGCAATGTGTAAAATAACTAGCATCTCAGTAATTTTTTATATGGTACTGTGTGTGAGGTCAAGAGAAATACATACTATGTATGATTGTGGTGTATATATATTATGAATCATAGTGGTGACTATTGCAAGTTAGGAAATTAGGTAGGTTATTTCACCACTTTGGTCTCTATAAGTAAAATAAAAAATACCATCGTTTTAAGCATTTGTTTCTAGATTCTTAGTCTTTTTTTTTTACAATTACAAAGATATACAATTAAAAAGTTCATATTTGGGATTTGGTCATACAGTGTTCCAGCACCCATCCCTCCACCGTGCCCATCTCCCACCACCAATGTCCCCGGTTCCCTCCCCCTCCCCCAGGCCCCCTCTATGGCAGGTTCTTTATTTCTTTCCCTTTCTCTCTCTTTCTGTTTTCCTTCCCTTCCAGACTATGAATTATAGAACATAGATTCTTACTCTTAACACTTCTAAATTTCTTCTTTCTTCCTTTTCTTCTTCCTTTGCTCCTTCTTTCTTCTTTTCTTCTTTTCTTCTTTTTCTTCTTTTTCTTCTCCTCCTCCTCCTCCTCATTCTGCTTCTCCTTATTTTTCTTTTTTTTTTCTTTATAAGCGGGGTTTCAATTATTAGAAAACTATGCCTTGAAAGAGTACAAAAAGGGGCTATGAAGAAAGAATCAGTGAAGTAATGGAAAAGAGATTAGGATATTATTTCCTGAAAAAGTTTTTTGAAAGATAAAGGGATAATCTCTGCGGCCAATGTTGGCAGGTGAGAGGAGCAACTACAGATGACCACATGAGAAATTATTTTTGAATTTATGCAGTGTTAGTGAGTGACATGAGTCTGCACTATCTAGACCACTCTTTTGAGTTTTGTAGAAGAAAGGTATGGGCCACAGTGATATTACAGCAGGTAGGGTGTTGTGGAAGAAAGATGTTTATAAGTAAGTGAAGGGTAATTTTGAATCGGAAGGATTCTGTTCTCCCAACTTTTGTGACATTTTTTAAAAACTTCTCAAGATGAAGTAATAGATAGCCCATAAAGCACCATCTGTGTTTAGCAATTATTGAGACTTTATTCAGAGTTGTTTTTGTGTGAATGTTCCTACAACATTGTGTTTTTGATATTTTAATTTTGCTTTGATGTTACACTAGGCAGTGAGCTAGGTTTACTCTTCCCTCTCCACTAAGGGGTTATTTCTGACAGATTAGGGAACAAGTGGCTCTTGGATTGGAAACCAGGTCAATCACGTTCAAAGCAGGAGCACTACACTCTATGCCATTTCTTTGGCCCCATTGTGCAATATTTAACATTGAACACATGACATCACATCTCACATCAAATTATTTTTATATGTATTCCTACAAATGGGCTATTGCCCTGCATAATTGTAACATTACCTCAGTCGAAGTCATTTAATATCTACTCTATCCTATTCACATTTTAAACATGTCAACCAAAATATCTTCCTAGTATTTTTTAAATTAAAATGAAAATAATCTTTCAGTATTATTTTCTTTAAATGCTTCAGTCTCCTTTTTATTTTCTCATTGCATGATAGTTTTAGAGATTTCACGACTCATCGTAGTTTGGGGTTTTTAAATTTTCTGTGTCATTTGATTTTTTATGTTACATTGCTGTTCTGATTCATCCCACTCCACCCTTCAACATTCAATCCCTGACAGTTTGTCATAGAATCAGCAAGTTACTACTAAAGACTTGGATAGTTTCTAAATAGACTTTTTCCACCTTAGATCTCCAATAGTTGATATGCATTTTTCCTTCCATATGTCATTGTTACATACTATCTCGATGCATTATTTGTATGACTGTTCATTGATCATAGGATTGAATGGGTTTTCATTGTTGTTTAAAATATTATGACAACATTTACATATGCTAATAAAAATTATCCAGTGAGGAGGAAAAAAGCTGATGAGTGGTTAATGGCAAATTAGTAGTGATATAATATGTAACCAAGGTTTTGTGCAATGTGAAAGACTTTGGGCCATGATGGATCACCCTGAGGATGGATCTTATGGAGAAAAGAAGGGATCGGTGGGCAATGGAACCAAGTAGGTGGAAGAATGTGGTGCTGAAGGAGTAGGAAGTTGTCTATACTGTTCCAGTTAATATAGTTTTCTCTCTCTCTCTCTTTTTTTTGCTTTTTACCATACACAGCAATGCTCAGGGGTTACTCCTGGCTCTGCACTCAGGAACCACTCCTGGTGGTGCTCGGGGGGACCATATGGGATGCCGGGGATCAAACCCATGCTGGCATGGGCCGGCCTCATGCAAGCAATCACCCTACTCGCTGGGCTATCGCTCCGGCCCTCGTTTAGTTTTTGAGGTGGGCAGAAAGATCAAAAACTGAGAGGGATATATAAGAATCTGCATTGGGTCTGTAAGGAGAGAATCAAATATATGAAATCATCACAAAAGAGTGGGAAAATAGAGTAGGAGATTTTGGAAGCACCAAAATATAGGTCTGAAATTATTCTTTGACTCTGTTACCCTGAGCCAAGAGCTTAAAATGTAGTCAAGAAATGAGGGGGCTAGATAACTGAAACAGGAGAGGTAGAGTCTGATTAGATGTGATTTAAAGCTTTGAATAAAGGAAGAAATATCAGTGGTGAGCAATATTCAATTCTACTCCACCTCCAGACACAGTAGGAAGTGCTACATGGGAGGAAAAAAAGTCACTATGCAAGATGGCAACAGAGAAAGCGAGGGGGTGAATAATATTCAGCTGTTAAACACTTAACACAAGAGCATTGATCTAATCTACAATGATGTCATCCTTACAGTAATCAAATGTCCACGTTATTATAGAATTCAAGCTTTAAATATTCAGAACCTGGGCAAAGGAAAGGTAAGGAAGATGTCACATGCTGTCTAAGAATTGAAATCAGAAGTATAACCTAGAGTCTGATTCCAGGGCTTCGAATCCTATTTATTTCTCTGGACTTATTAGTCTGGAGCAGGGGATGATAGAGCCTGAGGGTGAGGGGTTGGGAGGTATAAAGGGATAACTTCAGGCTTTGTCCTCAAGAATCTGATTGTTTAAAGGGTAAACATAAACTTCTTTTGATTGATCATAGCATCAGTTGGCTGTGTGCAAGACAAACACCTTGCCCCCTGTAGTATATCTCTATCTCTTTAGCTGCCTTTTTATAAGCAAATAAAGAGACATAAATCATCAAATTATTTGAAGTGAACAGAATACTTCACCCCTAATGTGTCTCCTTGCCAGAGTTTGCAATTGTGCGCTTTCATAATTTGAGTGATTGAAGATCAACAATCCTCCCTGGGACACTGATAAAACTGTTAGGTGACATATAGTGCTTACAATTAAAGTCTTTTTTTCTGACGTAAATGTCCATATTTCCTTAGTCTTTACTCTTTTTTTTAGTTGTTTTAAGGTTTATTTTATTTACTTTTTTATTATAACACCATGAGGTTGACATTTACAAGGCTGTTTATGATTTTTAGACATAAAATGTTGTGACACCCATCCTTTCACCAGTGCACATTTCCCATCACAAAGTCCCTAGATTCCCTCCACACTACCCCAGCCTGTCTCTATAGCAGGCACTTTTCCTCCTCCTCCTCCTCATCATCATCATCATCCTCATCATCATCATCATCATCATTCTTCTTCTCTCTCTCCCTCTCTCTTCTCTCCCTTTCTCTCTCTTCTCTTACACATCATAGCTTGCCATGTACATACATTTAGGGGTTATCATGTATATCTCTTTGCCTACATTCAATACTCAGTTCTAGTCTATTGCTACCATTTCCAACAATTAGTAGAAAACTGGTATATATTTATATCCCACAGATGAATGCAGTCATTCTCTATCTGTCTTTTTTCCTTCTGAGTGATTTCACTAAGCATCATAATCTGTGTCCATCCATTTTTAGGAAAATTTCATGGCTTCATTTTTCCTGACAGCTGCCTAGTACACAATTGTGTAGATGTACCGTTGTTTGTTTATCCAGTCTTCTGTTTTCGGGCATTAAAGTTGTTTCTATATTCTGGCTATTAATAGAGCTGCAATGAATATAGAAGGGCAGATGGTGTTTCTGCTGTGTGTTTTGGGTCTCCAGAGTATATTCCCAGAAGTCATATTGCTGGGTCAAATTGGAGCTCAATATCAAGTTTTTGGAGAATGCTCACATTATTTTCCAAAAGTGCTGGACCAGTCTGCATTCCCACCAACAGTAGAAGAGAGTACCTTTCTTCCCACATCCACACCAGCACTGTTTGTGCTTGCTCTTTTAGATGTGTGCTAGACTCTGTGGTGTGAGATACCTCATCTTTGCTTTGATTTGCATCTCCCTGATGATTATTGATGAAGAGCACCTTTTCATATGCCTTTTGGCTGTTCCGTTTATTTTCTTTTTTCTTTCTTTATTTTTTGATTTTTTTTTTTTGGATCATGCCTGGCAAGGGTCAGGGGTTACTCCTGGCTCTGCGCTCAGGAGTTATTTTCTCCTTTTTGTGTCCAGTCGTCCAGTCGTCTGTATGGCCTTAGGAGCCAGATGTAGACAGGAATAGTTGTTTTAGGATGTGAATCCTCCTAAAACATATTATAAAACATCATATAAATTATGTTATTAAAACTCAAATAATTTAGAGTTCACAATAAGAACTGTCTTAATGCTTAATGTAAAATTATGCACATGTAATAAGGCACAGAATCTTACACAAGAGGAGCTTTGAATCTTAAATCCCATTGGTGAATCTTATTCAGATTATTCTTGGTTTGCTGATTACACAACTATTGCAGTTTCAACATGTTCAAAGACACAATACCAATCTTTAAAATTGATGCTGTCAGTCTCCACTAGGGCTTAATAATGATCTTTCTAGTTGCCATTCCATTTCTATTTCTGTTCCTAATTGCCCTTTCTCAATTGAAGTTAATTTGAGTGCTATAAGAAATATGTCCCCCTTGGGTAATTCCTATATGATTTGAAATCCTTTGCTCTAATAATGATTCATTCATAGTCTGAATTTTATTATATGCCATGATTTTAGACAAGGAAACATTTCTTTTTGGCTGATTCTTTTTAACTTCAAGTATTCTTCAATACTAATCCAGAATTCCTTGCTGAGTCTTTGTGAAGTTTCCTTCCTTTTTCAGCAAAGGAGTGGCTACTTGAGTTACTGTTCTTCCATCACTTAACATCTTGCTTTCAAGGAAAAAAGAAAAAGATAAAGTCAACTCAGATCAGAGCTTAAGTCAGATGTATTATTAGCTATGCAAATTGAACATATTACTCAGTCACTCATTATTAAAGTACATATAAAGTACTTGTAAGAAAAAATGTAAAAGAAAACTACAGATGTGATTGTAGCACTGTCTCCACTGCTTGTTTTTTTTAATTATGAGTATGAACATTCTACTATATATATATATATATGACTGACCCACAGAGCTCTGTGTAATAAGTCAAACTCAAGTCTTTCATCAGAAAAAAAGCTATGGGGCCAGAGAGATTGTCCAACAGGTCAGGTATTTGCTTTGCACATAGTTAATCTGGGTTTTGTCCTCCACCACCCCAAATACTCCCCAGATCCCTGGTTGTTATTCTCTAGACAGGAACTAGCTGTGATCCTGGAACTGACACCAAACAAAGCTAAAGAAATTTAGTTTCTGTATAGCCCTGCACTTAATTAAAAGAGAGAGTCTCAACTTTGAGTAGGACTCAGACAAAACTATCCTATAGAGCAGTTTTTCTCAACTGGGGATAACATGACCTCTCTATAGCCCCCCAGACATTCCAAGGTGGCCATAGATGAAAATTGTGTAACTCTGGAGCCACAGCATAAAGTAGGGAAAAAGGGTGTAATCGGGGAAGCTCCAGAAAGAAGCAGATTGCAAAGAGGCCATGTTTATGAAAGGTTGAAAAACACTGAGATCAGGGACTATGTTCTAAGCATTAGAACACTTTGGTCAGCAGTTGTTTGAGAGTTACTCAAATGAATCCATAACTCCCTGAGAGCTAAGGCCAGAGGGACTTAATCAGCTGTAGCAGTAGAAAGTGTTCTCATTCAGCACCATCCTGATGTCTCAGTCATGAAGGGCCTATCCCTTCTCCTCCTAGCCTCTTGCTGAATTCTTATTCAGGTTTTTGCCCCTTTAATTTGAGTGGTTTCATGAAAGCCACTCCAGATCATTAGGTACCTATGCAAGTGAAGTGAGTCCTGGCATTGTTCTTTAGCCTACCAGGTGATAGTGGTGCTCTGGAAGCCAAACAGAACTGCTTTGGGCTACAATGTGGTGCTGGGGATGGAACAGAGCTCTGTGGCATGAATGCATGAGCCATAGTCCTGCTACTATCTCTCCAGGCCCTAGCACCTCTTTATAGGTGCGAACTTCAATTAATCTTGAAGCAGAGGGTTGATATTCACAAGGTTTTGTTACCTTTCTAGTCACAGAAGTATAAGGATGCAAAGAGATCACAAAAAGTATGGCCCTGCCCAGCTAATCTGTAGCCATAAACATATTTTAGCAAGAAATGAGACATGAATGTTCTTTATACATAAAGAAACTGTGTCAAAGAACGTAGACTAGCCTTCTACACATATCTACATAGTTTTGTTGAAATTTTACTCCATACATCATTTATCTGAATTGAAAAAATTAGAATAGAAGAAATACCAAGAATAGATTGAGGTTGATAGTAAAAGTTATAGTAACTGCATTTAATTGGCTGACAAGGTCATTTTAAGATTGATGCAGGAAAAAGCCAAGGAAAGAGTACATTATTTTCACGTTTCCTGGATGTGACCTTTAAAAAAAATACTCTATACTTGTTTGTTTTTGACCTTCAAGGATCAAAGTGGAACGTACCTCTTTAAACAACAGAAGAAGACTCTTTATTTAGTGAGATAATTACAGATTTGAAACTGCTGTGTGCTTTACTAATGAGCCTGGATATTTTTAGCTTTGCAGGTTGTTTTCTCCTAGGCATATTTACACATAATCTACCCCATATTGAAAAGACCTTACTTGTGCTTTAAACACTAATTCATGTTCTTCCCACTGTGTTTTAATAATGGGCTGGGCCAACATTATGAATATTTAGAAAAACAGCAATTTTTAGAATATGACTAGAACAATCATTTGGCTTCCATGAGAGTATTAATATATTTCATACAAAAAACAATTCTTAATTTTTTGTGCTAAAATATCACACCTGCATATATTATGCTAAATCTTTTCTTGACCGAACTACACATCATCTAGAATATTTTGTTGTAAAATTTGTACATATATCTTGCTTTCAAAATTTTCAATGCAAACAAGCCAACAAGGAAACAAATGTCTGAACTACCTGATGCCTTTCCACATTTTCACAAAGGTCATGGGGCTTGTGATTGTGTCATCTGACTGAATACTCAACACATCATCTTGAATTCTTCTAAAAGACCAGGAGATGAAAAGCCTGGCAAGGAGCTGCCATAAACATTTTCTCATTTCTCCATCTCCTTAGTTTGAACTGAATCAGAATTGTGATGCTCTTCATAGTGTGTGCCTTTGCATGTTCCATGTAAGTCTAAATCTGCTGGGCTATAGTTTACATACTCTATATTCTGAGCTATAGTTTATATATTTTTACATGTAGTTGGCATAGTGCAGGCCTAAAACTCAGGTCATCTGCCATCTAGCCTCTTTGGTGCGCCCCCTGCACCCAAGAAAAGGTACATAAAGAGTGACTAAATATTGATCTTGTGTTTCCTATCAATATAAGTAACAATGCCGTTTGAGTGCTGTTGGTACCAGTAAAATTTATAGATGTGTAGTAAGTAACCTATTACCTACAGCAGTGACCACTGTGGGCTAATAAGACATCCTTTCACTACTGTGTGACTTCTGAGGATGCAATGATCTGCCTTTTAATGTTCTGTAAATGCTATGGGCTGTTTGATCCTGTCTGGCATGAGGTTGTGTAGCCGGAGAGTCACCAGTGATGAAACAGTTAGCATTTTAAGATATATTTGTTAATTTTAAAATGTATTCATTATTTGAAACAGAAACAAAGAAACTTAAATGCAGTATTTAAAGAGAGTAAAGTGACACCAGATGAGTGTCATTGTTACACTCATTATTACACTCATACTTATCCAATTGTATTCATTGTTACATAGACTGTGCTAACTTCTTCGATTATCATAACACTGAATTAGGTAAAATAATTGTTTTGTAGTGAAATTTCATGGCATTATTATTTGGGGACACATTGCAGAGTACAGATAAGAACACAGATAAGATAACAGCACATTTAGACTTCACTGACTTTCAATTGCTATTTTATGTTTTGCTTATCTGGATACACTTAATCTCATTTTCCCTGATTTGTAGGGCAAGTCCTTCCTGTAGTATATTGAATAGAAGTGGAGATAGTGGGCAGTCTCATCTTGTCCCTGATCTTAGGGGAAAGACTTTCCAGTTTTTCCCCCTATGAATGATGCTTGCTGAGGGCTTGTAGTAGATGGTTTTGACTGTATTGAGGAAGGTTCCTTCAATTCTACTTTATGGATAGTTGTCAGGGAGGCCTCCGGGGTCCCCAACAGTGCCGGGAAGCAAGTTCCCTTCTACCTCTGAAACCGGCGAGGAATGGATGAAAACTCAGGAATCTGATGCAGTTTTAAAAAGGCTTTACTTATCACAGGTTCAGGCATACAAGTCAGCAATAGGAAAAGCCCTGTGCTTAGGATTCCCGCTAGAACCCCAGACACGTGTAGGCCAAGATGGCGGCCACCATGTCTTAAGGCTCTGTAAAAAGACAAGACTCCCAAGAAGGGCACGGACTCACAAAGAAAGAGCCCGAAAGAGAGAGGCGAGAGAGGAAGCATGCTGTTTTATTTTTTTTTTTTTTTTGCCTTTTTTGGGTCACACCGGCAATGCTCAGGGGTTTCTCCTGGCTCTGCACTCAGGAATTACTCCTGGCAGTGCTCAGGGGACCATATGGGATGCCGAGGATCGAACCCAGGCCGGCAGAGGCTGGCCGTGTGCAAGGCAAACACCCTACCCGCTGGGCTATCGCTCTGGCCCCTGCAACTCAGACCTCCCACTATTATGAGAAGCAGGAAGGGTTAAATGCCCTTAGGTAATTTCTCCCAATACCTCACCTAGGCTCTATTATATGCTAATGTTTTGAGCCAAGATCTGCCTGGAAATGCCTTTATAGGGAAGAGAAGGAGATTTTTGAGATGGCATGTCTCTGTAACAAAGACTAATACTAATACCAGTTAAATATTTCTCCAAGCTTCACATGTCTCGTCTAGTTCACGGTCGTTTGGTCGTTTTGTATTTTAGTTGCCTTTGAGTTATCAGGGAGCCATGCCTGCTTGCTTGGAGGCAAACAGCATTTCTCTCTGGTCTAATTACTTAGTGATCCAACATGGCCAGGCAAATATGCTGGTAAGATCTAGCTAATCCCACGATGATTGTGGTAGTATGAGAGAATATTTATACCAGCTAGTACAGAATACATGGTCAGATAAACTGCCACATTTAGACTACCCCCTTATCTACGAAGTGATCTGCAGGAGGCAATCCAGAGCAGATGCAGAGGCTCTTAAAGGAGTCCTGCAACAGAGAGTTTTTATTATGAATGGGTGTGTGATCTTGGCAAATGCTTTCTCTGCATCTATTGATATGATGATATGCTTTTCATTTTTCTCTTATTGATATGTGTTATGTCGATTGCTTTGTGGATATTGAACCATCCTTGCATTCCTGAGATGAATCCTACTTGGTCATGGTATATAATCTTTTTATGAGTTTTTGGATTCTATTTGCTAGTATATTATTGAAGATCTTAGCATCTATGGTCATCAGGAAGATTAGTCTGTAATTTTCCTTTTTTGTGATGTCTCTGTCTGATTTGGGTATCAGTGTGATATCACATGAGCATCTCAATGACAATTTAAAGATGCTTCACAACTACTCTTTGTGAAAATATTTGTTTCTAAAATTAAATAACCTGCAAATGGAAATCCCCCCTCTTTCAGGGGTGGGGAGAATTGGTTCAAGGCAGCACTCTGTCATTCCATCTATATTGATTTTCACATTCCTTATCTGCTAGAGTGTATCAAAAAGTCAAGCTTACTTCTCATTAATATTTGAGTTGTCTGGATAAACAAAATAAGAATATATCAATTCCACAATTTTAGTTCTCTCTGTACTGAGACAAAGGTTAAAAGCTTGGTGGGCTTTTACTGTAAATCCAGACTAAATCTCAGGCATCTAAGCTTCTCCTATCCCGTGATGTCTTGTCTCTTAGATCATTATGGATTCTTCCAAGGCCATACTTTATGATTTCTAGACTGTCCTTCTTGAAGCCAGTGTAGCTATACTGCTTGCTGGAGTCCATTCAGAGATAACTCAGTGGGATCCCACCTTTTGGGGTGTTAGGAAGTAAAGATAATAAAGCCTGAGTTAAGTACTTATAAAGACAGATCCCCAGAGGTAGATGTATTATAGTCAATTAACTCACAGATATTATTAGTATAGCATTAATGGTGATTCTGTGATTGAGAAAAGAACATTGTTCTGTAGTATCACTGTATCACTGTCTTCCCATAGTTCATCGATTTGCTCAAGTGGGCACTAGTAACATCTCCGTTAGTCCTGTCACAAGCAATGCAAACCAAGGGCATCTACTTGCTACAGGGACAGGAGGAGCCAGAAACCATTCTTCAGGTTATGGAACTGAGGTCCATAATAGTTACTAGTCTTTGGCATAAAAAGTAAACAAAACATGGTAGCTTGCCAGGCTTTACTGTGTAAGTGGTATAGTCACAGTAGACGGCTCTCAACCCGAGCATTTACTGATGAAACTTAAAGGGGTAAGATCAGATTTTCTCTTGGGTGGAGCTCTGAGGAACTATGGAGTCTGGATGTTGAGAATGACTAACTGCATGATGTGTGGTTTGCTCTGGCTTCTTGCCAGGCTTACTGGTAACAGTTAAAACATTTCTATAACTGTTTACTATGTATAAATGTGAAAGACATTGGGAAGAACCTTATGTAAAAATTCAGTATCCTATAAAAATATAGCGCAGCCACAAAGCGGCCATGGGCCAAGGGACATGTGGGTCTGGCGTGGGTGGGTCTCACTCTTCAGGGGCCACTGGCATGGAGGCAGAGGAAATGGCAGGACCCAAAACTCCACTCGGAGTCTAGCCACATGGTCTCTCCCCTCACTTGAGAGCAAATCTTGGAGCAATGTTGGACTTGGCCGAGGATTGCCAAGCCCCCTTACCGGGAGGTCAGCCCCATGGGTTGCTTCCACATGGGGCCGGCCGAGCAGTGCAGCTGTGGATCTGAAGTGGATGGGTCTGGATCTCTTCTGGGGTTGCAAATTAGCTGAGTCTGGTGTGGGCAACTGGCATGGAGGGGGAGGAAAGGGCAGAGCCCAAAACTCCATTCTGAGTCCTGCCAGCATGATCTCTCCCCTGCTCATGAGAGCAAACCCTTGGAGCAATGTTGGACTCGGCCAGGGGATGGCCAAGCCCCCTTCCTGGGAGGTCAGCTCCATGGGTTGCTTCCACATGGGGCTGGCGAGCAGCACAGCTGTGGGTCTCTTCCCTGAAAAGGAAGAGAAAAGCAAATAATTCACAATAGATGCAGCATCCAGAGTCATTAGAAAGTTTAACTTCAAAGTAACCAAGCATGGCTTAGTAGCGAAAAGAATGAGAGGTGAGGGGCCGGAGCATTTGCCTAGTGGGTAGGGCATTTTCCTTGCACCTTGCATGCACCCAACTCAGGTTCCATCCCCGGCATCCCATATAGTCCCCTGAGCACTGCCAGTAGTAATTCCTGAGCAAAGAGCCAAGGAGTAACCCCTGATCATTGCCCGGTGTGACCCAAAAAAGCAAAAAAAAATAAATAAATAAATAAATAAATAAATAAGAATGAGAGGTAAAGTACAGAAGAAAGTTTGAAGTTATCCAATCTTAAGGGATTACAGGTGCTTCTAAAAGCATTATAAACTTCTCTGAGTGAAGAAAGAAAAGCAATTCCATGAAGAAGCCTTAATTTTTTTTTTTTTTGCTTTTTGGGTCACACCCAGCAATGCTCAGGGGTTTCTCCTGGCTCTGCACTCAGGAATTACTCTCCTGGCAGTGCTTGGGGGACCATATGAGATACCGGAGATTGAACCTGGGCTAGCATGGGCCAGCCGCATGCAAGGCAAACGCCCTACCCACTGGGCTATCACTCCGGCCCCAAATCTTTAAATTCTTTAGGTTAATATTCAACACTAAATGATATACCTGTATGTTTTCTGAAGTTACTAAAGTTTTTGCAATAAACATGTATATTTGGCTACTTTAATTAACCAGAAAGTACAACATTAGGTATTGTAAGAGAAAATACTATTTTACAAATATTTGTTCTTCTTTTTCCAACTTTTTTGGAATTGGTATAACTTTGTCTTCTTGTGCAAGGCAAGGCATAAAACCTTTTGGATTTTCTCACATGCTTTATAGGAATGCCCACTGTCATCCTTTATACAAGTGCACTGGAGGCTTGCAAGAGTTCTTGTATTTTATGATAAAATTTGGTCAAATATTTTAGTGTTATTCCCAAAAGAAGTTCTACTTTTAACTACAAGCTCTTAATTTTGCAAATACATTTTAAAAAAGTTTGTTGTAGCTCTCTAAAGAAAACAAATATTTTTTCTAAAATAAAAATATTTTAGAGAATAATTCTTATCTTAAATGGTAGCATTAAAAATTACATATACAGGGGCTGGAGAGATAGTCCAGCGATAGGGCGTTTGCCTTGCACAGGGCCGAACGGTGCTGGCCCGGGTTTGATCCCTGGCATCCCAGGAGTAATTCCTGAGTGCAGAGCCAGGAGAAACCCCTGAGCATTGCTGGCTGTGACCCCCCTAAAAAAGAGCAAAAAATTACATATACAATATTTCAATTTAAATTACATTTTATTATACTTGATGATGTTAAAATATTAAGTTACTAGGATCTAAAGACCTATTGTCTTTTTTTTTCTTTTTTGGGTCACACCTGGCATTGCTCAGGGGTTACTCCTGGCTCTGCACTCAGGAATTACTCCAGGCGGTGCTCAGGGGACCATATGGGATGCCTGGGATAGAACCTGGGTCCGGCTGCATGCAAGGCAAACGCCCTACACACTGGACTATCTCTCCAGCCAAGAGCTAGTTTTAAGTGCAGTTTTTAAAATACATTTTAATTGAATTAAAGCAGCTTAATTTTCATTGCGCCCTGAGCTTCAGTGGATGTGACGGACTTAGCAAACTTTGGTACAAAATGCACTTTGGCTAGCACTTAAAAAATCTGTTACAATTACAAGAGGACATAATTATAATACACCTACTAATTACTCTGTGCCCATCCTGGTACAAACAATATAGTGCATGGCTTTTAAAGTTCACTAGTCATTAAACAAAAGATTTTATTTAATGAGTGAATAATTGATAAGAAATCAAAGCCCATGTTAAGTGACACGACAAAGATTACTTACTCTTCTGTGGCAAAGCTAAATTTTGAATCAGGACAGTCGATTACAAAACTCACTTTTTGTGTACTGAGTTCTCTTATAAGGCAGCGATGTCTGAAGTGTAGGTTGTGAACTCAACTTTGTGAAAATCTTGCCATGGATTTACACACAGAAAAGAAAAATTTTATTACATAAATGCATTACTTTCTGGGTACACTGGGCACCCAGACAAAATCTAGGAGCAGGGCCAGGGGATTCCATTATGCTCCAGGGGATCATGGGCTAATGTATGGAGAAAGACACAATAATCCAGCAATTTCAAAAGACTACTCTCATAGGTTCTAGTATACAATTTGGTAACAGGAAAACCCCAGAATTTAGTTTCCTAGCTGGGCCTCAGCCACGTGTAGGTTTAGAATCCTAGGCCAAGATAGCCACTGCACATGCTAAGTCCCAACAAGGAAGAGAAGAGAGAGGAGGAGAGGAAGAAGAGGCAAAGGTGATAAAGTGAAAAAGCTACAGCTTTTATAACTTTTCAGGCCATATGGTCCACATCAATGGAAAGCAGTTAGAGTCAATTCACCTCTGGTAACTTTTCCCAGGACCTCACCTAACCCCATTGAAATGTTATGTGACTCAGCCAAGGCTGAAGGTCCTTGGTAGATGGGGGAGGGGCATCTGAGATGAACTGTATCTCAGAATACAAAGGCATGCATTTGTATCAATAGATATTCCACAACCAGGTTTATTTTCTCCAAGCCTTCACATGATTCTCATCTTTATATTTGTTTTGTATATTAGCCTTTAGACTTAGTAGAGAGCCATGCTTGCTTGCTTGGAGGCAAACAGCATTTTTCTCTGTTCTAATTACTCTGAAAAAAAATGTGGCCAGGTAAATATACTGGTAAGGTTTATCTAGTTCACATTGATTGTGGTAGCATGTGAGCAAATATTACAGCTAACATATATTACATGGTAAGATATAATGCCACATTCAAACGTTTATGCTCCTTATATACAAAGTGAATGCAGGAGGAAACTCCAGGCAAGATGAAAAGGCTCTGGGCAACAGTGTACTGAAACATTCTTCAATATAGAGATATACATATACATATATATAGATGTATAAGAATACATATGTATATATAAACTGTAGAAAAGGTCAACATATGCACATAACATTAATAGTTTTAGCTGAAGACTCTCTTATGTCTCTGCTTGCTTTCTAGTTTTCCCTTTCAAGCTCATGATCTCTTTTGAATATATATTCTTTATCCGTGCTCAAATTTTTCAAAAGAAACTTATTTCAAAACAAATAGTTTAATCTCTAGGTAAACATAGTGTACATAAGTAGTCCTCATATAAGTTTTAATTTTCCCCATATTATTTTTAAATTGCAAATGCCTATATTTTACATAAATTATGTTGCTGAAGAAAATAAAGTTCAAATTCTCATAAATCACACATACATTTACAGTAATTAATAAAATGAACACAGTAGATGTTCTTAAGCTGCATAAATCTAGGATAATGGTTTTTTTATTTTAATGCTGCTTTTTTTGGAATTTATTTGGTCCTAATTGTAATATTTTACAGAGAGCTTTCTCCTAAATTAGTAATAAGCCAAACTGTGTCATTTAGCTATTTACGCTTTTAATGACATAAATATTATCCCTTATTTGTGGGCACCTGTATTTCTGAATAATTTTACAGATAACAAAATATGTCAGTTTTATATTACAAAGTCCTAGTGATTGTAAAATTAGCAGTGATTGCTTATAAACACCCTTTCTTCAACTGATTCTCAAGATCATGCAGGATCTATACAAGTTATACATCCTAGGATCCCTTTGGAAGTTATCGGTTTTTTAATCATGAGAACCCTTGTAGAGTTGAAGATGATCACTTGATCACTTGATCACTTGAATCCCGTTATTCATCGATTTGCTCGAGCAGGCTCCAGTAACATTTCCATTGGACCCTATCACGTGCCAATGTAGCCCAATGGCATCTGGTTGATTCAGGAATATGAAGAGCCTCAAACCGTTCCTTCAGGGTCTTAACAAGGAAGTCTGACCATCTTGTAGGTGGGCGGCCACGTGATCTTTTGACATCCCGTGGGATCCAGTCGGTAATGGCTCTAGTCCAGCAGTTGTCTCCAAATCGCATTACATGTCCAGCCCATCTGATTTTCGATGCCTTGGCAAACAAGACAGCGTCCCTGATTCTGGAATAGCGACAGAGTTCAGAACTCCGTATTACTTCACTCACTTGAGTGAGGCGTGATATTCCAAGCATAGCTCTTTCGATGCCTCTCTGGGAGACCCGAATAGCATTCTCATCCTGCTTTCGTAGGGCCCAGGTCTCTGAGGCATATGTTAATGCAGGGAGAACGGTGGAGTCGAAGAGATGTGCCCGGAGCCGGAGGTTCTTTTGTCCTTTTAGCTATTTCTTCAGCAACTGAAGAAATTTCAGTTGGAGGAAGAATAGGGTGAATTGAAAGAAGAGAATAAAGATTGAGTATACCATGTAGAATTTGACTGGATTAATTTGTCTTACCATTTGATTGGTCTAATAAGACCAACACAGTGGCTCAAACAAAAACCCAGTAGGTGCCTGTGTGGCTGGAGCGTGTTTATTTTTGGTGATGGTGCTCAGGGCTGACTCCTGGCTCTGTGCCTGGGACGCGCTCCTGGCGGGGCTCAATGCTCAGATTCTGATTGGCGGACTCGCAGCTCCTGCAGCTGGTGGGGCCCTGACCTGGTGAGCCCCCACACTGCCACAGCCACGCACCCCTGGGACAACCACAAAAGCCTATTTTTGGAGCCACATCTGGTGGCACTCACGGCTTACTCCTGGCGCTGCTTTCTGGAATCACTCCTGGCAGTGCTCAGGGAGACCCTACGAGCTGGGATCCAGCCCGGACAGCCGCGTGCAAAGCAAGCACACTCCCTGCTGTATTGCTCAGGCCCAACACTAAAGCCTGTTTAAAAGGGGGAAACAGGGATCAGAGAGACCTCTGGGGTTAGGGCGCTGGCCTGGCACAGTTCCCGGGAGCCAGTGTGATCCTTGAGCACAGCAAGGGTGCGCCTTCTGCTCCCCAGAGGACATCTCCGGTGCAGAGACAGCTCAGAGAGACCCAGATAAGATACCTGGTGGCACCGTCTGGTCCCCCAAGCACCTGGGAGCGACTGAGTTCTGCGGCATGTTGCCCCCCCCCCACCTTCAAAAATGAAGTGACTCAGGAACAGAAAATTAAGTCAAAGGACAGCAGGGAGGGCGCCTGACCTGGCCCTGGCAGACCTGAGTGTGATTCCGAGTACAGAGAGGAGTCAGCTTAGCACGGCCAGGTGTGGCGCAGAAACTAAGGGGGGAAAGTCCACGCAAGTGTGATAGCACAGCGGGAGGGCGTCTGCCTTGCACGCTGCTGACCCGGGTTCAATCACCGGCATCCCATAAGGTCCCCTGAGCACCGCCAGGAGTAATTCCTGAGTGCAGAGCCAGGAGAAACCCGAGCATCGCAGGTGTGACCCAAAAAGCAAAATAAAAGGGAAAAAAAAAAAAGGAAAAAATAAAAAAATAAATGCCCCTGTTCCAGTAGCGTTAGACGGAGCGATGTCTAGGCAGCCAGTGGCCGGGGACCCTGTAATTGTGCTCGCAGACGAAGCATGCAGGAAGAGAAGGGCTGGGCTGAGGGTCCCGAGGGCTGGAGCACGTGTTGCCTGCGGAAACCGGAGTTCCAGCCCCGGCACCGCAAAGTCCCTTGAGCACCCACCAAAGGGGCGAGGCCGGGCACCAAAGCAGGAGGAGCTCGGGAGAATCACTAGGGAAGAAAGAGGAAGTGGAGAAGAGGAGGGACAGCCTCCCTCGCGTGCGGGGTGAGCAGAGGGGGAGACGCTGCTGGCACGTTATTTACGGAGGGCCCCGCCCTCTGCACTCCAGCCCCTGCAGGAATCGCTGTTCACGGGCGCCCCCTGGTGAAGTGGAGGCCTCACAGCACCTGTGTGTTCCCACCAATATTCAAGAACACACTGGCTTGGCTCTCAAAGGGACTTTGTGTCCTCCAAATGGCCTTCCTCCATCGCATGAAAAGCCACCACCTCCAGGAAGCTCTCCATGACTCCTATAGACCCAGTGTCTCCGTTATACAGAAAGTTCTTACTAATATTGTTGTAGGCAGGCAGACAGGGGGCGCCACATGGCAATAAAATTCCTGAAGAAGAGATCCAGAGCCACACCTGATTGAAAGCCCGAAACCAAACTTGACAAGACCACTATCAACAATAAAACCTGGGGGAAGGGAAGGCCAAAAGGGAATGTGTGAAGCCCATAGGCCACTGACCTTTTTTTTATTTATTTATTTATTTATTTATTTATTTATTTATTTATTTGCTTTTTGGGTCACACTCGGCAATGCTCAGGGGTTTCTCCTGGCTCTGCACTCAGGAATCACTCCTGGCTGTGCTCGGGGGACCATATGGGATGCCGGGAATCGAACCGTGGCCAGCATGGGCCGGCCGCATGCAAGGCAAATGCCCTACCTGCTGGGCTATCGGCTCCGGCCCCTCACTGACCCTTTTAAAGGCTTTAGATAACTAACCCTCCTAAGGAAGATAAATCAGTCTTCCCGCCCAGCACCCAGCTCACAGAAGACCACTCCCAAAGTCTACTCCCCTTGGCAACGGGGCCCTAGCAACCGAGGTTAAAGCCCCATATGGGAGTAACGGGAGAAATCTATAAAAGCTGTCCTAAACAAAGGACAGCGAGCACATGCTGCAAGGACACTCATGCTGCCTGAGCCCATGTGGCCAAGCACATGTGGTGCCTGAGCACATGTGTTGCCCGCGATCTCCCCTCTTGAGATGTGTACTCTCTCTTTTACTTGCACTCTCCACCTTTGGAGCAGCCGGCATTCTCCCTTGAGCGCGTTACTCTTTCCTTTCTTTCTCTCCCTCCCCTCACCTAAAACCTCCTTAATAAAATCTATTTTACTTCACTGCTCGTCGAATCCTGAAAATTATTTTTCTGCGAGAAAGACAAGAACCTTAAGGCAGACCTGGGTAAGGCCTAGGACTGACTTTCCTTTCCTGCAAAGAGCAATTCCTCGCTCCAGCCTGAGTCTGTGGCTCCCCAAGAAATCTCGGGTGGTGGGGATTAACTCCCGTGCCTAGAGATCAAGCGGGCATCAGGCGTGGCTTGACGGCCACCTCGAGGGGCTGGTGGGGCTCAGGCCCAAGCCGTGCAGGGGGCTCATCGCAGACTTTATCAGTCAAGCCTGCCCAGCAGATCCCGGGTGGCAGAGGCGGCTGGGGAGAAAGAGACCATCTCTCTCCCCTTCCTGCCCCACATAAGTCACCTGTGGGGTCCACCTGCAACAATATTACCGAATGAACAAATGAATGAAAGAATGAATAAAGGGCAATTTCCCACCAGGGACGTGTGGTGGTGTGGTGTGTGTGTGCGAGGGAGGGGGACGGCACACCATGGACTCGAGAGGTTGTTACACAGAGAAAAGACCTGGGGAGGCAGAGGACTAGGAAGGAGTGGGGGCGGGCTAATGGCTAATGGAGCTCCCGTTGCCCACCCAGGCCACACATGGTCCTCAAGCACCCTCACGAGGGATCCCTGAGCAGAGCCAACACTAAACCCTCAGGCACAAGGGTTGAGCATCATCTGCACCAGATGATCCCTGCATGCAGGGCCAGGAGTCAGCCCTGAGCAGGTAACCCAGCGTGACACCTCAGCGGTCAGGAGCTCCTGCCTCCTATGTGTGGGTCATGGTTTGAGTCTTTTATTTTCCTTTTTGGTCACATCTGGAGATGGTCAGGTGTTACTCCTGGGTTTGCACTCAGGAATTACTCCTGGTGATGCATGGGGGACCATATGGGATACTGGGGATAGAACCCGGTGCTATTCCTCCAGCCCCGACCCTGGACTGGAGGGGCTGAGGGCGGACCCTTGGGCCTCATGCTCACTCTCTGGCAGCCAGTGTGGGACGGGCCGACTTACGAAGCCAGAGATTGGAGGCCTGAGTAACGTGATTCAGGTGGGCAGATGGGGCCAGAGGGACAGCACAGCGGGGAGGGCGTTTGCCTTGCACGTGGCGACCCTGGTTCAATCCTTGGCATCCCATATGGTTCCACAAATACCGCCAGGAGTAATTCCTGAATGCAGAGCCAGGAATAACCAACCCTGAGCATTGCTGGGTGTGACCCAAAAAGCAAAAAAAAAAAAAGATTCAGGTGGGCAGAGACCAAAGTGACAGTCAGGGGAAGAGCATGAGCCTTGCACGTGGCCGACTAGTTTCATTCCCTGGCATGCACCGCCAGGAGTAACTCCTGAGCATTGCTCGGTATGACACAAAGGGAAAAATTCCAGTGGGCAAAAATGTGGGGGTGAGGTAAAGGGAGAAGAGGTAAAATTTTGAAGTCTGAGGCCGGAGCGATAGCAGAGCGGGTAGGGCGTTTGCCTTGGGTGCGGCCCCAGCATCCCATAGGCCCCCGAGCACCGCCAGGAGTAATTCTTTTCTTTTGCTTTTTGCTTTTTGGGTTAGGAGTAATTCTTGGGTGGAGAGCCAGGAGTAACCCCTGAGCATTGCCAGGTGTGACCCAAAAAGCAAAAATAAAATAAAATAAAATTTTGAAGCTTTTTTGGAGAGTGCAAGTAGCAGGGAGAGCAAGTAGCAGCTCGGCCCCATGTCTGAGAGTGTCTGGTTCAGCAGAGTGTCTATCTAGTTCTGCTACTTGCTCTCCCTTTGCCCAGCCACTCATGAGGCACCCGGGAGGCATGGCGGGTTCTAGCCCTGGCCTGCCACCCCAGCAGAGCCTCACAACAAGCCAGATGACACCCCCCACTCAATGGAGCCCACCATTTTCCACATCTGGACTTCCCTCTCGCCACAACTCCACCCAGCAGACCAGACTATCACAGCCCGGCTCACGCGGCTGCTAGTGGCCACACAGTTCATCAATACATGCTTTATTTAGGTGACTTCAACAGTATGCCACCCGCACAGCAAGCCTGGCAAGCTGTCGTGTAGTATTTGATATGCCAAATACCAGTAACATTTATATTAGGTCATTCCCGTGACCTAATATAATGGTTTGAGGCTCTTTATGTTCCTGGAGCCAGCGGATGCCTTTGGGTTCTCCTAGCATGAGACAGGACATAAGGAGATATTACTGGTACCCACTCTAACAAATAGATGATTAACGGGAAGATAGTGATAGTGAATAAGACCAACATGACTACCCTCCAACCTCCTGATGGATCTATCACACCTTCAAGAAAGGCAATGGAGAAGATTATCCAGGACTTCTACTCAGATCTCTTTGATAGCCACTTCTCCCTGCCCACATACCAAATTCCTCAGGATAGATAAGTCGTTCCCAAGGGTCCCCCTTCTAAAATCAGACATGCGATTTCGTCAGTAAAGAAGGGAAAAGCACCAGGCCCAGACAAAGTCAGACCTGAACACCTGAAGAATCTGCCTTCAGTACTCATCAATACACTGGCTCGGCTCTTCACATGCTACCTGTCTGAATGCAAGGTGCCCTCCCAATGGAAAACCAGCAGGACAGTTTTACTCTTCATCTCTCTGTTGTCTGTCATCTACAAGCTGTTCACTTGAGTCATCCTGAACAGGATTGGCAGAACGTTAGATGAAGGGCAACCGGGCGAGCAAGCTGGGTTTCAAAAGGATTCAGCAAAATTGACCATATCCACCAGGTAAACAATCTCATTGAAGTTTGTAGGGAGTTCAAGATGCCGCTCTGTCTCACGCTCATTGATTTTTAAAAAAGCCTTTGATTCTGTGGAGACTGTAGCTATCATTGAAGCCCAAGCCAAACAGGGCGTTCAAACCCAACACATCAAGATCCTTCGTGAGCTGTATTACGGATTCATCACCAGGATCTCACCATTCTACAAAGAAGTGATCTACAATGTCAAAAGAGGGGTTCAGCAAGGTGATACCATTTCACCAAAACTCTTCAGCTCCACCCTCGAGAACATCATGTGACAATTAGAATGGGAAGGAATGGGAGTGAAGAAAGAGGGTCGCAACTACACCACCTTCATTTCACTGATGACATTGTTCTAATAACACTGAACATTAGCCAAGCGGCACAAATGCTGACAGATTTTGACTGAGAATGTGGAACGATAGGTCTACAGCTAAATCTCAGCAAAACTATGTTCATGAAAAATGAACTAGTTCCAGAGTCTCCATTCACTCTCAATGGAAGAAAGATCTCTGAATGCAGCAGTTATGTGTACCTAGGTCAAGAAGTCAACATGATGAAAGACCTAAAACCTGAGCTGCGCAGGGGGAAGAAAGTGGCATGGAATGCCTTCTAAAGCATGGAAGAAATAGCGAAAAATACAAAGAACATCCGGGTCCAGGCACATCTTTTCAACTCCACTGTTCTCCCTAAATTAACATATGCCTCAGAGACCTGGTCCCTACGAAAGCAGAATGAGAATGCTATTTGGGTCTCCCAAAGAAGAATCGAAAGAGCTATGCTTGGAAAATCACGCCTCACTCAAGTGAGATAAGAAATCTGGAGCTCTTAAGTCCTTCGCTGTTCCAGAGTCGGGTGATGTTGTCTCGTTTGCCAAGGCATCAAAAATCAGATGGGATGGACAAGTAACGCGATTTGGAGATGACTTCTGGACTTCTGGACTTCTGGACTAGAGCCATTACCCACTGCTCCCATGGGATGGCAAAAGATCATTTGTCTGCCCACCTACATGATCGTGAGACTTCTTCATCAAGACCCTGACCAAACAGTTTGAGGCTCTTCATATTCCTGAAGCAAGCATATGCCATTGGGCTACACTGGCACGTGATAGGGTCAAATGGAAATGTTGCTGGCGCCTGCTTGAGCAAATCGATGAATAATGGATGTCAAGTGATCAAGTGATCCATTTGTGTTGTGTGTGTGTTTGTGTGTGTGTATGTGTCTGTGTGTATTCATTGGTGGTTTCCTCTAAAGTAATAAATGCTTAGTCTAAAAAAGCAATTTGTCTTCTTTATTTGTGATGGCTGAATTTCTAGTACAAAAGAAAATATCCAGTAGATAGTAGCTGCTCATAAAATGTTTGTGGAGCAAGTGAATGGATGTTGCTGCATACATTCCATACATTATTCCTCATGCAAAGCATTGCGTAGCAAACAGTGGCATCTGTTCCAGGTAAAACCAAGGGAAAAGACAATATGGCAATATAACAAATTACATATATTTCAGCATATTTTTTCAGAGTTTTGAAGTATAATCATTCGTTTGATATATATTTGTAAATTAGAACCATTTATCTACAGTGATGATTTATTATTTGAACTAAAATATTTCAGTTGTGCAATTCAAATAAGTATCATATGAAGCTCCATTCACAAAATTTGTATAAGGAGATTTTGTTCTTTTAAGTTTTATTTTGTAAAGCACCTTTTCCATAAAGAACTGTAGACAAACTAAAGGGAGGGAGCACTTATTACTGTAGTAGTAAAATGGTAGGAAAAAGTAATGGAATAAAGCCATGTTTAATGTAAAGGAAATTTTGCTTCCTTTATAAAAATATTTTGTCACCACTATGAGACAATTTTTAAAGAAGATTCACACAAGCATATACAGACTTTTTTTTTTAGAATTAGATCATATTGCCCTTGTTACAAATCATTTTTTCAATGTAATTGAGATTGTGCTAATACATAGATGATCACAGTATGTTTATCTTTTATACTTTTTTTTAGGCAACACTGATCTTCAGCTCTGCTCCTAACACTGCTTAAAGCCATAGTGCAGCTCTTAGCCTCAGAAGTCAGGAGGGATGGTTTGCCACACGGTAACAGGATTGGGATTTAGAAGCTCCTGGAATGTTGCCTGTTGTTTAAATCTCCTCTAAATTCTTTGCTTTCTTAGACTCACCATATGATCACAGGAGATGAAGAATGCTTGGCCATGATGAAGGGGTGAAAAAGCATCAATGAATATTTAATCGATTCACTATTCCTGAAAAACTAATGCTTCAAATTTCAAGGAGGCAGGATTGATACACATGCACTTTTCATTCAGTCTTTAGTTTGCCTAAAAGTAAAAGTTTAGTGTTTGTTTATAATCTACTTTCCAACATTGGAAATGATTCTTAAGAACATGTGAAGTATAACAAGAAGAAATATATCTAGGAGAGTCAAAGGCCTTTATAATTGCTTTACCATATAGTGCTTATTGCAGTCAAGGTATTAAAAGGCTGGTCTTGGGCCGGAGCGATAGTCCAGTGGTAGGGTGTTTGCCTTGCACACAGCCAACCTGGGTTCAATTCCTTGGCATCCCATATGGTCCCCCAGCACCACCAGGAGTAATTCCTGAGTGCTGAGCCAGGAATAACCCCTGATCATTGCTGGGTATAATCCAAAAAAAGAAAAAAAAGAAAAACATAATAATAATAAAAGGCTGATCTATTTGCACTTTCTCTGTGAGAATCCCCAATATATGCAGTGAAATATTTATTATTATTATGTTCATAGTGTGCTCCATATACTTACCCACATTCATTTTTAGCACTGAGCACATCACATAGCATTTAACATTTAATGTATGGTTATTTTATTCTTTTCTCCAGGAAATTGCAAAATTTGTGCTATGCATTAGAATTTCCATTCATTGATCACAGAATTTAAAAATATAACACTGTTCATTTATAAAGGAATTGCATTTGTTTATTTTTTATATTCATTTCTTTTTTAGGAAGACACCATGGTTTAAAATACAGTTAATAGTAATGGTACATGGTTTACAATACAGTTAATGGGAACAACACTCCAACAGCCATCATCCACCAGAGTCTGTTGGATTACTTGTTTGACCACATCCTACTCACTAGCACTGGGTTTTGGCATTGCTGCTAAGGGAGTGTTTTTTTCCTATCTTTTGCATAAGTTAAGGATAAGAGATTTTGTTCTTTCATTAACATAATAGAAGAGTGGGGATACTTTATTTATGAGTTAGTTTGACTCTGAATTGATTGCTCCTGGATATTCATCATATTTCCTAACTGGCATCTTAATTCCCTTAGATTGATTTTAATGTCCTCTATAGAGGTCGCTCTGAGGGACGGGATGGTACAAGGAAGAGAGTCACCCTGACTATGAAATGAAACTACTCATAGAATACACCCTTTTCTGACCCAAAAATTAGCGTAAAGCCAGAATCAGCTGTGTTCTGATATGCCCTGAATAGCCTTGCAGAGGAACAGAGAAAGACTGTTGATGGAGACAGGACTCTGAGGGGTATGGAGATGATCAGTCTGGTGTCCCTCAGTGGACAGAACAGACATAAGTTCCCTTCTCTCCATCACGGTGCCATTGTACGCCTTCCTTGACCCTCCATCGTCCTGGTGTCCCCATAAACCTCTGTGGTAAAGCTTCCCACTGAAGAGCAATTTTAAGTTTCTACTGATTTGGGACATTCGTAATTCGCAAACTATGTTTCTTTATAGTCTGCATATGAAAAAAAATCTATATCTTCCCATCTCCTTCTCACTAACGTCACTCAATATACTCCTCACATCTATCCATGTAGCAGAAAAAATATTTCTTTGCTTAATGTTTATGTTATTTGATATTATATGCCATTTGTTTTATGTCAGTTCTTCCACATTGAAAATATTCAAGTTTATTTTAGCTTCTTTACAAAACAAATTTAAAATTATCAGGGTGCTATCAAATACCCAAGAAAAAATTGTGTAGCAATGACAACGTTTCATAAATAACTGCAGACTTTAAGTGACCATAGACAGCTTTCAAATTTTCCAGTAATTTAAATGAAAAGTGTTTCACTTTTAAATTACTAAAAAGTGTTCTACCAGTTTATCTAAAAATATATCATTATATTCCCACAATAGATGCTACTAGATTTCTTACCCTAGTTATGGGGATTAATGATGCATGGGCTGCCCGTATTTTAGCAAAGCAAGAAAAATTGAAATTCTGTAGGTATTTGTGCTGCAGTGATTTCTTCACTGTGGCAATGATTCTTATTACCACACTCCAGAATACATATCTGTTCTGCTATAATCCAAGCCAGGCCACATTCATCAACATATTTTCACGCAGCTAAATGTCATATTGATAACTTGAACAAATGCCTTAATATATATGTTTAAATAAGAACATTTTATTTGAAGAGAATTTATTTTTCATGCTATAAGGACACCATGTGAGTCAGAGTATAGTCTCGACATTTCAATCTATTAGTTATGTATATTTTATGAAGAGTACAAAGTTTTCTTCTACAAACGTATTTTCCTAACAATCTCCTAATGTTTTCAGATTATTTATTCTGATTTTTTAAAATCATAGATAGGAGATTAACATCTATTAATAGTTTAATATATTCCTTAGGTGCTCCCCCAAAGGGGGGTTAAGGAGATATGAGGGACCTACAACTTATGGTAGCCCACTTGGATTGTGATTCATTGTCAGGGAGAAAGATTCTGACTCTATAGTACCAGAGATTACAAAAACTATCCTTATGTCCTTCTGGAGACTTCATCAGACATTAAAGTCTGATGTCCACACAGTGCCAGGTATCAAGCCCAGAGACTTATGCCTAGCTTGTGCTGTACTAACCACTGTATTTTCTCCCCAAATCCATAACACTGATTTTATAGGACATCTTTATTAAGAAAATTTAAAAGGTCAGGTATCAAAGACATGAAAGTCATTCTAATTGACAGCACAAAGGGAAACCGCGTTGGAGGGTATATTTTAAGGTAAGCCTAGATGTATTATATTGCATCTCTTGAAATTACTTCATCTCAAAAATAACAAATCAGTAACTTTCTCACACAATATAAATTATTATAAGTATAGTACTAACATCCAAGCTTGCAAAGCAGTGCAGAGAAAGCGATAAAGGAAGACCTCTAGGAGAGAAGAGCAGGAGTGCTGGAGGAGGCAGCAGAAGCCAGAAATAGCATTCACAACGCCCGCCTGTCCTTCACCATCTATAAGACAAAATGACTACCCTCCAACATCCTGATGGATCTATCACATATTCCAGAAAGGAAATGTAGAAGATTATGCATGACTTCTACTCAGATCTCATTGATAGCCATTTCCACCTACCCACATACCAAATTCCGGCGGGATGGATATATCATTCCCCGATGTTCTCCCTTCTGGAGAACATCAGGAATCCAACATGCCATTTTGTCGGTTAAGAAGGGAACAGCATCAGGCCCAGACAAGATCAAAGCCGAACACCTGAAGAATCTGCCATCAGTTCTCATCAATACACTGGCTCGACTCTTCACATGCTGCCTGATAAATGTAAGGTGCCCTCCCAATGGAAAACTAGCAGGACAGTTCTACTGTTCAAGAAGGGAGACATTCATGTCATTGGCAACTATTGCCCCATCAACCTGTTGTCCGTCATATACACACTGTCCACTCGTGTCATCCTGAACAGGATGACAGAACATTAGATGATGAACCACCATGCAAACAGGCTGGCTTCCGAAAAGGATTCAGCACAATTACCATATGCACACAATAACCAAACTAATTGAAGTCTATAGAGAATTCAAGATGCCGCTCTGTATCACGTTCATTGATTTAAAGACAGCCTTTGATTCTGTGGAGACTGAAACTGTCATAGAAGCCCTAGTCAAACAGGGAATTCAAACCCAATACATTAAGATCCTTCGTGAATTGTATCACGGTTTCACCAGTAGGATCTCACCATTCTACAGGGAAGTGATCATCGGTGTCAAAAGAGGGGTTCGGCAGGGTAATACCATTTCACCAAAACTCTTCAGTGCCACCCTCAAAATCGTCATCCGACAATTAGGAATGGGAAAATATGGGAGTGAAGAAGGAAGTCAACTACACCACCTACGCTTTGCTGATGACATCGTTCTAATAACACCAAACATCAGCCAAGTGGCAGAAATGCTGGCAGACTTTGACCGAGAATGTGGAAGGATAGGTCTACAGCTGAATCTCAACGAAACTTTGTTCATGAGAAATGAACTTGTTCCAGAGGCCCCATTCACTCTCAATGGAACAAACATCTATGGAGCAAACATAGCTGAATGCAACAGCTATGTTTACCTAGGTCGAGAGTTGACATTATGAACGACCTGAAATCTCAGTTGCACAGGAGGAAAAAAAGTGGCATGGACTGCCTTCAAAAACATCGAAACAATAGTCAAAAGAACAAAGAAACTCTGGCTATGGCACCCCTCTTTGACTCCACCATTCTCCCTGCATTGACATACACCTCAGAGACCTGGGCCTTACAAAAGCAGGATGAGAATACCATTCGGGTCTCCCAAAGAGGAATCGAAAGAGCCATGCTTGGAATATCACGCCTCACTCGAGGTTTGAGAGTAATCAAGAGTTTCGACTTCCATCGCTATTCTAAAATCAAGGGCGCTGTCTCATCTGCAAGAACATCGCAAATCAGATGGGCTGGTCATATAATGCGATCTTGTCCATTTTAATAAATCCAAAATAAATCTGTCTCTTTCCAGATAATTCATTTATTTATTGAATCTTTAATTTCCAGAACATTTTATACAAATTTTCATAAATATTTGTTTTTGAAATTTCACCACTGATCTTCCATCAACCTGACTTTACTTGACTCTGTCAAATAAAGTCTAGTCTATTAGACTAGACTGACTAGACTATTTTGACTCAATCAGAATAGACTAGATTTACAAGATTTATGCTTGCATACAATATACTTCTCTAAGAGATTATATAGGAAACATATTTTTTGCCACTGTAGCACAAGCTGGTGACAATTTCCACACTATAATTCCCATGTCCAGAAAAAAATACATTTAATCTGTGCAATTTATTTATTGTTCCCCAAATTGCACATAACTCTTTCTACATCTAGTCATTTTGAAACGTTGTAGACAATAGCTACCAAGGTACACATAAAGCAATATGTAAGTAATATATATCGCAAGGATCTGATAATAGTCCTCACTCATTATATTATTATAAATATGCCATAAATATAGCTATATTACATATGAATTTATTTAAAGCACCAGCCTGAAAAGTCTGTCAATTCATGTATGGGGATTTAAATTTGTCCATTGACACTTGAATACTGTGCATATATGTCATCAAACTGGGAGATTGAGCACAGCTTTTTCAGGTTTCCTTTACCACTCTCCTATTCAATCTCTTCTATCCCTAATGGTCGGCATTCTTTTATAAAGTCTTCTATCATTAGATCCATCAAACAATTCTTCTCCTCACATGGGGCTAATTGTTCTACTGTTAGTCTCTCTTCACTGTGAATTTTAACACATCAATATTATTAAAGCAAAGTCTACCAGTGCTTATGCATTTTATTTTTAAATATATTTTGAAATTTAGGAGATCTTTATGTCATGTACAGACATTCACAAGTGTTTCTTCCTTGGTTCTCATTTGTCAAATAATTCATGATAATTCAGTATGCTGTTACTTCATTTGTTTATACAGACAGCAATCTGATGCTGGAGAGAAGAGTAGTATTCCATATTAACTCATTGTCTTCTTTGTTGGTACTAAAATAATGTTATTCATTAGCCAGAGGTGGTGCAGACATGCAGTGAACATAGCATGATCAAAGGCTCAGCATGAGAATTTGTGATAAAAGAACAGTTGTAATAGTTCACTATAATTGAATATCAAGGCTAGTAGAATAGAATGATAGGTAGTCAATAAACCATCAGAGTGGGTTACATTGTAAACAACCATGTTTGTATGATAACATTCTGCAGAATGACTTGATGTGTATGTTTTAGGCAAAAGTGAAATGTCAGTCTTGCATTTGATAAACAGAATCATGTGTGTCAATGGCAAAAAATATTTATATACATTGCTAGCCATGGCGTATGTTCACACAATGTATTTTCATGTTGTTGATTTCAACATTAGACTCTACCTCAGCATTTCCAGTTAGCAAAGTTGCTATAGTTGAGATGTGTAGAGAGAGAAATGTGCTGGTGAATGTTAGTCCTAGTTTCATCCTAGAAATTATTATGTTGTCTATTTTAAACTCAGAAAAAATATCAAAGATAATCTATGTAACTTTTTTTTAGTTCTTGGAGTATGGCATTCTGTTTAAGTTTCTCCTTAATTCCTTGCTATAAGATTTTACTATTTAGAAACTCCATTTGAAAATCTAATTTATTCATTTTATTTCATCTACAGAAAGCATTCTCAAAATGTTTTCATTGATATTAGATAAATTTATATATCTCAAATCTAAGATATGAAATAAAGATTCTTAGATTTTTACATTATTATTATTTTTTTGCTGTTTGGGTCACAAGCAGTGTTGCTCAGGGGTTACTCCTGGCCTGCACACAGAAACTACTCCTGGTACTACTTGGGGGACCACATTAGGATACCTGAGATCGAACCCAGGTCAGAGACATGATGCAAAGCAAACACCCTACCCACTGTGCTAACACCCTATCCAATGTGCTCCAGACCTCCAAAAAATTCTTCGATTTTTAAATATAACTATTCTGATCATTTATAACTATGTCTAAAGACGTATTGATCAATGAATTATTCAGGAAATAAGCGTGTTTTCACCCCCAGGAAATTCCTTAGATGGTATAAAATATCCTTTGTTTTTAATTTTGAGGTAAACCCAGTGGTTTTCAAGACTTCCATCTACCCTGCACTCAGTGATCAATCCTAGTAGGCCTCAGGGGAAAAATGGGGTGCCAGGGATCCAACGTACCTTGGCTACACACAGAGCTACACGCGACCAAACTCATTATACTATTTCTTTGGTCCCTAATTTTTTAGAAGTATTTTTTTAGCCCTGGCCTGCCATCCCAGCAGAGCCTCTCAAGAAGCCAGAGGAACCCCACACCATGAGGGTCACCATTTTCAACATCTGCTGAGCTCCACCTATCAGAAAAGCTGATCTTTTTCCCAGTTCATCAATACACGCACAAGATGGGGCTACTAAAAGAGTATCACACCCGCGTGTCAGAGCCTGGCAAGCTACCTGTGTGCGTTTTGATATGCAAAAAAAACAATAACATTATAGACCTCATTCCCATGACCTGAAGGAATGGTTTGAGGCTCTTCATGTTCCTGGAGCAAGCAGTTGCCCTTGGGTTACGCTAGCATGTGACAGAACAAAAGGAGATGTTACTGGTTTCCACTCAAGCAAATCTATGAACAACGGGAAGACAAGTGATACAAGTGACAAGTTAAGTATTTTTAATGAATGTGTGCACCAGCCCAGAAACAAAAAAAAAGTGATACACACATATTATTTTATTGGACACAAAGATATTAAAGTTATCTTGATGACCTCTAATGTGACTCTCTTCACATTCCCTGTCTGTATCACTGTCTTCCTGCTCATTATCGACTTGTTTGAGTGGGCACCAGTAATATCTCCATATGTCCTGTCTCATGCTAGTAGAGCCCAAGGGCATCTGCTTGCTCCAGGAACATAAAGAGCCTCAAACCATTCCATCAGGTCATAGGAATGAGGTTTATAATTGCTACTGGTATTTGGCATATCAAATACGACACGGTAGCTTTCAGGCTCTGCCATGCGGGTGGCATACTCTTGTAGTCACCTCTGATCTCCAGCATTTATTGAAGAAGCACTTGGTCGCTTGTGGGCTGTGATCAGCTCTTCTGCTATGTGGAGTTCTGAGGGAGAGGGGAGTCTGGAAGTGGAAAATGAGGCCCTTATGGAGTGTGGGGTTGTCTGCCTTCCAAGGCTCTGTTGGGGTGGTGGACCAGGGATAGAATCTGCCATCCCTCCTGGGTGCCTCGTGAGTAGCTGGGCACAGGGAGAGCCGGTAACAGCTCTGCCCCAAGTCTTTGAGTCTTTGGATCAGCATACCAGGGCCAGGCTTGAAAAAGACTGTTGCAGGGTGGCTCTTGATGAGCCGGGCTGTGATCAGCTCTTCTGCTGGGTGGAGTTCTGATGAAAGAGGAGTCCAGATGTGGAAAATGGTGGCCCTCATGGAGTGTGGGGGTGGTTTGGCTTCTTGCGAGTCTCTGCTGGGGTGGTGGGCCAGGGCTAGAACCCTCCATGCCTCCCCAAAGCCTCTTGAGTGGCTGGGCACAGGGAGAGCTGGTAACAGCTCTTCGCATATCTGTGAGTCTATTCATATTAACAACTGAAATTTGATCAAAGAAAAAATCACAGGCTGGAGTGACAGCATAGCCGTAGGGTATTTGCCTTGCACATGGCCGACCCAGGTTCAATTTTCTGGCATCCCATATGGTTCCCAGAGCACTGCCAGTAGTAATTCTTGAGTGACGAGCCATGAGTAACCCCTGAGCATTGCTGGGTGTGACCCCCAAAAAGCAAAAGAAAAACACAATAAAATAAAGCCTTTTTAAAAAGAGAAAACCACAAGACTACCAATTTGACACCATAGATGATTACAGAAAACTCAACTATAACTCCTAGCTATAACACAGATTCTTTGACTTTAGCAAGAGTACTCTCTTTGTTGCCTTTGTCTACAGAGCAGAGAATATAGTTTTGCCTTCAGTGTTGATAGGCAGAATTGCAGAGACGGCTTGAGGGTAGAGAGCTTCATCAGACCCAAACCTTGTTGAGCACCATGCAGAAACCCTCAAATTTGCTTTAATGAAATTGGTATTCATCTGTCTCAACAGGCATACTGCATTTATATTTTGTGCAGAGCCCCTCAGTTTATTGTATATATTAAAAGGAAATAAATTTTCTTACTAGTTCTTCTGTTCTAATTTTATTTTTGTCAGGTAGAAAATTTATAGTCATTTAGAACTAAAAGAATATTTTTAAAAAATAACTAAAGTAGGTAGACAAAGCAAAGTTGTAAATTTTGCATTATAAGGCAGACAATATTTGTGGCAAATGGTGCTTACAAATGCTAAAAATTTTAAATACAATAATTGTATGTTTTACAGTGTAATTAAAATAAATTATCACTGCACTATTTTGAGGTAGGATTTTGTGCTTTTTCAAAGGTTGCACAAGTTGTTATAATCATTAAGGTATAATAAAAAGTCTCCAAAACCAGGGATAATACATTGACTTTTACATATCTATGTTTTTAAAACTTTTATAGTCTCATTGAGGACAATTTGTACAATCTAAACTCCTTTCTTGAATATATTACTTGATCCTACCATGGTATTTAAACTTAAAATATAAGACATTGTATTATTTAGATATAACTTTACTAAATTCTTCAATATATGTGTTATGTGTGTCTATCTATCTATCTTTTTTATCTATCTATCTATCTATCTATCTATCTATCTATCTATCTATCATCTATAGATTGATCTATCAATCTATTTAGGTATATGTATAGAGACAATTAGATAGGTCACATAGCTTAATTGTGATAAGAAATCTCTGAATTTTAAAGTCTAAATTCCTAATATGTCAATTTGGCAAGTTAAAATCATAGAAAATTACTTCATGATTCTATTATTCTAAAACATGATTTACAATTTTTATGTTCAAATAAATAATCAAACAGTTAAAATATAATTATATTTTGTATCATCTGTGTATTTTGGTTACATTTTTATTTGTGTTTTGCATGGACACCTAGATTCATTTAAAAAAAGTGGGAGAAAGGGGGCCGCTGCGATAGCAGAGCGGTAGGGCATTTGCCTTGCACTCGGACGACCGGGTTCCATCCCCAGCATCCCAAATGTCCCCTGAGCACCGCCAGGAGTAATTTATGTATCCAAGCTTTATCAAATTTATGTATCAAATTTGTCAAAGCTTTATGACCTTTGATACATATAGTGATAATTTCCTATATAATACTATGTAGTAAATTATTAGATGAAATATAGAACTGAATAAATTGACATTCTGAGATCTATGAGCATGTTTTGTTATTATAAAGGCATCTAGTCTGATTTTACAATATCGCTATAAGCTTTTAATGGTAATACATTAACCTAAAATTTACAAAAAATATCGAAGAAAATAATTTTGCAAAATATCTTACTAGCAGCACCAAATCCTAATTGTAAAAATGGCTTAATTACTTCCACCTTTTAAGTGGTCTAGATAATAAAATTTCTAAAGATATTCAACATTTACAACTACTAACTTATTACAGTGAATGGGTCTTACTAATTATAAGCATTTTCTAGTCTATATAATTTTATTTATTTTTTCTTCTTAAAACAGAAATTCTTATAATGGAAATGCTGATTATTGAGGGAAAAACTTTAACTTCAAAATAAAAAAAGAAAACACTATTTAAAAAATTATTCTTAAGGGGCCGGAGCGATAGTCCAGAGGGTAGGGCATTTGCATTGCATGTGGCGGCCTGTACCAGCCAGGGTTCGATCCCCAGAATCCCATATGGTCGCCCGAGCATCGTCAGGAATAATTCCTGAGTGCAGAGCCAGTAGTAACCCCCTAAGCATCGCCAGGTGAGACCCAAAAAAGCAAAACAAAAAAAAAAAAAATCTTAAGTAAATTTGATCTGTTTTGAATGCTTTAAGGTAATTAAATCATTAAAGTTGGTTAAAATTAATTAGAAGTAAAATCTTTTTTAAAATTCCTGAAGATATTTGATTGTCCTTCTTTTCTTTTCCATGGCATCCTAGCATTCAGGCTGGGAATTTTGAAGTTGCTCTCTCTCTCTCTCTCTCTCTCTCTCTATGTATATATACATATATATATGTATATATGCATAGAGAGAGAGCAACTTCAAAATTCCCAGCCTGAATACATGTATATATATATATGTATATGTATATATATGCATATGTATATATATGTATATATATGCATATGTATATATATGTATATATATACATAGAGAGAGTTGTATATATACACACATACATACATATATGTAATATTATTTGTATAATAATATATATAATACAAATAGCATATATACAAAGTATATTATACACATATAATTTATACACACATTTTTACATTTATGTGCACATTTATCTACAAACAGTAGGATCTTTTTGTCCCACATATTATTTGAGAGGTAATGAATCATCTATACATACAACCAACCATTGTACCCATTATTTTTCTGTTCGGTTCTGGTTAAAATAAATGCATTTACACTTCCATACATTACATTACTTAAAAAATTATAATGCTTTGTACTAAAGTTTTCTTCAATATTTTGTTTTACTTACAGCTGAATGTGGTGCATCTGCAACAAATAATGAAGGGATTTTACTTTCTCCAAATTATCCACTCAACTATGAAAACAACCATGAATGTATTTATAGTATTCAGGTTCAAGCAGGAAAGGGAATCAATATTTCAGCCAGAACATTTCATTTAGCACAAGGAGATGTTCTTAAGGTGAGTGAATTTTAAAATATGTGCATTTTGATAAGTTATAATGTAAAAACACATACTATATGTATATATGTGTTTAATATATGTAGTATATGTAATAGTGAGTGTTTCTCCCTTGTTGGGGCTCAGCGGAGACACCAACAGATATAGGTATTTGGTATATATAATAGGTATTTGGTGGGGTCCCTAGTGTGTTAGGAGATGACTACTGTTCCCTCTGCCCTGGCTGATGGACACAGAACAAACCACAGGCTCTATAAGTCTGGAACTCTCTCCTTTTAATCTCTCCCTCACTAGCTCCTTGCTCCACCTCACTCCGTATTCCCTGTTAGTCTGCTAGTAATATACTTTACAAAAGGTTTGAGGAAGGGAGTTATAAGAGATAATGACTTTAATTACAAACAATGTGTAAAAAGGCTTCTCCTTCCCAGGGCAAATCACCAGGGGACCTCCCAACAAAGTTGGATACTGTCCTGGGGCTATAGGTTTGCCCAGAACAAAGGCAGAATCACATGTTTTCCTCTTTCTTTTGCTGATAAACAACCATCTTCATATTTCTAGTAATTTTGTATAAACACAGGAAGAGATGCAGATTATGTCTGGAAACATCTCACTGTATATTTCACACTACAGTCCTGTGGCCAGGTTGTTCATTGTTTGTTTGTTTTGTTTTTACAGTCCTGTGGCCAGGTTGTTCATTGTTTGTTTGTTTATTTGTTTGTTTTTTTTTCAGTAACCCCAACAGGGTCCTTAATCAGTTGCTTATTTTGGGTCAGAGTTATTTCCATGACTATGCTTTTAACTTTTATATGGCTCAAGACACTTAGAGTGTCCCATGTCGAGGTCAGTGTTGCTAACTCATGGTTTCTGTGGCTTGTGTCTATTCAGTCCTGCAATGGCATCCTCCTTATGGGATGTGAAGAATTAGAATCAATCTAAGAGCAACTGAGGTTCTAAGTTAGGAAATATGATGGATGCCCAGCAGTAACCAATTCAGAGTTAATTTACTCCTAGGTTACAAAGGCATAGCTTTAAACTATTTCCCTCTATCTGTACAAAAGGTCTTTGCTCGAGCAAAAGAATATGCAAAGGGAATACAGGAAAAAGAAAAACCTTTCTTTTCAATACAAACAAAAACAGAGCAGGCAAATAGGGAGACAGAGGGCTGTGAGCAAAAGGGTCATCCAACACTCCATTTCATAGATTGAGTTATACATTATTTCTCATTATTTGTTTCGAGATTATAATTTGTTCAGTGTTAATTTATAATTCAATTTCATTGTGGTGTACAAATTTTTTTCACATATAAATTTTAAGAATCATATATATATATATATTTAATATCTAATATAATAATACTTCATGGCATGATTAAATACATGGAATGATTACATTTCTGAAAGGTTATTTCTTTAAGAGATAAAAAATAATTAGTTTTATTTTATGTGTCTCAGGTAATTTATATCAGTTCATATGGAAATGCATGAATAACTGTATTGATTACTATCGATAATATATATTTTTAAATATATAAAACCATACAATATCTAATAATTATTTAAACAAATATAATTTGTTTATAATAGGCCTCCATTGTAAATATCTAGTTGTTATTTTTTTTTAATCTGAGATAAACAAATTAAATTTGAGGTAACCAAATCAAGTGACCTACTTTTTTAAAAAGATCAAATTTCTAAAGCAGTATTGCCATGCTGCTAATCTCTGTGTTGCAAAGATTTTGGTGATGTATTTAATATTCATTATTATAATAAAAATGCAGGATTGTATAAAGTAGCACTTAAATAGCTCGTATTTAATTTTCCCTAATTTACAAAATATCTTATGGTCAGGTAAGACATTCTACATAAGTCTGTTTTTACAATTCTTGATAAAAATCATTATTCTGAAATCCAAGATCAGATTTAGGTATTTCTTTTTGAATCACTGATTTTGAAATAATTGTTTATTTTCTTTGCTCCCAGGAACACAATTTTGATTGTAATTTGTGGTTCTTCAATGCAAAAAATTATAGTTGCATGATTTTTTTTTAGACACAAGAGTTATTTCTTGTAGAACAGCAAGATACTCAATTTGTTATACTTGTCTCCAATTAGTAACAGAAATGTTCTTTATAGATTACTACTACTGCCAAACTTTGTTTGGATTTTTCTATTTTAAAAACAAAGAGTGTTTTATTGTTAATATTTTTTTGCTAGAGTCAGCATTGAGATTAATATGCTTCTGTACATAGAATAATGCTAATTTTAGTTATTGTTGAGAGGAGATATTTAGTTTCTATTGGATCTAACAATTGTCAATGAATCATTCTCCTGTCAGCTTGACAAACAGATATTGAATACTGTTCACAAACATGATTTCAATATTTTCTGCTAGTATATATTTGTTTTTATTTTACAAAAAACATATAGTAATACTTTTATACAAAATACTATAAAGGGAACATTAAATGTACCTCCTTTACTAGTCAGCATTGTATAGCATAAACTATTTTTTCTGCAAAATATACATCAAATGTCTTATTATGGAAACATGCCAGTAAATACATCAAAATGTGGGCATTAGAAAAAACGGATTAAAAACACATCATGAAACATTAAATAAATGCATTCATTTTGAGGTAGTAAGAAAGTTATTAATTAGCCATTGCTATTTTCTTACATGTCTCATTTCCAAATTTCTTATCCTGTATCTTTGGGAAGATCATTTGTCTAACACTATTGTAAAAAATTTAGTAACTTTGTAAGTTGGCTGCTAAGCACAGCAATTATTAATTATTAAAGTTAGCTATTCAATAATGCTATTAAAATTGAAATAATTTAAACAAAAGATATGGTTTATCATTTGCTAATTTACACATAACACTGCAATATATTAAGATTGCAACAAAATCTTACATTGGATCTATACTATGTGCATCTTTGTATGAAATACAATATTAGGATATGCATGTCTTCTCAAATCTGCACTTTTTTTTTGGGGGGTCACACCCGGCGATGCTCAGGGGTTACTCCTGGCTCTGCACTCAGGAATTACTCCTGGCGGTGCTCAGGGGACCATATGGGATGCCGGGATCGAACCCGGGCCGGCATGGGCCGGCCACGGTAAGGGCAAACGCCCTACCCGCTGGGCTATGGCTCCGGCCCCTCAAATCTGCACTTTAGTGATATTGCATTGATGTCTTAATATTGTCTGTAGTACCATAGTACCAACATTTATGCTGCTTAAATTGATAAACACAACAAGCACTACTTTGATTTATTGTTTTGCTGTTGTGCTAAAGGGTTACTCTGTACCTATTGTGAACTGCTCAAAGGTAGTAAAGTATACCTCCTGCTATTTGATAAACCTATTATAACTTGGATCACCAAAGCTGGTCGTATAATTTACAAACCAGCAAAGAACTAATGTTACACTTTTTTGATGTTTTTATTTATTAACATGAATAAATCAAATCAGATCCTCTTAGAAATTATTATTTTCTGTTGCAGCTTTAAGATACAAAGATAAAAGTCTGCCAACACACACACACAGACACACACATACATAAAATACATATCTACAAACACACATGGAAAGTATTCTGCAAGGATCAATTAATTGTATTTGGCAAGGGTCAATTAATGTATGGGATTTGCATTAATTTTAAATATTTTATTATTGGCACTAAATCCCTTAAATTACAGTTTTATAAAGGCCAGTCTCTACGTAATGTTGGGCCAACAGCAGCTTCTGAAAATAAAGTTTTCCTGGAAAAGAATGAAGTGTATGAATTTATTTATATATTACCCATGAATGCCCTAATATTATTCATTGACAGAAATGAGCATTTAGGATAAAGACGCCTTGCTTCAGAAAGTCTTAAATATTTACTATGTTGACATTTTCATACAAGGTTTATAAATCTCTCTTTTGAGAAAACAATGCTATTTAAAAATTGCTATGTAGGTTCAGGGATGTAATTCAAATATAGAACACATGATTTCCATGTTTGAAACCCTGAGTTTGACTACACACACACTCACATACATACACACAAAGATCTGTTCAAGAGCTCTTTCTTAAATGTTTTCCATCACTCCCATAATGACAGATGTGTGCTAAATCTACCTATTTTCTGCTATGTTTGAGTATGTTTCCTTAATGTGCTCTCTAGATACCCTTTATATAGGGTGTTTTCTTAGGTATCTTGGAGACCATTCATCTGTGTTATATGCCTTGAAAATTTAGTGTGCAATGCTTTTGTGCTCAAGCCCAGTTTGAGCCCCAGTTTGCTTTGCATAGTTCCCACCTCCTTGCTAGAGAATGAACTGAATTTTCTCTTATCACAACTATTATTAAGTGGATTTTATACTTCCCTGGTTGTTTGAAGTTATACATTATCGTAGACCATACAACAATTATCTGGAACACAGAGTTTATAATCAATGACAACTTAATCTATACATATGATCCCATTGTGTAGATGTACCACAGTTTCTTTATACAGTCATTTGTTCTCGGGTACTTTGGTTGCTTCCAGATTCTGGCTATTGTGAATATTGCTGCTATGAACATAGAAGTACAGATGGTGTTTACACTGTGTGTTTTTGACATCCCAGTGTATATTCCCATGAGTGGTATGGCTGGGTCAAATGTAGTGTCAGTTACTAGTTTTTGGAGAAATGTCATATTGTTTTCCAAAACAGGCTGTACCAGTTGATATTCCCACCAACAATGGATGAGAGTCCCTTTCTCCCAGCATCCATGCCAGAACTTGTTTTTCTTGCTCTTTGGGTTTGTGCCAGTCTCTGTAGTGTGAGACAATATCTCATTGTTGTTTTGATTTTCATCTCTATGATTAGTGGTGATGATCATTTTTAATATGCCTTAGTGCCATTTGAATTCATTGTCGAAGTTTCTGTTCATTTCTTCTTCCCATTTTTTGATGGAGTTGGCTGTTTTCTTCTTGTGAAGTTCTACCAGTGCACGATATATCCTGTATATTAACTCCTAGATGGGTATTGGGTTAATATTCTTTCCCACTCTGTGTACTGTCTTTGTATCTTGGTCAGTGTTTCTATTCAGGTGAAGAATCTTCATAGTTTCATGTAGCCCCATAAGTTTATCTTTGCTTTCAATTATCAAATGCATAATCACTTAATCTTTGATAATGTAGCAAGGAAAACCTCTTTAACAAGTGGTACTGGGAAAACTGGGCAGCTACATGTAAAAATGAATTTGGGTCTTGTCTAACACCATGCACAAAAGTGAGATCAAAATGGATTAAAGATTTCAATATCAGACCTGCTTCCATAAAGTACATCCAAGGCAATATAGGAAAAAACTCTCCACAACATTGAAGATTAATGCATCTTCAAACATTGCACAATTTAAAAAATGATACAAGAAAAACAGAACATTGAAACGTTTGTTGTTAGAAATTTATAACCTCTACCATTTTTGTGATAAAATACTAACTCCTCGCAAAATACTAAGGAATAGATAAATTAATAGATGTATAGATAGGTATAGATTGTCATTTCATATTTTATTTTGTGTGGGGAAAATTATGTTGTTGAGAGCTAACTCCTGGTTCTGTGTTCAAGGATCATTCCTGGTGGGTTTCATGTGCCAAAGATAGAACCAAGGTTAGTTGAATTCAAGGCAAGCACTCTGTTTGCTGTACTACTTCCCTGGCATAATAGATTTTTCTATTCATTTCAGTTGACTTAGTGGGTCCTATTGACAATTCTATGGAGTGAAATACTATAAAATAAGAGTTATTAGATAGAGTTATTTATTAATCACAATACCTAAGGAATTATTTACCCAAAGTACCAATTTTTATTCACTTGGGTATTGTAACTATGAAGTTGAATGTGTGTGTTTTAATGTGCATTGCTTTAAAGGATAGATAAAAAAAAATCACACATGCACCCTTGGTAAACAAATTACCACAAATTCTTAAAAAATAATTCTGAATAATAATAAGATTTTAGCATTCTATACCATTTGAATTATTTAAAAGAATTAAAATATGTAGTTGCATGTAAAAGGTATTAATTGTACTGGAAAAACTTTGTCTCATTAATATGTAAATGGTACACGAAGTTGTAGACATTTTCTGAAATCTGATATAACCCTCAAAGGCTGAATCTGTACCAAAGAAAAAAGGGTCTTTACTGCAGTGATCAAAGTCTAGGTCATTAAGAAACAGTGAGAAGTTACACTCCAGACAGACGAGAATAATGTAGAGATTTTGGTAGATTATAAATTTTGTTTTGTATGTTTGCCTTTGGTAAAGTATCATCTATAAAACTTGATACTTTAAGTAGCTTTTATACTTCTTGCTACATATATTCTAGCACTGCTTGGAGTGGCCCCAAAACAAAACAAAGAGGGAAGGAGTGGGCTAGGGAGGCCATGTAGGGTGCTAGGATTGAACTAGGACAAATCACACCAGAGCAAATAAGTGCCTTGACCACTGTACAATCACTCCAGCTCCTTGGGAAAATATTCTAATTGTGACAGTAATATCAAAGTATGACTTCCTAAGGAACTTTGGAAAATATGTTTACATATATATGTATCCACACAGCAAAGCCTGGCAAGCTACCCGTGTCATATTTGACATGCCAAATACCGGTAACAATTATAGACCTCATTCCCATGACTTGATGGAATGGTTTGAGGCTCTTTATGTTCCTGGAGCAGACAGATGCCCTTGGGCTATCTCACATGTGACAGGACGTATGGAGATGTTATTGGTGCCCGCTCGAGCAAATCGATGAACAACGGGAAGACAGTGATACAGTGATACATATATTATTCAAAGTAAAGTGAATTGAAGGCCTGGGTAAATTATAGGTGTTCTAACAAGCAAAGTGTGGTTTGCTCATAGATTTTGATACTGTAAGGAAGGTATTTGGTCCTAGAACTGGACAAAGAATCAGCCAACCTGGGAAAACAAACTTTTGAGCTTGGAATTTTAAAATTATTCACTTGTGTCTAACTTTTTGATTTAATATTTGTAGGAATTAATGAATAAAGTCATTCTTGAGATATATGTACTAAGCTAACTTTAGTAGGACTTATATATAATTTTCTATTCTTTTTAAAAAATTTATTATGCCACTGTGAGAAAAACAATTACAAAGCTGATCAAGATTGGGTTTCAGTCATTCAGTCTTCCAGCACCCATTCCAGCACCAGTGCACCTTTTCTACCACCAACGTCCCTTGACTCTCTCCCCCCCCCCCCCATCCTGCCTCTATAGCAGGCACTTTGCCTCTTCTCTCTGTCTCTCTCTCCTTCTCTCTCTTTTTCTTTCTTTTTCTCTTTCTTCTCTCTTACGCATTGTGGCTTGCAATACATACATTTAGGGGTTATCCTGAATATCCCTTTGCCTACATTCAATACTCAGTTCTAGGCTTGTGTTACCGCTTTCCAACCATTCTTAGCACTCTGGTCCCTTCTCTCACTTGCCTAACCTCTGTCTTCCACACAAATGTGGTAGATTCAACAAACTGATAAGACTTCTTGATCCATGTTTTGACTGATCTTGGATATTAGTATCATTCTATTTTTTTATTCCCACAAATCAATGCAGTCATTCTACATAAGTCCTTTTTCCTCTGCCTAATTTCACTCAACTTGATATGTCACTCAACATGCCCATCCATTTATAGGCAAATTTCATAACTTTTTCATAACAGCTGCATCATATTGTCTATCCATTTATAAGCAAATTTCATAACTTTTTCGTAACAGCTGCATAGTATTCCATTATATAGATGTACCAATGAAAGGTGCCCCACCCAGGCAGAAATAAGGAAATAATGAAACAGAGCAGAAATCAATAAACTGGATTTAAAAAAGGTACAAGACATCAATGAAGCCAAGAGTTGGCTCTTTGAAAAAAAAAAAGATTGACAAAACCACTTGCAAGAGTCACAAAGAAAGGTAGAAAGAGAACCCTAATAAATTGAATCAGAAATGAGAAGGAGGACATCACAGCAGAAACCTTAGAAAGTCAAAAAAAAATTTCTGTTATTTATAGATAGAATTTTTTATGGAATTGTTTACTAGCATCACCCAGTTTGATTTTAAATATATTTTCAGATTTATGATGGGAAAGATAAGACAACTCATTTGCTGGGTGCTTTTACTGGAGCATCAATGAGAGGACTGACACTCAGCAGTACTTCAAATCAGCTTTGGCTTGAATTCAATTCCGACGCAGAAGGATCAGATGAAGGCTTTCAACTTGTCTATACGAGTAAGTACTCGGGGAATGAAATGTCAAACACTAATGTGGAAACGTATTTAATAATGTAGTTCACCAGGGAGATGTAACCAACATTTGCTCATCAATTTGTAGTTTATAATTTTATTTGACCTTAAAAGTTCCATAAACTTCAGTGTTCTAAGTGCTGCCATTTTACAGTTGAGATGTCCAAAGTGTTTTGATATACTCAACATATATCGGGGTTAAGAAGTATGTGACTTTGGTATTATTTGTTCATGTATCTTTTACGGTCCTTGCTGGGAGATATCCTGGGTCCACCAGAATAGTGCCCAGGACCTACTCCTGACTCTGTGTCCAGGATTCACTACTTCTGGTGCTTTGAGAACTATGTGTAGTGCCATGGTTGAAGCAGGGTTGACTTCATGTAAAGTGAATACCTTAATTCTGATATTATATGGCATTTTAAAGGCTCAATGTTTTTACTATTATTTTTCTCATGTAAAGTAAGTTCTTAAACCTCTATAGTATCTCTCAATTATTATTTAATTTTTGCCATTATTTTTCATTTTAACATTTTATATTGAGGTAAGATGGTTATAATAGCATTCATTTTAATAAGTGTTATATATATTCTTATGCCATCTCTTCATACAATGTCCTGAAGACCCTCTTCCACTGCCATTATATCATGCTAGTCATCTTTTTTCCCACCCCTCAGACTTTCTCACAAATGTTTGCCAGTCTCAGTTCTGTAGTCAAAATCTAAGGGTCTTTATCATTGACTACTATACACCCTAGCATTGTTTCTTATATATCATGTATGAGAAATATCATTTGATGTTTGTCCATTTTCTTCTGGCTTATTTTATTAAACGCCCCTCTAACTTCATTCATGTTGTAGCAAAATGAAAAATTTCATCTTTTATGAATATATATATTTTATATATTCATATATAAATATTATATATTTATATATACATATACATATATAAATTTATATATACATATACATATATATAAATTTTATTATCTACACTACACATCTGTCCTTGGGCATTTGTGCTATTTCCATGCTTTGACTCTAGTAAATAGTGCTCTGATGAATAAGTCTTTTGTATTGATGAATTAGAGTTCTTTGGATACATGCTAAGAGGTGAAATAACTGAAATATGCAGGTGTTCTACTTTTAATTTTTTTTAAGAAACTTGGTGCTCTTTTCCATAGTAGCTGAATCAAATTACATTTCCATTACCAGTTAATGAGTTTACATTTTATAGTGCATCCTTACTTCTATATTTTATGTTCTGTTCTTTTGGATAGAACCTATTATCACTGGCATGAAGAGATTGTTATTGTTGTTATCTCATTGCTATCTTTATTTACATTTACCTTATAATCCAGAGCCTGGCAAGCTACCCTTGTCGTATTTGATATGCCAGATACCAGTAACAATTATAGACCTCATTCCCATGACCTGATGGAATGGTTTGAGGCTCTTTATGTTCCTGGAGCAAGCAGGTGCCCTTGGACTCTACTTGCATGAGACAGGTCATATGGAGATGTTACTGGTGCCCGCTCGAGCAAATCGAGGATGAACGGGAAGACAGTGATACAGTGATACCTTATAATCTCTCATGATGAACATATTACATAATATCCTGATTATATTCAAGTATTTTCTTGTAGAAATATCCATTTATCTCTTCTATTTTTCAGAGGTTTTTTTGTTGTTGTTGTTGTTCTTGATCAACTGAGAGCTTTATTTATCTTGCAGAATGGTTTTCCAATAGATAGGTAATGTGCAACAATAATGTTCCATTCCTAAGGTTTCTTTTGATTTTATGCTTTATATTTTTACTTAGGGACAATAATTGCTTGAGGAAGACTACCCGATTAGCAGTTGGGGTCAATGACATTAGCAGTTGTGGGACAGGACCGTATGGTACTAGGGATGAAACCCAAGCATCCTATATAAAAGCAAGCGTGTGAGACTTTGAGCTCACCTTCTTTTCCCAGGGCATATTTTTTTATTTCTTATATAACTGGTGTCACTTGTCTTCCCGTTGTTCATAGATTTGCTTGAGCAGGCACCAATAACATCTCCAAACATCCTATCACATGCTAGTGTAGCCCAAGGGCATCTGCTCCCTCCAGGAACACAGTCTCAAGCCATTCCATCGGGTCATGGGAATTTTTTTTTTTTGCTAACTAAGGACTTTATTTCAAACTAAAGTTAAAAATAAACTGAGAGCTATTCCCTGGGTGTGGGGATGGAATCAGGGAGGAGCTCCCCGTGGCTAGGCTGATCCTCATGGGAAGGGTTGATGGTCCCTTCCCCGGTCCCGCAACGGGGGTGCTCAAGCCTGCCTTCCCACCTGCTAAGGGGAGCTTTGGTGAGGTCAGTCCCCTAGAGGGGACAGCCAGGCAGCAGCATGGCCCAAGGCCAACCACAGGCTGATTCCTCAGTGCCAGGACCCTACTCTTCCTGTCTCGGGTCCAGACATCTAAGGGTGTGGCCTGTGGAAGGCTGAGGCTCCAGCATCTCTGGCACTCCCACCTCTGTTCTCTGGACAGCAAATGGGCAGTCCCAGAGTCTGTCGGGTCAGGGTGCCCGGCAAGTCTGCACCCCATGGCTGGCTTTCCCACCCCAGCAAGCTCCACGGTTACCACATGATCCTTTGTATTTCTCGCCTTCTTTTTCCCTTGGGTGGATGGGTGGGCTGGTGGGGTTTGTCTGACAAGAGTCCCCCACTCTGGGGCTGGGGGTGGCTATCACATGATGCCGTTGGTGAGGTACTGGAAGCTGTCATAGAGTTTGGTGGTGATAGAGCCGCGATGCTCCCGCTCCACCATCTGCTCCACCAGCAGCTGCAGCTGCTCCTCCGTCATGCTCATGTGGAACCTCTCCTTGAGGTTGCGGATGGTGCTTGAGCCATGGAAGCAATGAAGCTGCGAACCTTGCTGCATGACCTCCACGATCTGCACCACATTGTCCATGTGCTTGCGGCCGCAATCAGCCCCTGCAGCATCAGCATCTTGTAATAGTTGAACATGTCGCCGTCTGGGCCGCCCATCACATCCACAAATTCTGTGGTTAGCTTAAAGGCCGATGTCTCAAAGCCCAGGTTTTGGGATGAAGCCAAAGTCGATGTGGATGATGGGGTCTTCTGCATCCAGGGAGGATGTTCCCGTTCTGCCTGTCCTTGACCTGCAGCAGGTAGCACACCAAGAAGTAGCCGGCGCAGCTCTGTACAAAGTTGAGCTGGGCACTGAGGAAGGCCTCGGTGGTGTAGCTGCCGTGTTCTTGCAGGAGGCAGTCGAGTAGGGAGAGCTGGGACTGCTTCTTCACCTGGTGGATTGACACCGCGTTCACCACGGGCTCGATCATGCCACTGTCTGCTGAGATCACCAGGATCTTATAGGGCTTGATCCACAAGGGCACGCGCTCCTGCTCCCAGATGGACTGCAGCTGCTTTAACGCCTGGAAGGCCAGTAGCTCCTGCCGCAGATCGTCCCCACACTTGACGATGACTGATAGGAGCCGCCAATTGGGGAGATGGCCATAGGGGGAGCCCTCTCGGATCCTCTGCACTTTTCCCTGCCAGGGCTCTTTGAGGGCGACTGCAGAGGGCTCTTCTGGGTTCCGCCTGAAGGCTGTGGTGTGTGAGCCAGCTGCTCCAAAGGCGACTTCGGATGTCCCCAGCAGCTATGAAGACGGGCTCCTTGCTCTCCTGGCTGGTGATGCTGTCGACGGAGAACTGGGAGATGTTGTCGCAGCTGTTGGTGTGCGTCTCAGGGAGCTCCACCTGCAGCTCGCCAATGTCGCCCACCGACAAGGCCTCGTCATTGTCGTAGTTGGGCACGGTGCTGAAGGTGCTGGCCCGCTACTCGTGGGTGATGCCCCCGCTCGGGCAGGTTCTCCACGGACCTTGTACTCCGGATTCGGTTCTCAGGGATCCATGCGGGCACGTTGGTGGTATCGAGTTTTCACATTCAAGGACTTCCACGTAGGAACGTGCGTAGGAACGTAGGAACGTATCTTCCTTCCAGGAACATAGTCTCAAGCCATTCCATCAGGTCATGGGAATGAGGTCTATAATTGTTACTGGTAGTTGGCATATCAAATATGACACGGGTAGCTTGCCAGGCTCTGCTGTGCGGGTGGGATACTCTTGTAGTCGTCTCTCATCCCATGCATTTATTTTTATTTACAATGCAACAACTTAAGTGTGATGCAGTTCCATGTTTCCATACTTGCTTTCATTTTCTTTAACAATACAGTTGATTAATTGGGAAGATATCTAAGACTTATTTCATGGAAAGCTATAAGGTATATCCTCTCTAGTAGTCGGTGGATTTGGATCTTATATAAGATTTACAGTCCATTTTGAGTTACTTTTGATATTGTGTGAGGCAAGATCCATTTTCAGCTTTTGCACATGCTTTTCCTAGCACCATTTTTCGCAAAATTTAAAATATTTTTTCATTGTCCTCAAACATAGATCTGATATATTCCCTATGCAATATCTAAGCACAAGTTTTTAAGAAATGCAGACTTTTTGATAGGTGAAAAGTCAATGTTTGAGGTCTCATGTATAGTTGCAAAACACTATGAGTATATTATAGTTTCTTGACCAATCATTAATAATCTGATCATTTCAGATACTACAGTAAGACAAGCTGAATCTCTAAAGTTGTTTGCTTTTGATTTCAATATCCTTGTTTTTTAAAAAATATTGAACATTATAATTTTTGCTTTGTTAGCCTCAATTACCTGTTCTGTTTAGCAGGTAAAAGTTTAAAAACAAATCCATAACTGGATTATATCAATTACTATATGAATTAAACAAACTTACTTTATTAATTGCATAATATAAGCTGACAGTTATATCCACGATAAATTATTCCCATTAAAATAATGCATTTCTTTCATTTCTACTCTGTAGAACATTGTCTAAGAAAGAAAGGTATCTATGAAATTGAGCTGGTGCTTTCCATAAGATTAATTTGAAATCTGTCAAGAAACCTGTTCTTAGAAATTTAGCGTTTCATTTATTGAAGCAAAGTAAAGAATGAAGTGATAAAATGTAAGAGTGACAAATTTAGAAATATGAGAAATTGTGAGGAATCTGAGAAGGTACTACAAAAAATGGGAATAATTTACCTCATTTGGGAGACTGTGACAAGCGATGTGCGTGAGCTACTGCACAGGGTAAGGACATCAGGGAGAGACCTGGTAGACCCTTCAAGGTAGGTAGATCTATAATTTGAAAGGTTTAGAGGAAGGTTATGCTTGAGTCACATGGCTAGAGTTAGGTGGTCAAGAGGAAGGAACAACATATGAAATAAAGATAGCAGCCAGATATGTGTAAGGAGAGCCATAGTAAAGGATATAATTTTTTGAAGACCTTCAGCAAGCAACAATAAATATAACAGAGAAAACAGCTGTAATACAAAGTATAATCCTAAGAAGAATGTAGTAATCGACTGTCAAAGAGGAGGAAAAATGATGTATAAATATGTTCTATAATTTTATCAGTGTCACAGAGATATGAATTAACTGGAAATATGGATACTGAACTGAGGTTTTCTGTCTCCTGTCTTTAAATATTATACTATTTTACTTGCACTATATATTTAAAAATTATATTGAAAATTTAATATCAGACCATTGAATCCTTTACTTGAATCATGTTTCCCTTTAGACCACGTTTAATAACAGAGAATGTTTCAGCTCTGGTATCTTTACCTTTGTTCTAGCCATCTTTAAAATTTAATTCATGATGATATTTTCCCTGCAAATATTTTCTCTATTTATTTATAATTATTCTAATTCAGTAGAATAGAATGAATATATTAAACAACAATTTTAAGGAGTTAATTATACATTGCTAATGGGATATATAATTTTCAAAATTCCATCTATATATTGTTGATGCCTAGCCATTAAACTGTGCATCTGCTTTCAGAGAGAGACAGACATGGGGCAGAGCTGCTACTGGCTCTCACTGTGCCCAGCCGCTCATGAGGTGCCTGGGAGGGGTGACAGGTTCTAGCCCTGGCCCGCCACCCCAGCAGAGCCTCACAACAAGCCAGACGACCCTCCACTCCATGAGGACCTCCATTTTCCACATCCAGACTTCCCCTCGTTAGAACTCCACCCAGCAGACCAGCCTATCATAGCCCAGCTCGCGCGGCAGCAAGAGGCCATGCAGTTCATCAATAAATGCTGGATTTTGAGATGATTACAAGATTATGCTACCCGCACAGCAGAGCCTGGCAAGCTACCTGTGTGGTATTTGATATGCCAGACCAGTAACAATTATAGACCTCATTCCCATGACCTGATGGAATGGTTTGAGGCTCTTTATGTTCCTGGGGCAAGCAGGTGCCCTTGGGCTTTACTTGCATGAGACAGGTCATATGGAATGTTACTGGTGCCCACTGGAGCAAATTGATGATGAATGGGAAGACAGTGATACAGTGATCTGCTTTCAGAAATCCTGTTGTTATCACCTCTGCACATTTAATTTACTTAAATTCTTATAAGAGAAAAGTCTGTTACTCAAGCTATATGTTCAGACTTATTTGAACTTCTAAGCTTCCCCATATAAACCGGTCATTTCAAACTTTACATTCAAATGCAAATGGGAGTTAGCTAATTTATAATGCCTTTTTGTGTATTAATAGCCTCATTAATATATAACAAATTGCCCTATTTAAACTCTTTATTTAGTTATTGGCATGCTCTTGGCAATGTTAGCCATGAAAAACAATCTGATGGGCTATTAACTCTAATTCTATTCTTACTATGTAATTTATTTAATGCAAATGCAAGTGGAAAATAAGTAAATTACCAGGGAGTAACAAAGTTACTTCCTGTAGGACTATATCCTATAAACTACTTAACAGATACATTTCAAATTTCTTTTATTCTTTAAATCTTGACATTATTCATGATACCAAAAATAAATGTTTACTAATACTTACATTATAAAGAATGAAGTAATAAAAATAAAGTAATAAATATTTATCAGCTGTCATTTGCTAGTAGTATTATATATGATTTCTTCTACTAGGATAGCAGAATAGTTATTAACAGCTTTCAGGTTCTAAAATACTTACAAAATTGGAAGCTGAAGTCTCTAAAGACTTGCTGGTTTTCCCAAGGATTGCTTTAGATATCAGTGGGGGTTTATTAAAGGACTGAGAGTAGATCCTCCTTAAATTCCTCACATAAAATTAATTTACGTTAGATTTAAGACTGAAATCTGAGTATCAAATCCTCTAAAGTGCTTATGGTAAAAACAGAACGAAAAATGTGGGTTGCACAACTGTGTCTTGAAATGAAAAAATATTTCTAAAGCAAGAAGGGTAAACACAGTTCTGTCATTCCAGTAGCATTCCTGTTTTTCTAAGTATCTCCCCAGAATGTACAAACTAAAATTCTAGTAGCTACATTGCCTATATTCTTGATGAAAAACTGTTTTGTTTTGCCATGAAGAAAGCGGCCAGTGCGAATTGAAATTTGGGTACCTGGAAAAGCTTCTGTTCCCTTCCTACCTCTGCAGGGAGGGGCATAGTGCCAGGAGGTGATTCTGCTCGCACTAGGGATTCATTTCCCTGAAGCCCACACTTCATGAAGTTCAACAATCCTCTTCTCACCCCATCAACCCCTGTATATATTGCATTTTGCTTCTAATCACTAGCACTGAATCTTAGTAAGCCAAACTATAGGATTGCTTTTCGAGTTCCCAATAATTAAATCAAGTTTAAAAAGCAACAACATGAAAAATTAAAATTATGAGCTAGTTTAAAATTTCTTTATGTACACACAAGCATGAAACAGAAAGGCATACTTTATAGTAAGGAATCCTATAATTCAGTAGGTACAAATAGACTAACAGATGGCAATTGAAAATTCAATAAAAGAGGAAACTTTAACAACCACTAAGCAAAGCAAATAATGCTTAATAGAAATTAAAAAAATAAATTATGCTAAATTAATATTCTACATATCATGAAATTACTTAAAATTAATATAATGCTACAAGTGACAATTTGAAGAAATTAGAACACATACAATTTTGATGATGTAAATTCAATAAGTGATTTAAATAATAATTTGGTAAAATAAATTTAAATTACATTTATAGATATAAATACATAGGTACATGTATATAATTTCTAGAAAAATAAAATGTTTTGGCAACAAAAACAAATGAAAATTGGTTGAAAATTTGTATTCCAACAAAGACGAATTTCACTATTTTAAATTGAGGTAGAAATATTTGGTGTACAAAACACAAATCAGTTATTTGATAATACTACTTATAATTTTATGCCCGACCTATTAAAAGTTAGGAAAGTCTGTAAGCAAAATATTTTATAGGCAGTTTTATTTTAGAATTTAGTAATTTCACAGTTCCTAAAGTTCAAAGTGTATAGAAAAAATTTTCACAATCAATTTTTGTTGTTTTGTTAAAAACCTAAGTTTATATAAGCTCAAAACCATAAAAATTGCAAGTTTCAATCTTTGCTCTAAATTATGAGGCTTGAAAAACTGATTTATTTGATAGAGTTTGTTGGTATAAAAATAAGCTTTTGATTTTGGTTGGTAAGCTTGATGGGAGAGATCAAAGGAAAGTAAAATTGTTCATCAACATGTGCTTTCCTCTTTATTTTCAATTTGATAACCATATGTTTGAACCAAAAATTATTATATAGCTTGCACATGTAATCATTGTTCATTTATTTTATATTTGGGAATTTTAATGTGGCAAATTTTGCATTCTGATTCAGGCATTTTGCTGAAATGTAAAGATTTCTAAGAGATTATTCCTAATGCTCACATTTATATGCAACCTGATTAATTAATACAAAATAAAATTCTAATATTATTTTAAATAAAATTAAGTGTATTAAATAATTCTATAGTGATTTATATTCTTATAGAATAAATTAATCATTTGTCACTTGGAATGGGTATAGTGGTAAATTTATATTACAGGTATTATTATATTAAAATGTATACTGCATGTTTATATATGTGTGTATCAAGATGATATAACTTAAAGTGCTCATAACAAAAAGTAATACTGTAACTATAATGTTAGTGCACAGTAATTAACTTTTATTTTGCTAAACATCTCATAACTTATGCAAGTATTAAATCATGATTCAGCATGCTGGAAATTAACATAATGTATGCAATTAAAAATCTGTTAAAGCTTTATTAAAGTTACAGTGTTTTGTTAAAAAGGAAATTTCTCTAATGTATTTAGCTAACATACTTTCTCAATTTCCACATTAGCAATACATTTTCTTTTATATTTATCAATTTAAAAGTTCTCATAGAACATTGAAACAACACATTTTATAATTGAATACAGAAATAATTTTAGAATACTTAACGCATATTTATATTTAAGCTCATTTTAGAAGAATAAAGCTTGTCAGGGCATCCTTATTTCAGATATCCAAAATACTCCTTACATTAAGAAACTGAGTTTTCAGAACCATTTCAAAATGTCTACCTTATTTTTATCATAGTATAAAATAAAACATTGACTAGATATGATTTTACCCTGTAGGAAAACACAGTTGTATTGTCTGAGTGATAGTAAACTGGATAGGGTATTTGCCTTATATCCGACCAATGTGCATTTGATGCCTGGCTTTCGTATGATCCCCTGAGCAATGTAAGGAATAATTCCTAATGCAGAGCCAGGAGTAACCCTTGAGCATCACTGGGTATGACCCAAAAAGCTACACACACACACACACACACACACACACACACACACACACACACACACACACAACACACATCATTTGCATCACTTGTTTTCCCATTCATCGATTTGCTCAAGTGGGCAGCAGTAACATCTCCATATGTCCTGTTGCGGGATAGTGTAGCCCAAGGGCATCTGCTCTCTCCAGGAACAGGAAGAGCCTCAAACCATTCATTCAGGTCATGGGGATGAGGTCTATAATTATAACTGGATTTTGGCATATCATATATGACACAACCCCAGCCCAGCAGAGTCTCACAACAAGCCAGATGCCCCCCACTCCATGAGAGCTCCTTTTTCCACATCTGGACTTCTCCCTCATCAGAACTCCACCTAGCAGACCAACCTATCACAGCCCGACTCATCGAGATCCACCCTGCAGCAGTCTTTTTTTAAATCCAGCCCAGGTATGCTGATCCAGAGTCTCGCAGACATGGGACAGAGCTGCTACTGGCTCTCCCTGTGCCCAGCTGCTCATGAGGCGCCCAGGAGGGATGGCAGGTTCTAGCCCTGGCCCACCACCCCAGCAGAGTCTCGCAACAAGCCAGAGGACCCCCACTCCAAGAGGGCCTCCATTTTCCACATCTGTACTTCCCTCTCGTCAGAACTTGACCCAGCAGACCAGCCTATCACAGCCCAGCTCACACTGTCACAAGCAGCCATGCGGTTCATCAATAAATGCTGGATTTTGAGATGAATACAAGAGTATGCTACCTGCACGGCAGAGCCTGGCAGGCTACCCATGTCGTATTTGATATGCCAAATACCAGTAACAATTATAGACCTCATTCGTAAGACCTGATGGAATGATTTGAGGCTCTTTATGTTCCTGGAGCAACCAGGTGCCCTTGGGCTCTACTAGCATGAGACAGAACATATGGATGTTACTGGTGCCCGCTCAAGCAAATCCATGATGAATGGGAAGACAGTGATACATGATACATATATGACATTGGTAGCTTGCCAGGCTCTGCTGTGTGGGTGGTATACTCTCAGTAGTAGGCTCTCATTCGTGCATTTACTGATGATCAGGGAGAAAGCGGACATTTTCTCTGGATGGAACGTTGACGAGCTGTTGAGTCCAGATGTTGAAAATGGCTGTACTTATGGTGTGGAGGTTCCTCTGACTTCCTGTGAGGCTCTGTTGTGATGGCAGGCCAGGGCTGGGCTTAATGTAGACTTTTCTGTAGGGTAGGATTCTTAGGAGCTGGGCTTGAGATCAGCTTTTCTCTTGGGTGGAACTCTGATGGGTTGTGGAATCTGGATATTGAAAATGGTTGCTCTCATGACGTGGGGATTCCTCTGGCTTCTTGAAGGGCTCTATTGGGATGGTGGACCAGGGCTAGAACGTGCCTTCCATCCCAGATGCCTCATTATCAGCTAAGCACTGGGAGAGCCAGTAGCAGCTCTGCCCTGTGTTATCTGTCCACAGAAAAAATAAATTAAATTATACTGAGTTGGGATTTCAAGTATTTATCTGTTGATCAAAGCAGAAATTACGCAGCATGTTTGCAGAGTTTGACTGAATATTGAAAACTATATTAACTTTAGATACATACAGGTCCTTCAGATATACTCTCATGGGCTGAGGGACATACAGAAATACAGGCTTGGGGGATGGATGGATAGTATAGGGTTTAATAAGCTTCCCTTTCCCATATTCAGTGCAATTTTTATCTCAGGAACCATATATTGCCTCCCAAGCTTTATCAGAATTAAGCTCTGAATGTAGAGCTGGGAGGAAATTTAGAGCTTTGCAATGTATGAGCCCAAAGAAAAGCAAATCCAAAAAAAGTTTATGCTTTTTATAGCAAAGGGTTCACTGGGAATAATATAAATCCTTGTAACCAACACAATAATCAGATTTGTAGGCTTCCTCTAATGTACTAGCACAGAGTAGTTACAGTGAAAACAATGTGTATATCTGCATTAATATAAAGATTAAAACACATTGTGTGGTAATAAAGCCTCTGAAGATACTACTTTGTTTCTCAGTACATCTGATTATGCTTAGGAATTACTCCCAGCTTTGTGCTCAGGATCAATCCAGAAAGTCTAGGGGGTTTTTATGGCGTGCCCCATATCAATGCTGGGTTAGCAACTTGCAAGGCATGTGCCTTACCCACTCTATTGCCTTTCTGAACCCTAAACCTCCAAAGATTTGAACACTTTTATAAATTAGAAAATGTATGAATAATTGAAAAACATCATGATCATGATCTTCCCGTTGATCATCTATTTGCTAGAGCGGGCAAATGTCCTGTCTCATGCCAGTAGAGCCAGGGGCATTGGCTTGCTACAGGAACATAAAGAGCCTCAAACCATTATATAGGTCATGGGAATGACCTAGTATAATTGTTACTGGAATTTGGCATTTCAAATACAACACGAGAAGCTTGCCAGGCTTGCCTAGCGGGAGGCAAACTCTTTTGAACACCTCCAAATAAAGCAAATTGAAAACATATTCTCAGAAATGTACAGACAAAACACATAAAGTTATCTAATAATGTTTGCTATCACTTATTAAGGAAATATTAAAAAGGATTTGAGAAAATACCTAATTTTAAGTATTCAACAGGAAATATTAGTGTAAAATGGAGAAGTTAATATAAATGTTAATTTGAAAACTAATCTGAAATAACATTAATCTGAAGCACTATGACTCTAGAATCTGTTACATTTAAATGGATAATGGGCTCTTATATTTTCGGTGCTTTTTGTAGGTTCTGTTTAATATGCATTTAGAAATTCTTATAGAAATACATCATGGTAGCAGAAAAGAGATTAGATCCTAGTTGGTTATTTTGTACCTCCAAAAAAATTCTAGGTAATGAGAATTTACATTTCATCTGTGCTCTAGAAATAATCATCAACCATCATTTCATTTCATCACAGTATCATTTTTCACAAACAATGGTGAATATTTATAATATGTGTAGTTTTTCTACACTTTAATTGTAAGTTTCAAGTATTTGAGTTTTTTCAGTATGAAAACTGGCAGCTGAATGTTTCTGTTAAGATAAGACACTTCTGAATATTTATAACTAAGCAACAATAATTCCACCAAATTGGACTAAATTATGTTGTGCCTTGTAGCTTACATACCATTGTCCATGTGCATCTTAATCTACAATGCAAAAATATCGTAAATTTTCTTAATGTACAAAAACTGCTTCATTTTACCTCATCACCGGCAATTGCCAACAACATTTAAAGCACATTTCAATTAAAGAAGGATGAATTTGGTAATAAACCTTTAAAAGAGCTTGATTTCCTTTTTATTTTTGATAAATGATATATGGTAAAACTTAAAATTGGATGCATCTTGCATGATAAAGTGAATATTTTGTCTAGAGAAAAGAATGGGAACTTGTCATTTTAAACAGGGACACTTGAAATAAGCAATTAAGTATGGATATCCATGCAAATAATCATTCATGGATACTTTGCTGTTTCTAATTCTGTCTTTGAAAAACTGACTTGTTGTATGTACTGCAAGCCACAATGTGTAAGAGAAGGAAGAGAGAGATAGAGAGAGGGGGAGGAGAGAGAGGAGAGAGAGAGAGCAAGAGAGAAGAGAGAGAGAGAGAGAGAGAGAGAGAGGAGAGAGAGGGAAGGAAGGCGAAGTGCCTGTCATAGAGGCAGGCCTGGGGAGAGCAAGGGATAAGGGGACGTTGGTGGTGGGAAATGGGCACTGGTGGAGGGATGGGTGCTGGAACACTGTATGACTGAAACCCAAACATGAACATTTTTGTAAATGTATATTTCATGGTGGTTTAATAAAAAAATTAAAATAAGCTAAAAAGTTGATATAGTTAACAGTCAAATAAAAACGTGACTCACTTGGGACAGGTTAAGAACTTCTAATCACTCATATGGTCTGTCTTTGAAGTTGTTTGCATTTGGTTTATCTGAATGTATTTTCACCAAATGGGAGTGTCACAAATTGATATACAACATAATTTCCTTGAAATGTTTTTGCAATTGTCTCATAAATTCTATTGGTCATCACAAATGTTAGTTTGTTCTTTTTTTTTAACGTCTCCTAGAGATAACTGCCTCTAGAGTTTGTATGTATTCATGAACATTATTGAACATCTGTTATGTGCCAAGATTTGTGGGAAGCTATTTTTTGGAAAAAGAAAGGAAAATTAATTCAAATCTATAGAAAAACAATGGAAAGATACAGATATTGTAATTGAATTAAAAACCTGAGTTAGCTTACTAGTCAAAAAAAGACTGATGATTCAGACCCCCTTAAAATATTAGGAAGAGCCCCTTTGTTGCATAAATTCACTTCAAAATGTTGGATTAGTATTCAAATCATATTAGGTATATTTGGTTGCTCTTAAAATCACTGATGATAATGAGCAATTTGATAGCAGTGATAAAACAAATATGATTTTGTTTTCATCCTGCTTTTGATTTCAGTATTTAAACTCTCTTCCTACTTTAAATCTTGCTTAATTTTACTAAAAATCTGAGTTTAGGAAAAGGATGCAAATCCCTTTTTATTGTCCTTATTTAAAGCACACAGAGTTTGTATTATTTGTATTTTATTTGTCTTGAAATCATAAATTTGTTTTATTCATGATTTATCTTATAGTCATATATTTTTAAAACATTAAAGACAGACAGTTTCATTGCTCAGATTTTGACTAATAGTGTCACATTTGTTTTAAATTATAAAATATCTTTTTTTCTAGTTATTTAGAATCTGAGAAGAGAATTATTGTTATGAATAAGATGCTTAGTGTTTGATTTTATTATATTAAGTTCATTAATATAATAATAATATAAAATAATATTTTAAGTACTGACTATGAACACAAATTCTTTGGAATATAAGACAATTAGTTATTTAAGTATTAGAACCTATATGATAGCTGAGGACAGTGGTTATAGTAATGACAATAACACAGTTCTATAGTTAAATATCACTTGGACCTAGTCTTATTATCTATAGCAATGAGATGCAAATCAAAAACAAAGCTTTGGTCTCTGGAGGTGTGACAGACCGGATCGCAGTTTTCATTTAAACTTTTGATAATAATATGCTGCCATAAGGGTCAAATTTGCCTTTTATGATTCTCATTATTACAGTCTATGATGTCTGTAAGGTTCTTTATTCTTCCTTGAAATGTAATTATACAACTCCTTTACGACTGAAATCACTCCGCAGTTTTCAACTACATATAAAATAATACCTTCCCAAGGATTGCTCTAAGACCATCACTTCCACACTCAGTAGGATGGCTAAAATCAAGTGACAAGTAGAGAAGCACTTGATCATTTGATAACCTGACATCCTTGACGTCGATTTGCACTTGATCACTTGATAACTTGACATACTTAAAATTGATTTGCTTGAGCACCTGCCAGTAACATTTCCATTTGACCCTATCACGTGCCAGTGTAGTCCAATGGCATCTGTTTGCTCCATGAATACAAAGAGCCTCAAACTGTTCACTCAGGGTCTTGACGAAGGAGTCTGACCATCTTGTAGGTGGGCGACCACTTCATCTTTTGACATCCCATGGAATCCAGACACTAATGGCTCTAGTCCAATAGTCATCTCCAAATCACGTTATATGTCCAGCCCATCTGATTTTTGATGCATGGGCAAGAGAGTCAGTGTCCCTGACTCTGGATGGTCAATGAGGGTCAGAACTCTGGATTACTTCTCTCACTTGAGTGAGGAGTGATATTCCAAGCATAGCTTTTTGGTTCCTCTTTGGGAGACCCGAATATCACTCTCATCCTACTTTCATAGGGCCCAGGTCTCTAAGGCTTATGTCAATGCAGGGAGAATGGTGGAGTTGAAGAGATGTGTTGGGAGCCTGAGGTTCTTTTTCCTTTTCCTTTTTTTTTGATGCTCTTGAAGGCATTCCATGCCACTCTCTTCCTCCTGCGCAGTTCAGGTTTTAGGTCGTTCATCATGTTGAGTTCTCAACCTAGGTACACATAACTGCTGCAGTCAGAGATGTTTGTTGAGAGTGAATGGGGTCTAAGGAGCTCATTCATTCTTCATGAACATAGTTTTGTTGAGATTCAGCTGTAGACCTAGCTTCCCACATTCTCGGTCGAAGTCAGCCAGCATTTTTGTCACTTGGCTAATGTTTGGTGTTATTAGAAAAATGTCATCAGTGAAAAGGAGGTGGTGTAGTTGCGACCATTTATTTTCACTCCCATTCCTTCCCTTCCCATTCTAATTGTTGCATAATGTTCTTGATGGTGGTGCAGAAGAGTTTTGGTGAAATAGTATTATCCTGCTGCACCCCTCTTTTGACATCAATGATCACTTCTCTATAGAATGGTGAGATCCTCTTGGTGAATCCATAATACAGCTCATAAAGGATCTTGAGGTATTGGGAATTGAATGCCCTGTTTGGCTAAGGCTTCAAACTAAAGTTGGCATTTAAAATGGAATTTAAATATTTCTTTCTATCTAGAGTAACATGGAGGGTAATTTGGCTTTTTTTTCCATTTTATTCTGAGAGAGTATTTGAGAACCATGCATTACTGGAAAAGGCAGTATATCACCTGTATCACTTATCTTCTCATTGTTCATTGATTACTTGAATGGCACCAGTAACATTTCATTTGTTGGGAATAGGTCCACTATTGTTACTGTTTTTGGCATAATGAATACACCACTGGTATCTTGCCAGGCTCTGCCATGACTCTGTATTCATCCCAGGAGACCCACTCTTTTTGTAGTTCAGACCATCAACCATCCAGGGCCCATGCGGTAGAGCTCTGGGTGTAGACAAGCCTCTCTCCTGTCTGTCACCTGCCAACACAGCTGCCCACCGCAGCCTCACCTACAACACCTCAAGGGGCAGGTGGCAGAAAGGCAGTATATAATATTTCAAAATACTGCAAGTGTATCTATATAAATTACCTAGTAATACAATATATTTTAAATGAAATTATTTCAATTTACTCTCTTCAAAATGTTTTAGTTTTGTATTTGCAGATGACTTGTTTGTTTTTTGTTCATAGGCTATCATGGCTTCACATATTTTGTCTGAATTTTTAATATTTTTATGATCTGACACTCCAACAATCTTTTTTTTCTTTTTTGGTTCACACCTGAGAAGGCGCAAAGGTTACTCCTGGTGGTGCTCAGGGGACCATATGGGATGCCAGGGATTGAACCCTGGTCTGCCACGTGCAAGGCAAATGCCTTACCTGCTAGACTATTGCTCCAGCCCCTCCACAAAATCTTTTAAGTATAAATATCTTAAAGCAGCAAAGAGTATTATTTCTATAACAAAAATTTTATAATAATATTGATCATTTTTATCTTTGATACAATTGAAACATTCACCCATTCTAATTTAAAAACAAACAATAAAACACTTATGGCAGTACCTGTATTGCAAACCATAATGCCCAAATAGAAAGACAGGAGAGAGATTGAGTGTGTGAGAGAGAGAAAAAGAAAGAGAGAGAAAGAGTGAGAGAGAAAGTGTGTGGGTGCAATGGAGGCAAGCTATAGTGAGGTGAGATGGGGTGTGAGGTAAATTGGGACATCGGTGGTATCATATGTTAACTGGTGAAGGGACAGATGTTGTAACATTTTATGACTTAAACCCCATCAAGAACAGCTTTGTAACTGTGTATCTCATGGTGATTTAATTAATAGTTTTTTTCTAATCAAATAACTGAAAAAATGCTTAAGGTAGTTATGTACTAAAATTTTGAATATGTAGGGATAAAAAAGTATGAAACCATACTGAAAAAATGGGTAACAATTATATATATGTATATATACATATATATACATATGTATATATATATATATACATATGTATATATACATATGTATATATACATATATATACATATATACATATATGTGTATATATGTATATACATATATACATATAAGTATATATATATATATAATTTGAAATGTTCCTGTTTTGAGGACCCAAAGAACTCATCCATGATAAGAAATTTGGCATAAGGAGAGGGCATTTAGGAAGAAAAAGGGAGCCCTCTGATAATGGTAGCTGAAATGATTACTCTGGACAAGAATTCAGTTCTGAAAGGAGGGAAGGGATAGTCATAATATCTTTCAGTCCCTCCATTGCATGCCATCTGCTCAAAATAATTGATAGGGGAAAGAGAGAGAGGAAGAGAGAGAGATAAAGAGAAGTGTCTGCAATAAAGGCAGAACAGGAGGGTGGTAGTGAAACATCTACAATGGTGAAGGAACAGGTGTGGGAATATTTTGTGACTGAAAACCAGCCAGGAAAAACTTTAACCTGTGTATGTTTTTGTGATTCAGTAAAACTAAAAAAATAAAGGAAGTTGAAAAATGAAATCTTCCCATTAAATTCTTCTTGTAATCTATTTGTTTCCACTACAGGTTTTGAACTTTCACATTGTGAGGACCCCGGCATCCCTCAATTTGGATACAAGATCAGCGACCAAGGTCACTTTGCTGGCAGCACTATCATTTATGGATGCAACCCGGGCTATACCCTCCATGGAAGCAGCCTTCTGAAGTGCATGACAGGAGAGAGAAGGGCTTGGGATTACCCCCTGCCCTCCTGTATCGGTAGGCTCCCTCCCAAGTTTTCACAAAGGATTTAGGGTTAAGAAAACAAATGTTCCTTTCCAAATCAACTGGCCACTCAAACACAATTTACACCTGAAATAATTAAGTTAATAAACTTTTCATTCAAATTTGTCAGAGGATGATGAATGGAAAATGACAGTCCACTTTCAACAGTCTTATCAACACAAGCATATTTTTATGTAGTTGAATTTATGCAAAATTATTTATTGGTCTTATATAAATTTTAATTCATTACCAGTAAATGTTGGCCTCAAATTACATGCAATTATTGAATCACCTGCCCATTTGTTTTGAGGTGCAAAACTGTTACACATTCCTTTATTTAGATTATTATAAAGCAGTGAACTTCATAAATAATTTCAGTTGGGGCCGGAGGGTTAGTACAGTGGCATTTTCTCTCTCTTGCAATATTTGAGGTCATATTGAAGTTATACTAAAATAATATATTATTAAGTTTCATCAGTAAATGCTTGAAACTTTACTATAGAATGATTAATAAATTACCTGTATGCATGGTTAGGAGGGTGTAGAGAAAAGTGCTGATTAAACTCCTATTACGTTTTTCCTGTTTTTTAGTCCAGAGCGCGGATAGGTAGATCTGGAGTAACAGTGCAAGAAATAACAACATTTTAGCAAAATACCAATTATTCATCTGGAAACAAATGAATTTTGTTATTTCAAAACAACTATGATTCTTTAGCACTAATATACTTTTATATCCTTTTGGAGGCACACATTCTATATTAGGATCAATGATTAAAAATGTGGCCTAAACATTTAAAAGCCTTTTTAACTTATTAGTGATAAGTATAAAATAGATTATACTTAATTTATAAAATATGATTCCTTTGGAGGTTCTATATTTTTTGAGACATGTTCCAAGGTTCAACAAAGAATTCTATGTAAAACTTGTTATAATATAAATTTAAAAACTGAAATTCTTCTTTACACTGTGATCAAAGATTAAAGGACCCTAGGATGCAGTGGCCACTCGGAGGAGAGCAGCTCATTCCTGTGGGGCTACAGAAATCTGTCTTCTCCCCACAAACCCCCACCACTCTGTGGCTGCCACAAGCACCTGCTCTATATGCTTAGGGCCACCCTGGAGTGAACGAAGAAGGAAAGGTGCTGCAGCAGGAAAAGAACCTCACCAGGATGGCTCAAATAAATAAAGTTTATTTAATTACTAAATAAAAATTCAAAAATTCTTGTAATTAAATATGTGACAGTTAATTACACAGACTTTGCTGCCAGAGATCTATAGATTTATTATTATAACATATTAACCTAGAAATCAAACATGTTTGTATTCAAAATAAACTGTCATTTCAGTCCTTTTTAGCTTCAGTCTGCATTTTATTCAGATAATAAGGTTATATATAAAATATTAAAATTTAACAAATCTTGGGATTCTGGAAAATGACCAACAATCAATCAATTAGCACTATTTTTAAGGAAAAAATGTAGCACTGTTATTCTCTCTGAAGTTATACTTTTTTATCAAAATATAAAGCATTTAGAAAATCATTATTGGTTGCAATAGCATAAGCAAATTTGTAAGTTCAGACAAGCCATGTTGACCTTAATGCAAAACTTATAAAAAAACACATTAAAATTCATATTTTTAAAAATTTTAACAAAGCTGAAAATATTATTTTAAAATAATATATAAATGACAGGACATTTTGTTTAAATAAGAAGACTATTTTAAGTATCTTTGCTATGACTCAATGCATTTTGTATATATAAAAGTCCCAGGCTAAAACTTAGTAAATTATACTGTTCTAGATTTCATGAGAAGGATAAACAGTCGAAGGTAAATGTATGTTTTTAATTATTTTGGGGCTTTTTTTTGTTCTCAATTTGTCCTAATGTTTGGAAAAGATCCTTACAAATTATCATTATTACATTTAAAATAATTTGATATAGACATTCACCAAATCTATAAAATTCCTTCAGAGCAACAGTTGCAATTGACAAAAATAAAGCTGGGCAATCTAACTGTATAATTATAATCATAAAACTAACCACCACATCTTGGTGAATTATAAGATTTAAAATATTTTTTTTTTCTTTTTTGGTTCACACCCGGCAATGCTCTCACACCTGGCTCTGCACTCAGGAGCTACTCCTGTCAGTGATTGGGGGACCATATGGAATGCCGGGGATCGAACATGGGCCGGCACAAGCCAGCCACGCGTAAGGCAAATGCCTTACCCGCTGGGCTATCGCTCCGGCCCCATGTTTAAAATATTTTGAACAAGTTAATATACACAGATAGAGACTGCAGGTTTGAACCAGTCGATTCTATGGCTGTAAAGTCATCAGATGCTGAATGTTTTTGTTTTCATATTCTTAAATACTATTTCATTTTTTAAAAAGGTGATTATTTTATAATTGAATTTGAATTAGTTATATACAATCAGAGAAATTGGAAAAATGTGATTTAATTAAGCTAAAATCTGATCTTTTTGTCTTGTTTTTTTTTAGAAGGAGAATAATTTGAAGAAATTTTAAATGTATGGTATTTTATACAATATTCCCCTTGTTTAGGGTTTAGACTGCTTAAAAGTGTACTACAATTCTTAGTATCAATCTTTCTGTCTCTTTAAGAATTAATTCTTTGTAGACTGTCTGCTTAGCAAAATTATCTCTCCAGATATCCTCAGATATTAAATAGTATCAAATGGAGGAGTAATCCTCTAAAGCTAAAGTTTTAATTATATGTGTTATGTACAACATTTTGCTCCAATTTTTTTATAAAAATAGACACCATGTTAAATCAAAACCAAACTAGATTGAACTGAACTAAGAAATTCTATAAAAATGCCAGGCCACTTTGACTTTTGGGAGTTTCAAAGGGAAAGAGTTTAGAGTGATTTAAAGTGGAATAAAAGGACAATGAAATTTAGAAGGCCTAAGGGATCACAGTAAAGATTAGTTTTTCTCTGAGGTGGGGTAGCAAGATGATGAATTATTCAGCATGCAACCCACAAGCAGGAGGGCAGCTTGCCATCTGTTTCCCCTGTTTACATTGTTATTATTTAACAACAATTTTAAAATGTTGGAAGCCGAAGCCCAGAGTTTTTATTGTGGGCTATTTTTAATCTCTAATTAGTTTCTTTTTTAATTTCTTTGTTTTAAATGTACTTTAACTTGACACTATTGCATTCTTGTATAATATATTCTCATATCAATTAATATATTAATTTTAAATGCATATACAATTGTAACAGTCGAGAGGCAGAAACTCCATTCTTATTTTCTCTCAGATGACAACATGGGAATGTTTAAGAAGTCGATAGATTAATTTTGAAGAGACTGGACTTACATTGTGACTTTTCTTTTGCGTTTTATCAGCTGAATGTGGAGGTCGTTTTAAAGGAGAATCTTCAGGAAGAATCTTATCTCCTGGTTATCCCTTTCCATATGACAATAATCTCCGCTGCATGTGGATGATAGAAGTAGATCCAGGAAACATTGTCAGGTAAATAAATTTTATTTTCTCAAATGCAGGAGGGAATCTGAATTTGTTGACTGATCCAATATGCAATGTCAATCAACATTAAGATTTTATAGTATCTTAAAACTTGAGAAGGAAAAACTTGGTTTCCATCTGTTCAGAGTATGATAAAAAAGGGTATTCATAAACAGTACTTTTTACTTTTGGGACACAGCAATAGCTCTCAGTACCTGTAGAGAGAAATCATCAGTGTTAAAAGGAAACTTAGAGAAGCAAACATTTCTTGTGTGGACTCTCTACTACTTTGATAAAATTGCAAAAAATGGCAACATTGCAATCTGTTGTTTAGTTATTACTATCCAAGAGTCATGAATGTGACTTAGTGATAGAACGCCTATCTCGTATGTGAATGACACTAGGTTTATTTATTCTCAGCACACACAAATAATAATAGTGATAATCACAATAATAATAGTAGTAGTAGTAATATTAATACTTGCCTGCCTCAGATTACTAAGGTCAACATCATAAACATTTAGAAAAATAAGTATACAGTGGTACTTGATAATGAACCTCTGTCGTCTTCTCTCTTTGCTGAATAAGCATTACTTTAAATAAATAATATAGAAGTCTGCACACTTCCTGACAATATGCAATACTCTGTTGTCAGAATTAAAACTCATGAATACTGGAAATAATTTATACCAGACAGTTCTATAACCTGTAAAGGTGATATAAAATATGATTAATATAATTTCCAGCAAATTATACTATTTAAGAAAAAATGTTGTGTTGGAGCAATAGTAGGGACTTGCCCTATACTCAGCTAACCACCCCATATGGGGCCCAGAGTCTGCTAAGTGTAAACCCTGAGCAGGAGTAAGCTGTAAGCCATAAATTCCACATGGTGTGGCCTAACCCTTCCACCCCCACACACAACAAAGAACATTAAGGTTTCATATTATGTTTAAAGAATCTATGTTTATAACACATATATATTAAAACAAAGATACATATTTGATAAATCCTTTCGTTAATCTGAATATATGTTTAAAATAATCAGAGTTTATTGTTCTCCTACAGTCTTCAGTTTCTTGCTTTTGATACGGAAGCATCGCATGATATTCTTAGAGTTTGGGATGGTCCACCAGAGAATGAGATGCTCTTAAAGGAAATCAGCGGATCGCTTATTCCTGAAGGAATTCATAGCACCCTCAACATAGTAACCATCCAGTTTGATACAGACTTTTATATCAGCAAATCTGGATTTGCAATTCAGTTTTCAAGTAAGTTATTTTATTTAAGTATAAAGTACTACCAAGAAGTTGTTGTAATCACTGCTCAAATTTTTAGTTGTTTTAAATCTTAAATATACTTATTTCTTATATATCTGTCCATCTATGTCTTTTAAACAAGTATATTTGAAAAAAAGTAATCATTTTAAGTGATTAATTCATGTTAAGAGAATTTACCTATCTTGAAGTGAGTTTTCCTAAAAGATAGTGTTAATTAATCAAATCAAATAATTATATTCTAATAGTTTTTTACTCTGAAAGTATCAATGTAGAAAAGGCAATTTGTTTGTAAATAGATAAGTGAATGCTTTTCATTTTAAAGAAGCTAAATTGTGATTTTACTAATTCCATTTTTCATCGGTTAGCAAACTTAATTAAATATTTTAGAAAAATATTTTCGTTCTACTTCCAGTGTAAGCAATTATCAGTGTTAATGGTCTGTTTTTGTTTTCTCTTTATGACACAGAAAGGCAGCTAAATATAGGCTGTTCTGTAAGAGGGATTTTGGTTTACTGACTGGAGAAAATGGATGAAAACAAAAATATTAATTTTCCTCTTTTTACCTTTACTGACTATACACATTATCTGTTAGAGAAAATTATTTGATGGATCTTCTAATTGTATGGACTTAAAAAATATAATCCTAGTAACTGATCCAGATTTCTAGAGTAAGCTGGGTAAGAATGCACAGCAGTTTCCTCAATTAAAGTCCTAGCTCCTTAATTGCTGCTGATTTGGGGACCCTGATAGCTTCCTCTGAATCAGGTTATAATTACAGTGTGCAAAGGAGTAATGGAAAAAGAATGGAATACTTTTAACTGGCTGCTCACAAAGTACACTTCTACAGTAAACAACTAAGCAGTAGAATTCCATTTTGTTCATAGTATCTGACACAATTGACCAACATAGATGATTTATTTTGCATAGTATAAATAAAGCTATGGAAGGTATGTTGTACCATCCCCAAATACCTACACTGAGATTCAGAGAGTTCATTTTTTTAATCAAGGACAGCTTCTAGTGATTGCCTGGACCTGCTATTCAAATCCATGCATGTCAAAGGACCAGAGCACCCTTTTAGGTGTATGGTAGAGGTTTAGGAGTAATTACTGTTAATATGCTATCATTATCTGGGTACTATATAGCATCTTACTCTTACTATGCTTTTGATAGCATAGTAAGAGTAAGATGCTATATATATATATATATATATATATATATATATATATATATATATATATATATATATATATATATATATATATATAATCTTACCTGTATAGGTATAGGCTTGAGAACAGAGAAGGTTTCTAGATTATTTCTCCCGTTTTCTTTAAAGGGCTGTAAATTACATCCTTCCAGCACCGCACCCACACGCTACCAGTATTTCCTTCCCTCAGCCATTGTCATTCGAGCCCCGGATCCCTTCCCTTGGTAAACTCAAGTCTGTAGACTAACTCTTGTGCCGTTAGCCATGTGTTGCTGCCATTCTGTTTTTCACTGCCCTACATATGAGAAATACCAATTTGTCCCTTTTCTGACTTCACTCAGCAGGTACATACCATCAATTTCTGTTCATTCAACAGCAAACTAAATGATTTCAATCCCAAATTCTTTTACAAATCATTTTCTCTTTCATTCTGGCACATGTTTTAGAAACATACTGATAATGGAAACCTCATGGTCCCAACACAGTGATTGAGGTCAGTCTTGCAGTGTCCAGAATCAAATATGCAGCCAAAGAATGAACCTGGGCCTTGTGCGTGCAGAATTTGTGCTCCAGCACACTGAGCTTTCTCTTTGGCCCTGTTGCTTCCTCTTCCTTTGGTTTTTCTCGATCTTCTCTTCAGCACCAACCAAGTCTTGTCTTTATTAAATGTTTCCTGTCCTCTTTTTATATAGTACATCATGAACCATGCTCCAGGAAATAAGGATAATTTTATTCTAATACAGGTGAATAGGGCAGGTACTCACTAATTGATAATAAATGTTAACTCGTTTATTCAAAATATATCTTAATTGCATAATTTTGTTTCCCAAATGTATCATGTACTTTTGTGTCACCAAATGTGCCTGAAGAATAAAGATTCTGTTTGTGGTGTACTTATAAATTATTATTATTATTATTATTATTATTAATTTTTTTTTGCTTTTTTGGGTCACACCTGGCGATGCTCAGGGGTTACTCCTGACTCTGCACTCAGGAATTACTCCTGGTGGTGCTCGGAGGACCATATGGGATGCCAGGGATTGAACCCAGGCTGGCACAGGCCAGACACATGCAAGGCAAACGCCCTACCCCCTGGGCTATTGCTCCGGCCCATAAACTATTATCTGAAATAACACTCTTAAAACTTGAGCTAGACAATAGGCATAAATAAGCCTGGACCGTCGTGGCCAAATCAGGGTGTATTTTCTTCTAAAAAAGGGTATGCTCAAACAGTTTTTTTTAGTTCCACTCTCTTCTCCTTCACCCCGATGCTCATTTATTTCTAGAACAATTGCTCTGATTTATGGTTTATTGAATATTAAGTAGCAAAAAAGAGGAACAAGTTAGGAAACAGCAGAGAGTCTTAAGTAATCTCAACCAATGAAAATGACTGAAATATAGGTCACATATGGACTCTGTGATGATCACTGTAAGGCCGCTCTCGCAGCTTCATGATTTCTATTTCATGATCTATTCATTCTTTGTAAAGTCTGTTATTTTGCCTGTTGGCATTACATTCTGCCAGGCACTTTCGCTTAATCAGAGCTACTTAAGGCTGACATTGCCACCTCATGCTGTCTTGTGCACTGCCCTTAGTTCTCAGCAGCCAGCCTCTCTAGACCCTGCTTAAACTTGTAATCTGCCTGTCTTGTCCCACTTTAGTTCATCAGGGAGGCTGTCTTTGGGTTTCATGCTGTTGTATGCCCACAGAACAGTTCTTTTGCAGAGCATTTTCTATGCCCTTCAACTGTTTGACCTCTCTGTTTAGAATCTACTCCTGCTGGGTAATACAAAGTACCCAGATTGTAGTTATGCTGTTGAAAATTCTTAAGGAAATGGATTCCTTAGGCATGAGTGATTGATGTCTTTCAAACCTAAAGGACTGCGTGGAGCTTCAGCTTTTTGTTCTCATTCTCTTTGTTATCATCTGCAGAGAAGTTAGACCACTTACCCCTCCAGCCAAACTTTTCTTCATGTTTCCACCTGAATGGTATTTTTCAAATATAAACTGAACGTCTTTAAAATTCTTCAGTAGCAATGCTGTCATAAATTTAAGATTTTCGAAATATTTTAAAATATCCTCTGTTTACACCTTCCAGGGCCCATTTGTATACACTGTGTTACCTGACCACAGTGCCTCAGCTTCTGATTCCTTCACATGCATATTATTTGAAAAGTTTTTTCTGGAAGAGAAATATTTTTTAAATGTTAAACTGCATCCATATTCTAAAATGTATGTTTTTAGTCGGTATCTAAGGCTCAGATCAAATGGTATCTTCTTAGTTTAAAAGAATGCTTGATTAATTCTTAGACAAAATTAGTCACTACCTCCTCTGAATAAATCTAGCGCTAAGTCCATGTTAGAATAGTTTTATTTTTTTCATTTTTATTTATTTATTTATTTATTTATTTATTTTTGCTTTTTGGGTCACACCCGGCAATGCTCAGGGGTTTCTCCTGGCTCTGCACTCAGGAATCACTCCTGGCAGTGCTCGGGGGACCATATGGGATGCTAGGGATCAAATCTGGGCCGGCACAGGCCGGCCGCCTGCAAGACAAACATCCTACTGCTGGTCTGTCGCTCAGGCCCCCATGTTAGAATAGTTTTAATGTCCCATTTTGTCTAACAATAATCCTCGATTATGCCTTTTATTCTGACATCCTATTTGCTATCTATTCCATATTTTCAAAGATTAACAAGATATCATATTAGTAAGTCTGTTAAAAATAACCAAGGTACATTTGTTATTTGATAACATTAATGTGTGTGTAAAAATTGTTCTTAGTACACAGAGTAGGTATGATACCTGATTAAATTTGAAGGCAAGTATTGTTGCTCAGCAGTTTGCCCTAATCTTTTCTAGACAAGAGGCAATTCACACTTTCCTTTCAAATGGAAATTTTCCTTTCAAGGATATCTTGTATAAGACACTTTCGATAAAATGAAATATGCTCAGTTGTGAACGGTTAGACCCATTTTGACTTGGGATAATAATCCGGGAAGCAGTTGATGCTATTATCTACCCAGGTAATTTTTTACATAATAGCAAGTTATATCAGTGTCTGTGCTGTGGTTTCAAGAGTATATAAATCTACTGTGCAATGACTCTGTGGAAACAAATATGTGTTTTTGAAATATGCTTGGAAACAGAGACAGAAAACATGCTAACGAGCTCTAGAATATAGTGTGGTCACAATCATTTATTTGTCACAGCAATAATTAAAAATGATATTTTTACAATTGACTTATAGGGCAGCAGTGGAATTTGATTTTCTGATTGAGGTAATGTAAGTTTATAGGCATGTAAATCGGTTTATTCTGGTGTGCAATATTATGACAGCACACAGCTACCAGCTTCATCTACGGAAACAGACAGCTACAGTATCTCAGATCTGTAACTGATACAGATAAAATCAAAGTTCTAATAGCACCAACTAAATATCTATTGTTCCCTTATTAGCACAAGCTCTTAAGTAACCAAAGTTCTGCTGGAGATTAAGTTTGTTTCAATTGATCATTATCTATTCATTTGCAGTGTTTCTTTATATATTACTCTGAGGTGAGATCATTTGATATTACTTTCTTTGTCTCACTTATTTTGCTAAGCATGACACCCTTCAGTTACATTCTTGTAGTCAAAGATAAGATTCTGTTTTTCTATATTAGTTCATCTATTGCTGTTTGGTGTGTAGATCTCGGCTGTTCTAAATAATACAATGACCATAGAGGGGAAGCTATCTCTTTGACTTCTGCTTTTGTGTCCTGTGTACAGATTTCCACTTTTCATGTAAGGGTTAAATGGCTAGTCACATGATAGACTTTTTTTAAGTTTTTGAGAGATCTGTGTACTGTTCTTTATTAGAAGCAGTTTCCATTCCCTCCAACAGTGAGTGAAGGTTCTTATTCAAGTCTCTGGCAATGCTGTTGTTCCAGGCGTCTGGGGGTCATATCTCCTTGCATTATTATGATGGAGTCAGGAATCCCTCTTCTGGCAGAGCTCAGAGACCAATATGAGATCACGATCACGATCTTCCCGTTGATCATCTATTTGCTAGAGCGGGCACCAGTAATATCTCCATATGTCCTGTCTCATGCCAGTAGAGCCAGGGGCGTCGGCTTGCTACAGGAACATAAAGAGCCTCAAACCATTATATTAGGTCATGGGAATTGACCTAATATAATCGAGGCAGGAGGCAAACTCTTTTAAACACCTCCACCAATATGAGATGCTAGAGATTAAATGGGGTTCCACAGCATACAAGGCAAAAAACCCTACCTGCTGTACTATTGCTCTAGCCTGCGTCGGCTTTCTAAATGTAACATTATTTGATGTAGTTTTCTGTATATACTATCTAGAATTCCAGGTTGAAATTATTTATAATATTGGACTTGAAGCTTTCTATATTGTTTATTGTCTTCTATATACCTTTTTAAAATCTACTTTCAAAGATCAGCTAATGAAGAACAATGTTGAATTGGTTATCTGGTTTTTCATTTGCATATATATATATATTACTTCTATTACTTTTGTTTTACAATATATATAATAGTAATATATATATATTACTTTATATATAGTAATATATATATTACTTCTATTACTTTTGTTTTACATACATGAAGATCTGAAATTCTGACCTTTATTTCAGGTGTTGTATATTTTAGTTATCTCATTCATTGCTATAAATCTATTTCTCACTGATGATTTTTCTTGTTTTGAAATTTGGTCTGTTCAAATATTTATCTCACATAAATATCTTATGATTTTCGTTTTCTAATAATCCATTTAGCACCCTTTTAATATGGAGGTTCAAACAGTGTGCAGATTTAAAATTTAATATTATTATTAGTCATTAGCATCAGATTTATGGAAGAATATATTTTGAATAAATCATTACTGTTAATAGTATTAAATTTTTATTGCATACAGGAAGGAATATTGCTGATACAGTAGTAACTATATGTTTTGTAAAAAAAAACTTATAAAATCACATTTAAGATTTTGACACATTCTCATTATAAAAATGCAATATCTTGGGGCGGCGATAGCCCAGCGGGTAGGGCGTTTGCCTTGAGCGTGGCCGGCCTGTGTCGGCCCGGGTTCAATCCCCAGCGTCCCATATGGTCCCCCGAGCACCGCCAGGAGTAATTCCTGAGTGCAGAGCCAGGAGAAGCCCCTGAGCATTGCCGGGTGTGACCCAAAAAGCAAAAAAAAAAAAAAAATGCAATATCTTATAAAGATCCTTGTCAAAGAGTTATTCTAAAACTATTACGCCTATAAAAATTTATGAGCTGAAATATTTAACATTGTTTTATGGGAAAACCTCAAATAAAATATTTTCTATCTTAAAGAATGAATCCTAAACTTACCAGATATGTCAGCACCTAAAGTTTAAAAGTTTCTCAACTCGAAGTTGCATGGCCTCAGGAGGCGTAATTAAACATGCCAAAAATTTAAAATATATGAGAACTAACTTTAGCAAAACCAATAAAACTAAAATTCTACTAAAATCACATTCTTTAGAGAAATAGCAAGAGTGAATTAACTATGGTAAAGAAATCAAATGAAAAATGTAGATATAAGCCATGAATTATTATCTTGCCTATATTTTTCTGTTTAGATCATTCATATCAAGATGCTTGTGCACAGTTAAAAAGGAATTTTCCATTTTAGAAATTATTTTTAAGTTTTTTATATATTTAAAAATATCATCGATGCAATATTAGCATATGTATTTTAATTAAATCACGTTACATTTAATTAAATAGTGTACTTTTACAATTTTGATTTTGAGAGACGAAAGTGTCTGATTTCTGTCAGACATAGTGATAGAGTCCTTGCATAAATGGGAGGCCAAGGGTGGATACTTTGAAATAAAAATAAATTCAGTGCCCTAGTAATTTCAGTTCCCTAGTCTTAAAATAGTAAATAGACATATACTATTATTCTTACATATAAAAGGTCCTTTAAAAATCAGGCATATGGCGTATCTGCTGCCCAGCCCGTGTACTGCTTGAGCTCACATGGCCAAGCATATTTGGCATCTGGGCATGTGTCACCCACACATTCCCTTTTGAGATATGTACTGACTCTCTCTCACTTTCGCTCCATTCTCCTTCCTCAAAAACTCCAAATAAAATTTGTTTTTACTTCAAATAAATAAATAAATAAATAAAATCAGGCATATAATCCTTTTGGTGTTTGTAGTCCCAGAATTAGGCCCAGCACCTGGTACTTAGAACTTTGAAAATGTAAAATGACTTTAATTATATAGAACCATCTTAATCAGGTTGGATTACACTGCCAGAGAGATGCAAAACCATTTTATGTGTTTTTGCTTCATTTTGCACCTCAATTTGGCAAGTCTAAGAATTCTATTCCATAGTAAACGTCTGTTTTATAAATTCTATGTTTATTTTTATAAAATCATTGATATGTATGTCTTCCTTATGAAGAGTTGTGACTCCATTTCCACGGTGTTTTGCAAAAATACATTTTATAATTTTTCTTAGCAGCTTTATCCTCACATTAATTCTGATTTGGAAGCACAAGAATCAATGATGATAAGGATTTGTTATTATCCCTTATTAGTATACACTTACAGTATCAAGCATGAAGTCTTATAGTGGCAAAAACACAATTATGGGGTAAATAAATAATTGTTACAAAAATTTAATTGTATACCATTAAAAACATAGCACAACACTGTCTTGAGTTTTCTTATCCCATGTACTGAAGCAGCTGTGCTTCCCTCCGGGTTGATGGGGATGTTTCTGACACACTGCCATCCATTTTAACCTGACTTGCCATATCATTAGGTATATCCTTAGAAACATAATGAAATTCTAAAGATAGCCACTTACTGTGTAGCTGGCAAGGTAGAGGTCTAATAATGATGTTGAACATTCTTTATAAAATTGATGGATCTTGTACAAAGCAAGGGCTCAACAAGGGCAAAATTCTCCAGGGGGAATTCCACCTCCAGGTTGCCATCTGCATTTCAAACATTTTCTGATTGAGTTCATACTGGATAAAATTTCCTTCCACATTAAGTATTTCCATCACTCTATATTATTTCCTTATAGATAGTGAATTGGAGAATATAGTGTCTTTAATTTAGACACTACACAAATATAAGGCAATAAAAGAGGAAGGGAGTGAATAAAAAACCGTGAATAGCAAATTTGGGCAATGACCTTGTTGAAGACTACTGACACATTGCCAAAATTATAAAAGAACAGAAATTTCAAAGAGTAGATAGCAAAGTTTGCTGTCTAAGAATATTTTTACTTGATATTTGGGGGCTCCTACATAGTGCTCAGGTGATCTGAGGACCACTCATAGATATATAATTGGCCAAATGCCATGTGAACTGGAGACAATCTGGGCCAGTAACTATTCACATCTCTATTTAATCTTAAGAATCTTAACATAACATGATTATACCAATGTCAAGTTTTGCAGGGTGTGAAAGGACGCTTAAGAACTTATATTGTTTTTAATTGCATTTTTTCTTTGTTATCCACAGTAATGTTTTAAGGCAATCAGGAGGTTAATTTACCTAGATCACCAATATAGTTATTCAGAAGTTTAAACCTCTGACTCAAGAATTGGGATTTTACTTTGAGTTGGTGAATTGGTATATATAAAGTGCATAATGCAATCAAATTGGGCCATTTAGATGAAGATAAATTTTAAATGGGAAGTCAGAAATACTGTGAATATTATGAGTTCTTTACTGCTTATTTTGATCTGTTTTGTTCTCTAAGTACCCTCAGTTTAACAAGATCAATGAAAATAAAAGATACCATCAGGTGAATGTTGCATTACAAAAATTATAAAAGAATAGACACTTCTCTGGCTCAAATGATCTACTTTAAATAGATAATTCATCTACTTTGAAACATATCTACTTTGATAAAATGAAGCACATGCTTTGAATAGATACTTTGCTGGGTCAAACTATATCTGAATCTTTAGGTTCTTAGGGACATAGTTCAAAGGGCTTTCAAGTTCAATTCCTGCCACTGCTCATGCCTGCCCCACCAATTCTAGCATGCATGGTTTTGGTGGCCTGCATCACTGGCCAGTAGCAGTAGTGCCTCGCTGTATCAGGACACAACCTGTCTGAAGTGAGTCAATATCTTGTCACCCTGAGCACTGCTTGGAGACCTTCACAAATTCATAGATCTGCATCAAACACCTACATTGAGTTCATTCATTCACTTTATATGCATGTGTTAAGAAATTTGTAATAAGTGTAGACAGTTCACTTCAATTTCTTTAAATCACATTATTTAAAAAAAGAAATGCCCAGGGGCCAGAGTTATAGCAGAGCAACTAGAGTAATTGCTTTGCATTCAGCTGACCTGGTTCATTCCCCAGGACCCATTCTCCTAAGCCCCACCAGGATTGATCCCTGAGAACAGAGTGAAGAGTAAACTGAGTACAGCCTGCTTTGATGTAAGAAAATAACAAGAAGAAATAAAAGAAATGCACTTAAACCTTCGATTGATTTAAGATTATTAGAGAACACTGCAACTACTCTGAAACAATTTCTAAGTCATTTTTGTTTTAGCTTTCTCAACTAGAGCACAAATTAGTTAGTTAATGCATATGAAAGATGTACTTATGCTTTATCTAAGAACAGCATGTCTTGATAATTGTTTCTGTGTATAATAGGAAGTCATCGAATTATATTACTTTTTTTATTATTCTGGATCATGAGAACCATTAAAAACCTGCTAAGTATACAACTTGTTTATGTTAAAATAAAAATGTTATAAATTTGCTATAAAATGGCATAAAATAAAGTAAAATTGATATTATTTTATATATTTTGCTAATGTATATTTCTTCTGTCAATGTTTTTACCTTCCAAGTGAGATTTATTTCCAACGAAGGTATTCATCACTGGGTATTAAAATAAATTAGAAGTAAATTTGCAATAAGAAATTTTTATATTCAGATGATCTATTTGTTTAGTTTTATTGGTAATAGTATCTTAGGAAAATCAAAGGAAAATTGCATTCATGGGTAAAATTAAATTTTTATGTTGTTCTTCACAAAAATATAAAAACTAAATAGTTTGATAATTTTGCATGTGTATATGATGGTGTGTCAAGGGAAAAATTAATGCTGAACTTATAAATTTGAGAAACTTTAATAGCCAGTCATTATTCTAAAAACATACATTTAAATCATGGGATTGGATGAAATCATTCACTGTGCAGTTGTTGATAAATGAAAAGAGAAACACAGCATTATTTCTGAAGTACTCTGGTACTTTGTCATTAACTTAGAAAGGTAGAGATAAAAAAAGAACCCCTAAAAGGGAGTAAATATGCTCGTAAACAGCAGGAAAACCATCAGTGTGTTGATAAAGACACCAGGAAAACAAAATGCTTGTAGAAGGAAGACATGATCAGCCACGGAAAATGTAGATAAATTTCTGAGAAAAAGAAAAAAAGTTGATTCAGAAATTATTGTTCAAATGAGCATCCTAAATCTAAGAAAAGCAATACAGCAATTCCACAAATATATTAGATAATGCACTGATGATGAAACTGGCCATGGTTGTATAGACCTTTCCATTAGAGTGCCTGCTCCAAAGGGATTCTATTAAAGAGAAATGGAAAAACATTTGGGAAGGATTGGAGTGTATAATGAAAGGGTTTTGTTGTTGTTGTAGATGAAAGACAAAAGTCACAATAGATGTGCTATTAGGGATGAGCCAATGGACAGGATGACATTAGCGTTAGAGAAGGGATAGGAAAACTTTTATGAAAGAAGTCCTTGAATGCAGCTCTTGAGAGAGGGTTTCATAAAGCAGAGAGTAATGCTGTCCTATCCAGAGTAAAAGTGCCATCTCTACTGCAACGGGAGAGAAAGTGGCTAATGTCAGTGTGGAGCAGTGGTTGTAGGTACTTGATGTTTCTAGTAAATATGAGTAATTCTGTCTTACTGATTTTATTTGGTCAATGAATCATAAGGAAATAAACCAGAAAAAATAGAGAATGCGAAGAAGTGAGTAAGAATAGAAACACAATTGGAATGGAAATGCCCTTGGAAAAATCCTAATGCATATATAACCAAATTGTAGAAATTTAGTCTAATTTTCACTTATTATTTCAGCATATACTTAAAATTGTTGAATTCTTTCTTTTTTTCCTTTCCTTTATGATGAAATCTCAGTAGAAAGAAGATTATTTTTTTCATAAATACTAGAAACTGCTCCATGGTTTTTCCATTTGCATTCAGACTATAGTACTTTTCATCAACTCCCCAAAAGTGTTTACTAATAGTTTCTATAAACAACACTCAAACTTCCAGTGAATCATGATTCTGTACTTTTTAATATAATGAAATATTATTATGCAAAAAGACTATACTGTAGTGGTAAAAATCTTAAAATCAAACTTCCAGTCTTCTAAAAGCAAGCACTCAACATCATCGAAGTCCACTTTCTTCACTTAAAATGTGTATTTCATTAGGAGTATTTATAAAGATTTGTATTACATAGTAAGTATTAAGAATATTAATACTTATTACTTAAAAGTATGAACTATTTACAAGTATTAATAACCTTAATATGTAATGCATGATAACTTAGTATTCTTTATAAGTATTTAGAGTATTTAAAAAAATGAGAGTGTAAACAATTCAACCTAGTTCTTTGCATACTCTATACTCTTAGTGAAAAATGTAAAAATTATTATCATTTAATGGCCCTTAATCTACATTGATTATCCATCGAAACAAGCTCTAATCTCTTTATTAGATACATAGGCTATTCATTTTGATCAGATACATTGTAATAGAATTAAGTGAATAATTTTATAATATCTAAGCAAATATATTTTAAAAAAGAAATTTATGTATTCATTATTATTTGTGTTTGGGGAACACAACCTGTGGTGCTCTAGGAGAAATTACGATAGAGGTTTAAAGTTATTCATTAAAAATATGCAGAGTTTTGGGGAGAGTCAGGATTTAGTTATTATTGTACTTTTAAAGGTTAACCATTGAAGAATTCCTGTTAACATATTGCAAAAAGCAACGTTATTTTCTGAGTTATGTTTTAAAATATTTGTATATCTGAGATTAATAACATAAAATGTCTAAGTGCATTATCCTATAAAGTTGAAAAGAAAAGCGAGGATTAAGTATCTACGTAAAACATGAACATTTTTATAATTGTCAAAAAATAAATAATAAATAAATCAAAAATGTATTTGGGATAATATAGCAGGTATAGAATTTGCCTTGTACACAGTCAACCTGGGTTCAATCCCCAGCATACCCAGTAGGTATCCAAGACACACCAGGAGTATGTGCCCTGAGCACTGAACCAGGAAAAGTCCCTGGGCACCACCAACCATGACCCAAAACAGAGCACATTATGCAATAGCAGAAAGAAAATGCAATTAAGATTCATATGTTTTGGGCTTCAGCACCAATGGGCCAACCCAAGTATCCCCAGAAACGAAAATACTGGATAGCCTTGGACCTCAAGACCATGCATTGAACTGCAGGCCCGGTACACAAGAATTACTAAGGACTGTGAGAATTCTTTAGCATTAGTTAAGTAAAACAAATATTTTCAAAAATAAAAACCATTTCCTATTTTTCATGATACTAACTTTTTTACATTCTGAAGATTACATAAAACAAATAGTGTGCAACGTTTCCATAGTGTATCCTTACACTAGGCATAATTCCCTTCAGACCCACCCAAGCTGCCATCGTTTGTTCATTGAATGCATTTATCAGAGTTCAGTTATTCTGCAGTTGAAGTGTATTTGAGTTATTCCTAGTGCTTAACTAGTATGAATAAAGGTTCTATCAATATCTATGACCAGTTCTACATGTAAACATAAGTTTTACTTATCTGGGATAATTGTGCAGGAATACAATTACTGGATTGTTTGCTGAGCACCAGTTGAGTTTTCCAAGGAACAGCAATACTTCTTTCTAGAGTGTCTATAGTATTCATATTCCCTGCACAAATAATTCATTTTCCTTCAAATTCTACAAGCATTGGTTTTTTATAATATTTTAATTGTTTCCCAACTAATAGGTATTGATTATATCATATCATGCTTTTAATTTGCATTTCCCTAGTGTGTAAAGTTTTTACATGCCATCTGGTGTTCTCACTGTTGAATTTTTTTGCTGTTTATTTTGTAATTGGATTTTCTTCTTATTATTCACAACAGTTAAATTTTGGTTGTCTTTTTTTAATTTTTGTATACAACTTTGTGTGGAATGTATCTCATGCAATTTCCAATAGCCCATTTACTTCTTTCTATCCTCTTGAAAACAAATAATACCTCACAAAAATATTTAAAAAATGAATGTGAGCATTTTTAAATATTATCCTAAGCATTTATATCAGTTCATTTTCTTAAAAGACATAATTATAGAAAGTTTCTGCATTTGAAAATGTGAAACTGATTTACGCCGAATTGCAAGTAAAGTTTTGTTTCTGTCTCAACAGGTTCTGTTGCCACGGCCTGCCGGGACCCAGGGGTGCCAATGAATGGGACTCGAAATGGGGATGGCCGAGAACCTGGGGACACTGTTGTTTTCAGTGTGACCCAGGATATGAACTCCAAGGAGAAGAAAGAATAACCTGCATTCAGGTAGAAAATCGATACTTCTGGCAGCCCAGCCCACCCGTCTGTATAGGTATGACTTAAAGAACAATCAAAAACTTGATATCTATTAAACAATGATGCAAATTTGTTTGTGTTATTAAGAGTAATTGGTGGATTCGATCCTTGGACTTAGAAGTCTGTGAGCCTACAAAAAATGCAAAAAGATGGAAAATACATTTTTTTTCAATTTTCCATTATGGAATTTCAAAATTGCTTTATAATGTTAGTAATTTTAAACATCAAAAAATGCTAAAAGCAAGCATTTTTGAAGATTCTAACCTTGTGCCAGAATAGATTGGTCTTGTGTGCAGGAGAGCAGGGTTTTAACCCTGCACAAGGAAGTACCTAGCACCTCCTTCAGCAACTCCTGAAAACAAAGCAACAGGTGAACCCTGAACATGTCCAGCTAAATGCCTTTGCCCTCTGATGAACACAAAACAAAGGAAGAAGAGACAGAGAAATTCTGGATTTGCCTTATCTATTACATAAGTGTAAATATATGCTACTTTTGAATTCTGAAAATTGATTAAGATCTATTTTAAGAGGGACCAGCAATTGATAACCCTGCATTTAATATTGTCCCATCAATATTCTCCATATAATATTTATTTCTCTAAAATGATAAGCATATAATTTAATTTTCTACTGACTTTATTTGTTCCAAAAATATCAAAACATGAATCACAACAGCTTGCTTCAAGCTACAATCTTGCATTTTTCTTCATGTTATACTTTTGAATGCCTATGTCCTAGACAATTAAGACTATCATGATTTCTGTACTGAGTATGAAGAAAGTAATAGTGCTCCACATTTGGAGTAGAAACAGAAAGAAAAAAAATTGCTTGTTTTTTTTCCATTTTTTTTTTATTTTTCTTGGAATTAAGGCCATTCCCAGAGGTACTCTGGCCTTACTTCTGACTCTGTGCTCAGGATCACTCTTGGAGGTGCTTGGTGGACCATATTTGATGCCAGAGATTGAACTTGATTTAGCTGCATTAAGAACAAACATCTTATCCTAGTACTAACTCTGCCTCTCCCCATTTCATCATGTTTTTACCTGAAAAGTATTTTAGCTCAGATAAGTCAGTTTGAAAACTTTTTTAATTGATTTTTTGTTCTTATTTTTGACTTTATTTTTTGGGGTCACACACAACAGTGTTCCAAGCCTATTCTGACTATTCAGGGATCAAGGCTGGCATGCTCCCAGGATCATATGTGGTGCTGGGAAATTTGAATTTGAAACAGGTTGCTGCATTTATATGCAGAAATCACGTGCAGATAAGCCACATGTAAGCAAACTCGTTAGGGCTTGTGTTTTATCTTCAGCTCCTAGATTGAATTTACTAGAAGCTTTGAGTAGAATATACTTTTTCTGATTCAGTATTTTGGATTTGTTTAATCCCTTTCTTACTATATTACCAGCATGTGAGATTTTATTTTGTTTTCATTTTTTTAGATAATTTTTTATTCAAACACTGATTTGCAAACTTACTCAGAGTTCAGTTTTCGACATACAGTATTCCAACACCAGTCCCATAATCAGTATCAACTTCCCTACACCAGTGTTTCCAAATATACTCCCATATCATGCCTTCCTGCTCCCAACCTCCAAAACTGCCCTCTTGACAGCACCTTTTTAATTCAGTTAAAGTTTGTGTCTCATGATTTCAGTGTTATTGACTCTGTGGTTTGAATGTATCTATCTCTGTCATTCCTAACATCACCAATATTGTGAATTCCCTTTACTCTGCTCCATTGCTTCTTGTCTGTTTCTTTTCCTTCTACCTTCCACTCTTCTTTCCTTCTCCCCCATACTCCTGTGTCAAGGGGTGATATGGGCATATGTCCTTTAAAAATTACATACCTTCACCCAGTTATTCAAAAATATATATATACGTATATATTATATATATATATATATATATGTATGTATATAACTGTATCACTGTATCACTGTCTTCCTGTTCAACATCGATTTGCTCGAGCGGGCACCAGTAACATCTCCATATGACCTGCCTCATGCAAGTAGAGCCCAAGGACACCTACTTGCTCCAGGAACATAAAGAGCCTCAAACCATTTCATCAGGTCATGGGAATGAGGTCTATAATTGTATCTGGCATATCAAATACGACACGGGTAGCTTGCCAGGCTCTGCCGTGCGGGTAGCATACTCTTGTAGTCATCTCAAAATCCAGCATTTATTGATGAACCGAGCTGGGTTGTGATAGTCTGGTCTGCTGGGTGGAGTTCTGACGAGGGGGAAGTCTGGATGTGGAAAACTGAGGTCCTCATGGAGTGGAGGGTAGTCTGGCTTGTTGTGAGGCTCTGCTGGGGTGGCGGGCCAGGGCTAGAACCTGCCACCCCTCCCGGGCACCTCATTTATGTATATTTATATGCATATTATATATCTTATATATCTTATATATCGTATATATATATCTTATATATCATATATATCTTATATTTATCTTACATATATCTTATATATATGATACCCTTCTTCTTTGGGCTAAATTCGTTTAATATGATATCTTCGGTTTTATCCATGTTGCCACAATTGCATAATTCTATCATTACTTATAGTTGTGTAATATTCTACTATGTATATGTACCACATTTTCATGGTATACTTATCTGTCATTGAACATCTAGCTCATCATTCTATTTCTTGTGGCACTCAGCACATGAAAAATGTTCATGTTTAGAAGGAAATATTTCTTATTTTCTTCACGTAAACACATAAATATATATATATATATATAAAATCATCTTTTATAATAAAGAACTATTTCTGATTGGATTTATCATCATTAGATAATTGTTCTATCTTGCTTAACATTTCATGAATGCATTTTAAATAGCTATACTGTATTCACTTTCATAGTCACGTGGCAATATGAAAAAGTGGTTACAACTTTTCAGAATTGAGTACTCCAGTATACAGTTGCTCAGAGTTATTTTCCCCACTTCATAACTTCTTGCTCAAATGGTACATGGTGAATTTATTAATCATTCCATGTACTGTAGACACAATTGTATATTTAGCACATTATTTGCATATCTATACAAGTTCTGTAAATTTAGGAGAAAAGTTCTCTGTAACATTACTTTTTAATGAAATGAAAACTTCAAAATACTAAATTTTTGCTTCTCATTCTCATCAAAATATTTGGAGTCTTTTTCTTATGTTTTTGACTGTGTGGTCACACTCAGGGTCCTGAAGCACTGCTCACAGTTGTGTTCTAAGGTCACTTTAGACACTACCAGGATTCAGATCTAGGCATCTCATCATACAGAGCAAGCACACAGCCCCTGAGCTGTCACTCTGCAACCTATGTTATATATATATATATATATATATATATATATATATATATATATATATATATATTATTGTATATGTTGGAATTTTAAAGACAATGCATACAGAAAAATGTATATTACATTTCAAACCAGTCAGTAAGTATAGAGTGTGTTTTAGACTTCTCTAGAAAATGAGGTACACAACAAGGGAAAACATATGAGAATGAATTGGTGGCTTGTGGTGGGGGAGACAGTATAGATTAAAATATAATTAGGTACAATACTATGTGAAGAAAAGAAGCATTTATTTAAAAATGGAAATTATGAAATGGATCAACAACTAACAAGAATTCCCAAATGGTGATCCTGGGTCAGGCCCCAGGGACATATAAGAATCAAGTTGGGAAGGGCTGAACTTAGGTCATTTTGTACTGAAACTTTGGAGTGATTGACCAAAATATTTCAACAGAAGTCTGTAGTGTTGGTTCTGTTGTGATAATCAGCTGAGAGTCTCACACTTCTTTCTGAGTTGCCATCTACTAGACCAAGTACATTTGAAATTGACTCTAAATATTCACTAGTCACTGAGAGAGACAGTGTAGAGTCTGTTTCAGAGCAGAGTGAACAAACACAAAATGGGACATAGCTTGAACTGTTAATGTATGACTGCAAATTCTAAGAAATCAAATGCCAGTTAACAATATGGCACTGATAAATATTGGGATCATACCAATAAACATTATTATAATTAATCAGATACTGATACGTTGGAAATAATTAATTTAGTTTACCACTCAATTCACCAAAGATGTTTCCATCAAATTAAAATACTATATTTTAATTAATTGTGTTTGGATACTTTATGAGAACAGCGTTTTGCAAAGAGGAAATGATACTACCAACATGATTAATTGATTGTCCGGAAGGGCTAGTTCATGCTTTTATGTTCAATATCCTAAGGTACTGAACAGCATTATATTAAAATCCTAAGAAACACTAAATTCCAACTCATAGGGAATTTTGAGTTTTGAAAGGAGACCTTTTAAAATTTCATTTTTAGATAAGACTAGTTATCAAATTCTAATTCTGAAAAAAAATGTTGAGCACTAAATCTTATTATACTGAAAAAGTTGTGGAAAGTTTTATTTTGTAATGGATTATGTTGTTGTGTATTAGTTTTGGTAGGGAAGATAGCTTGAGGAGGGGATATGCATTAGAGCCTCTCTAAAGAAGAAAATAACTTGAAAAGAAAAAGTCAAAAAATTGCTAAGGCTGCAGAAAGCTTGACCTCAGAAACTGATAAGAAAGAACTCCATGATTGGAAATACTATAGCAAAGATTAAACCCTGAACTTTTTAGAAACTCCATAAGTCTATGTCTCAGAGCAGGGAGCATAAAGCATTTTGCTTGCATGTAGAAGTAGTCAGCCTCATAGTAAATACTAAAAGAAGGACGTCATCTTTAAGAGAGTTAATAGAATTCATTCCAGAGAAATTGACAGTGTGAAGATTGCTTTGACATTGCCAGAGGGAAAGTGGCAGCCCTCAGTATGATAGTAAATAACAAAGACATTAGTGTGGGTGGTCTGCTGAGAACAACAATAGACACAACAAAAATTGAAGTGGAAACAATTAAGATTACAAAAGAGCTTTTTAATTGTTGATGCCCTTTTTAACTTCCTTCAAAGAAACCACCTTCAGAAAGACCATTAAGTTGAGAATTCTATGGAACAGACCTGAAAAATTAATTCACAAGTCTGTTTGTCTTAAGGAGAATCATAGGACTGTGGAATTTGTTACTTTATTTTTTCACATCATTGGACTCTATTGAGAAACCCAGGTCTTTCTTTGGCATATTTTCTTTTCTCTCCTTTTTAAATAGAGTCATTCCTAAGAAAAAAATAACAGACAATATCTATTTTGAATACGTTGTACTTAGATGTGTTAAATAAATCTGTATTTTCCCATTACAAATTTGGGAATAAATATTTCCCAATATTCTTATACTTAAAAGGTAAGGAGAGTTTTCTTTATTCAGTGTGTTTGAAACTTGCAAATATCAAATAATATCTCTGGATCTCTCAATGGCTTTTGTAGTTTTTTTTTAAACCATAGATACGTTATATTAGGATAAACTTTATAAAAAAATTTAAGTTTCACTTGATCACTTGACATTCCGCTTTTCGTCATTTGCTTGAGTGGGCACCAGTAACGTTTCCATTTGTCCCTGTAGCCCAATGGCATCTGCTTACTTCAGGAATATGAAAAGCCTCAAACTGTTCGTTCAGGGTCTTGACAAAGTAGTCTGACCATCTTGTAGGTGGTGGCCACGTGAATTGCATTTAAATTAAGTAAAGCTAAAGAACTTTTTAATACTTAATTGGCATAATGGGCACAACACTCATGTTTTTATTAGGAAGTAAAGATTGAAAGCAAGCAAGCTTCCGGAGATCAAGTGGATGAATTCAGAAAACTTTTTTTAAAGGGAGAAGAAAGGGAAGGAAAGGAATGTAGTGAGGCTTCTAGATTTGAGGGCAGTCCCAGGTTGGGGGTGGGGGGAACAGGAATCTTTCCCTTTCAATACCTATATTTTATTTATCTTTGCTTTTTTTGGGCAAAATGAATAAATTTTTGCTTTTTGATCCCTGGTGGTGATCAGGGATTACTCCTGGCTCTGCATTCAAGAATCACTCCTGATGGTGCTCAGTGACATATGAGACGATGGAGATTGCATTCTTATCGGCCAAGTGCAAGACAAGCACTGATGTAGATGGACATCATGGATGGCTTATGTGAGGCGGGAAGGAGAGAGATATGGTAGCTTTCTCCCCAGCTGCCTCTGCTGCCTGGATCCACTTGGCGGGCTAAGGACTGGTAAAGTCTGTGATGAGCCCCTGCAAGGTGTGGGCCTGAGTGAGCCCCACCAGCCCCATGAGGTATCCATCAAGTCACACCTGATGTCTGCTTGATCTCTAGGCACGGGAGTTGATCCCCACCACCCAAGATATCTCGGGGAGCCATGGACTCAGTATGGAGCAAGAATTGCTCTTTGCAGAAAAGGAAAGTCAGTTCTAGACCTTACCAAGGGTTTCCTCAGGATTCTTGTCTTCCTCGCATAAAAAGAATTTTCAGGTGTAAATGAGCAGTGAAGTAAAATAGATTTTATTAAGGAGGTTTTAGGAAGGGGAAAGGGAGGAAAAGAGAGAGTAATGCCTCAAGGGAGAATGTGGACTGCTCCAGAGGTGGGAGAGTGAGCCCCAACTGCTTTCCAAAGGGGACTTTTATCTTCTTGGGTTGGAATGGTCTGGAATCTTCTGCTGAGCAATAGGAAGGTTGATGGGGAGTTAAGGGCTGGTGAAAGGTGGATCCAGCTTCCTCAGGGTCTGTTGTTGGTTAATGGGTCTTATGGTGTTTATTTTGGTTCTAAAAGGTGACAGCCTAATGGCAAGAGTTCACGGCCATGCAGGTCCCCCAATCCTGTCTGCCTGCCTACATCAGCGCCATACCCATTGCACTCTCTCTGATCCCAAGAACAAAATGTTTTAACAGTTTAAAACATCAAAAAATATCCCCTGCATACAACACAGAAAGTTTAGACAAAAATCATTTCATAATTTACAACTAGAAAAGAGCAAAAAAGGATATATTACTGTCATTACTTTTTCAAACAAACTATCATTTCTGTCTTTTTTTTCATTTGACACTACACTTTTATTCAAATTCACATATAATGTTAAAAGTTCAAAGGGCAAACTCTTTTTTTAGAATTCATTATTATTTTTTAATATTTTATTATACCACAGTGTGCCGCTTGAGGTATTGCAGGTGTAGCTGCAGTGTCCAGCTACGTTGGCAAGTGGCAGACAGGAGACCGGCTTGTCTACATTCAGGGCTCTGCCCGTGGGCTCTGGATGGTTAATGGTATGACATAGAAAAAGACTGCGTCTTCTGGGATGAACTCAGAGCCATGGCAGAGCCTGCGAGGCTACTTGTGGTGTATTCGATATGCCTAAAACAAAAACAATAATGGACATTATTCCCAACAAATGAGACATTACTGGCACCTGGTCGAGCAAATCGATAAACAATGGGAAAACAAGTGATATGAAGGATACCACCATGAGATATACAATTGTAATTACAAAGATTTTCATGTTTAGGTTTTGGTCATACAGTTTTCCAGTACCCATCCTTCCACCAGTGCCCATTTCCCACCACCAATGTACCTGATTCCCTCCCCATCCCCTAGCCTGCCTCTATGGCAGGTTCTTTATCTCTCTCTCTCTCTCTCTCTTCCTTCTCTTATTGTGGACTATAATACATTAGATGTTATCATTTGTATCTTTTTGCAAAGGGCAAACTCTTTCTCACATTATCAAAACACATAGTTTCAAATTAAATTGTACATCTGTTCCTAGAGACCACTGCTATGTTTATAATCAGAAAAAAAAGAGTGACTTGAAATTTGACACACCCTTGTGTTTCAACCTGTAGAGTGAAAACGGAAACAATCAAGAAGACAACATTTAAAACATAGTATTAAGCAAGATTAACTGAGATCTTGGAATGATGCTGTCTACCTTTTTTTTGCCTTGCTCTTACTTTTTACTAATGATGTAGATCAGACCAAGGCGGCAGCAGCAGGTCTCTCTGTCCGTTTGCTATTCCCAAGTTATTAATATTGAATAATCAAGATGTGTAGACTAGAGTTGGATGAGAAAGATGAGAAAAGAAAAGAGTCTCGTCTAGTGTGGAGGAACTAAGTACAGGACTAAGTTAAAAGAGAATTTTGTTTAGGCCTTTTAAGGACTCCTGGCATCCCTTTTCAGCTAGCAATTGCTTACAAAAGATGTCAGAACATTACAACAATGTCTAGCTGGGCTAAATCTTTCTGGGCATGTTTGCATCTTGTCTTAGTCTCCCTGTCAGCATAGATTCAAGGAAAGAGTTTTATGGTCCTGGAAATCTCTGAGATTGCTCAGACGGACTTTGGGAATGAAATGTGCCCTGACAATGTGAAAAGGTGGCATAGGAAAGTTGTTTCTTCCTTCTTCTCTGGCAAGGGTAAAAAATGGCCCAGGTCTAATTGCCAATTACCTTAGTTTCCTCATCAACCCAGTCTCCGGGATTCCCAATTTTCTTGGTTTCCCTGTCAGCCCAGACTCCAGGGCAGAGTTTTATATTGCTAGCAAGCCCTGAGAATGCTGAAACTGCATCTTGTTGGTGGTATGTGTGTCAGGTTGATGGGAAGGAGAAGAGCATATGAAGAGGAGAAATTGCCTTTCTCTATCACTGGTGAGAGGAAACTGAGGTCTCCTCTTTCTTTAACCAACAGGGGAATAGAGAGCGAGATGAATAATAGACGAAATCCTGCTGACGACTCTGAACTATAGTGGAAAGAGACATTGTATAGGATAGTGTATAAACATTGATTATGATGAATTTAGACACATGCACGGAATATTATTAATAAGATTTGATGATGAGAAATCGTGGCTTTAAGCAGCATCTTTTATAAATATCAAAGCAGAGTAGAGAAATATGAAATACAGCCCAATGTGGGGGGGTTATATAAGGAATGAATCTTGAGAGATAAGTATTATAAAATGCAGAAGGTGAAAAGGCATGAAAATAATGGAACTGTATGTATTTTAGCATATGAATGTAGACTGTATAGAGTGCTGGACAATGCAATGGAAAGGTACGAGGTCAAACAATGAGAGCAATAATTTGGCCATTATTGTTTGGGAAATATGGAACTACTGCAGAACTTATGCATAGCATAATATGATTAAATGATTTAATGGGAAGATGGATTAGAGAAAACTAGATTTTGCTATGGCATGGGAAGTAAGAAACCATTATATTTGATTTGAGACAGAATTAGGGGCAGCAACATGTGGTAGGGAAAGGAGATAGTCTGAAAAAATAGGTGAATTTGTGAAGGGGAATCAATCATGGTAGTGGTTTGATTTAAAATTAAGTGGACACGTTTGCTGAAGGTCTTAAAAGAAATTAATATAAATAGAAGATATTGATATTGCCAATATCGATATTGGCAACTAGGATACTGCCAATAAGGACTATAATATGTTTAAATTGGAGACAACTCGGTAAGGGAATTAATACTAAACTTTAAGAGAATGTGAAGTCTTTTTCAGTAAAATTTAGGTGTTGACAATAAATACAGAAAAAATATTAGAATTGGCATTCCACAAACCAAATTACCCCCCACCCCAAAAAATGTGAACATAAGGAGGAAGTTAATAGATAAGAATCTCTGCAAATATGAGAGGAAAGATGAAGGCTAAAAAGTCTTTATCATATTAATCAATAAAAAGAGTCATTTCAGCGGAACTTCAGAAGAGTTTGTACTGGGGCAAGGAGGCTGAGTGACAGATCTATGACTGTATTAGAGAGGCTGGGCACACCCCATATACACACCTAAAGTCCCCACACAGCAAAAAGACAGTTGTGTCTCTCTATGCTATAAAACAAAAAGAATTCTAAACCTTAGGGTAAGTTTTCTCAATATCAATACTTTGCTGTTATTCTTTGAAATAAGGCACCAGAAACTTTTTTTTCCTTGATGGTAGCTTGTTTTGATAATCAAGTTCATCTGCCTATGGGCATATCTAGCACATAAGGGAAAAATAGAGATAATGAAATTAGACCACTTTTTCAGTGACTTCCTTGTGAAGTACAAAGGAAACATGTCTTAAATCTGTTAACATAAACTATTATTCAGAACGAATCAATGCAGTGCACAGGACTACCATAAGAGAAAAAAGGACATGGCAAGCATAAAAATCTACAGCATCTCAAGAAGCAGACGTTCTCAGTTTTTATAGAAGAGACTGCACAAATCAAGCACAAAGCATGAGGTTATCTGCATAGTAGAAGAGAGAATGTTGTGTTCTAAGTATGCCCTCTTCGGGAAGGGTTGGGAATAGGTTCAAAGGCGAGGCTAGTGGCAGAGTTCTGAGGATAAAACAGAGGAAAAAGAAGTTTAATCAAATGTTGGTTACAATAACTTTATTGTCTCTAGTTGTTCAGCTAACCATCTGAAATATGAGGATGGCAGTTTGTGAGTCCTGTGTTCTGTCTTTGTGTAGGCACGTGAGGGAAATTGAAGGATGAGTCATATGTTGGTTTGATGGGAAGAGTAGTTCCTCAGTGTAAGCCTTTTTACCAAACCCAAATGGTCCAGGAAGGTTTATTTAAAAAATTATATCAAATTCAACACTTTTAGTTTTATCTTTTCTTTGGTGAATGGAATAGATAGGGAACTTTGTTTTATTCTTAAGAGTGTCAAAACTTGAATTCTTTATGGTGGCTGGAGGAGGTAAAAAGCTGGCAACTTGAGAAAGGCTCTGCACAGGAGGATTTATGTGACTTGATTGAGGTGTTCGTCCTAAAGCTAAGCGGAGGGACTCTGGAGAGTTCAAAAATATCCAGGGAACATTGTGGAGGTGAGCAAGACTAAAAGTTTGAATGGTTCATGTCTAAGCATTTGATAAACTTCTGCAAGCCTAGAAGTGATCAGAAACTTCAGTTGTATCACTTGTCTTCCATTGTTCATCAATTTGCTCGAGGGGCACCAGTAACATCTCCATACGTTCTGTCACATGCTAGTGTAGCCCAAAGGCATCTGCTCACTACAGGAACAAGAAGAGTCTCAAACCATTCCTTCAGGTTATGGGAATGAGGTCTACAATTGATACTGGTTTTTGGCATATGAAATATGATGCGGGTAGCTTGCCAGGCTCTGCCTCAAAAAAAGAAAAATCTCAGATCAGAAATTAGTGATGAATAAATTTAACCTGAGCAACTGAATTGTCTGAGTAGGAGCTGAGGTCATTGACCGTGACTGAGTCACTGAGGTAAGTGTGGCAGAGGGCCATTTGTAATATATGCTAATAATTTAGTTGGCAAAGGTTACCGTATTCTAGTCATTTTGCCTGATTTAACTCAGGCAAAGAACAGAGATGCCTAAATGTTGCCCAAATGCAAATTATCCATGTTCCAAACCAATTTCATGCTGCCAAATTCTGCTACCTGTTCAGAAAATGGTGAAATTCATGCTGAGATGAATTTAAAAACTTAAAAAAAAACTTTTAAAAACTTCTTTGCTGCATTCTTAATTCGTCTCCTGATTCCTTTTGTTGTTGTTGTTGTTGTTGTTGTTGTTGTGTGAGAACTAAGGGTTGCATGTGCTTTGCCAAGTGCTTGCTCAAATTGGTTGTGCTGCTTGCTAGAACCTGCATCTTTTGTTGTGGTGCCAGGATCACAAAGGATAATGGTGTCAGATTACACTCGGTATGAGGGGCACTGACAGAACTCTACTCACTGTGGCCTCCTCCCCGAAAATCAAGTCCTCTCTCACTGAATTCCTAACACATGATCTATAATTATAAGTTCTTGCTCTTGCTCTCTCTCTCTCTCTCTCTCTCTCTCTCTCTCTCTCTCTCTCCTGTTTCTTCTCCCTCTTCCCTCTTTCCCTCTGCCATCCACTCAGCAAATAGGGTCCAGTGTACCTCACTTTTCTATTTTGTGAAGCTGACAACTCTGTAATATATTGTTTTCTTCTCATAAATCCTGTTAAACAAACATTAACAATAATTCCCTAAAGAATTTATTCTCTAAATTTTACTGTCAATTTTTTTTTAATTTCTCCACTGAAGTGTTACAGAAACCTTTGGAGCTACAGTAATAGCCATAGTGGCTGTTTGTTTTCATCACCAAATCAGGCAACACAAATTTAGGATTATCCTAGCACTCAGAATAAAATGTTTTATAAAATTCTCTTGATTTTCCAATAATTGTCCGTTCTCAATATTATCAAAGTCTCATCTTCCATGGATACTTGAAACGTATCAAGGACGACATAAAAATGAGCTAAAGATCTTATATCCTGTTATTCTACTTATTACTATCAATATGCTTTGTTTTGCTTTGTTTCTGTATTTTTGTTGTAATCTTCAGATTTTTTCATAGAAACTATATAAGGAAAGCAATTATTTCTGCTTTCTCAATGTTTTTCTTTTATATGAAGAAAATAAATTAAAGAAAGGGAAAGAAGTATATGGGTATTTAAAAAAAAATTAAAAATCAATAGAAAAGCTAAATTCAATGTATGAATGTCTGCCTCTATTTTGCACGTCACTTGCCTTTCTTCAAAGAAAATATTATTCAAGGCAGTATCATTATTAAAAAAAATTAACCCCATAGAATTCTTTCAAAATTTTTTTTCACAAATATGATAATTTTATTCCTCACTTCTTGTGCTTTGTTTTCACTACAGCACCATGTGGAGGGAATTTAACAGGTTCCTCAGGCTTTATTCTGTCACCAAACTTCCCTCATCCTTATCCTCACAGCAGGGACTGTGACTGGACCATCACCGTCAACTCCGACTATGTTATCTCCTTGGCATTTATCAGGTGAGTCCTTAGTCATGACTTCATTACAAAATTAAAGAGTTATTTTTATTTTCTTTAGCACTAGATTAAAAGTCACTTATATATTTCGTTCTGGGTAATGCCGGTGTTAATATTTCACCAATAGTAATGGAAAATTTCATAAGGCTGTGGAGAACAACATCAATTCCCATAGAGTTATAAAAGCTGGTAGAGTCACGTTTCACCAGATTTCAACATGAAGGAATCATGGTCAGCTCTTTGACAACCTCACTCTCATTCCTATAGTTACTATCAGTATTTCCAAAACATTAAGTATTTGAAAGGTTACCAGTACAACATCAACACTCTGAGGATTTTCTTTACCCAGGTGTGGACCACCAATATGTGATGCCACTCAATTCTCATATGCTAGGCCATCAGTGTGGACTCAGGACTATGAGAGTGACTGAATGAACGTTCTAGTGGTTTCCTTTTGTCAGACTGAGAAAGAACATTCAATGAGTCATTTCTACGTGATTTATAAGCTTGGCTCCCGGTGCAGGTTTCATGGGATAGTGTCCACAATTAATTTCTTCTTCTTATTTTAGAGCTGTCAATGACTGGGTTTGCTTTGTACTCCAATATGGAGGATTCAGCTTTCTATACAGGAAAGGACATGGCATATGTTTGAGTCATTTTTCTAACAATTCTAAATGTGTTACCTCACTTGTATATATGCCTTGACTTGAATTTTGTTTCCACATATAAAAATAGTAATTTTAACAAAAAATCCTGATCCATCTTTCTATAAAATTTCAATGTAAATGAATATTTTTAAAACACATTTCAATTAGGGAACAGCACAGCACAGCATTCACTTTTAGAAAGGTTCCTACTCTTCAATTTGTACCACTAGTGAGCACTGGCTCTAGCACACAGTGTGCTACAGATGCTAAATACATGAAAAACTCAGCCGATCCCTAAGCAATGTATGCAAACATACTTTAACTAGGTTCAACTGTGTCACTGTCTTCCCGTTCATCATCGATTTTCTCGAGACGGCCCCAGTAACATCTCCATATGTCCTGTCTCATGCTAGTAGAGCCTAAGGGCATTTGCTTGCTCCAGGAACATAAAGAGCCTCAGTCCATTCCGGAATGAGGTCTATAATTGTTACTGGTATTTGGCATATCAAATACAACACGGGTAGCTCGTCAGGCTCTGCCGTGCAGGTAGCATACTCTTGTACTTATCTCTTAGTTCAGCATTTATTGATTAACCGTGATGCTGCAAAGAGGCCGCGCAAGCCGGGCTGTGATAGGCTGGTCTGCTGGGTGGAGTTCTGACGAGAGGGAAGTCCGGATGTGCAAAATGGAGGCCCTCATGGAGTGGGGGTCATCTGGCTTGTTGCAAGGCTCTGCTGGGGTGGCGGGCCAAGGCTCTAGAACCTGCTATCCCTCCTGGGCGCCTCGTGAGTGGCTGGGCACAGGGAGAGCAAATAGTAGCTCTGCCCCATGTCTGTGAGTCTCTCAACTAGGTTCAAATAATACAAAAAAAAATTTAAATAAAAATTTAGTGAAAGCATAAAATATCAGTTCTTTGTCTTTATATTTGTTCTGCTGCCATGACTATTTGTAATAGCAAAGCATACAATGGCAATGGTAATCAATGCCAGGAATCCGGCTTTCAAGTCACTTCCTGATGGACAGCTCTGATGAGTTCTGTGCTGGGTGAAATTAGTGAGGAGAGAAACAGACCAGAATGATATCCCTGAATTATGTTTGTTTTAATAAGACGCATATTACTATAGTCAGGAGGGAGGGAGGGATAGGTTTGGTTGGGGAACATTCAGGTGTTAGAGTAAACCTGACCCTAGGATGGAGGGTGTGAATTTGAAATGATTATTTTTAATTTAAACCTGTCATTATAAAAACTATAAATCACAGTGCCTACATTTAAAATAAATATTTTCCGGAGGTGATATTCATGATTTCCATTTTTGAAGTTAAGAAAAAAAAAATAGAACATTCAAGATATAGGATGTAGGACTTTATTTGCTCATTACCTTTTTCTTGTTAATAAACTGAGTGGTTGATACCATATTTCTTTGAAGCATAGGACCTAAATTTGATTTCCAGCTGTGTCATTTATTATCTGACCTTAGGGAAAACACTGACATTTCAGGGCCTTATGTGCTCACTGGGGAAATGGAAATGTTAATCCCATCTTTATATCACAAGGATTATTGACAAGGCCAAGTTGATATTTATGAGAATACCGTATAAAATAGAATTACTATTAGAGCATATCATCCTTTCCATATTTTAGGAAAAAAAAGTTGTCCTTACACTAACCTTTCTAATATTTAACAGAAAAGACTTTTTGTCCTATTTTTATTTTCAAAAATGATCAAAAATTTGAAAGATTTAAGATCAAACTAGAATTAAAAAAATTCCTTCCAATCTATTGTTAAATGTGTTTGCCTTCCAAGGCAATGCATATTATATATCACTTGCAAAACAGTTTTATAGTATCCCCCTAAATTAAGACAGATGAAGTCTTGAAAGTATATCAGATCTTAATGAAGAAAGAAATGAAGTTCAGCAAGGTTCTTAACATCCTAGAACAAGGATAGTAGTAGTGAAATAAGGTCTTATCCTCTTATTTTTAAGAAACAATTACCCAAGGCCTCAAATCCAAAAAAGCAGCTTCAGGCATAATTAATTGACTTAGAGTTTTGAAGCTATTGAGTACGCGAACCCAGATACAGTAATGTGCAGTACTTTCTTATGTTTTCCCATTATTGGGCCTTAATATACTGAAAAGCTTGAAAAATAACTATATTGTCCTTTTGTTCATCACTAAATATGTTGAACTAAAATGTACTTTCTTTTTTATAAGCATATAAAAAAAGAGAGAGAATTATGAGAAATCACCATTTATAAATGTAGCATTTTAGGAGTATTTTCTCCCCATACTATCAATTTTCTTATCTATGGTGACTAAATGAAAAATTTTAAATATATGATAATTCTATAGTAAACATGGGGAAATTCTTATGCTTTTTAAAATTTAATACAAATGTATTATGCAACTCTGTATTATTCATATATCAGTTTTCATAATTTTTATAATAAAATTGTCCTTATTCACATACTATTTACTAATTATAGTGCATTCGTTTGATTCCTACTATTTGAGTACTAAAAGATAATTAATTTCTTTACAAGAAAAAGAAATCTTTACAGTACATAATGGCTCATTTGTTTAACTTCAACTTTTGATTAAATCTAATGTTTGAATTTTAAAACCATAAAAATCTCATAAACTTTGAATTTATTTTTTTTGTGAAGCAATAGTTTTTTAGATTTTTATTAACTTTATTTAACCACCATGATTTACAAAGTACCAAGTTTTTCACAGTATAGTTGTTATAAGGATTCATTATTCAACTCCAATCCTACCAGTTCCCCCACCACCACCAGAGAACTTCATTACACATCTCCCCACATCCCCATGCCTGCTCCCTTACCTGACACTAATTATATTGATTATGAAGCAATAAAGTTTTATTGAAACTTATTTAGAAAGAAATGAAGGAGAGAAAGGAAGATGTATATTTTCAAGAGGGAACATTGGTGCTGGGGACTACTAAGGTCCCCGACAATACAGGAAAACAAGTTCCCTTCAACCTCAGAAACCAGTGTGGAATGGATAAAAACTCAGGAATCCAGCACAGTTTTAAAAGACTTTACTATCACAGGTTCTTATACACAATCCAAGAACATGAAAAATTTGGATTCTGGGTTCCTAGCTGGTCCCCAGCCATGTGTAGGCCAAGATGGCTGCCACCGTGTGTTGAAGTCTAACATAATGGAGAGAATAAAAAAGCAAAACGCCAAGGGAAGACAAAATGGCAAAAAGAGCCCTTCTTTCTCCTAGCTTATTTTATAGACAGAAGCCCAGCCTATCGTGGGCTGGGCTATCTAAAGATGTGTCCAGGTAAATGACCCTTTTGAAATGTAGATATTTAAGTTGGTCTTTGGCTCAAGCCTCACAAAAACCAGAGCTGATTTCCAGAGCCAAAATCTCCCTAGCAGAATGAGGGAGAGGCTACATCTCTGACCCAGAAAGCAGATCAGAATGTAATTTGTAGGAAACTACATTAATACCTTTTACCATGAATATAGAGCTAACAGACTCCAGACTCTGGATCCCACTAGGTCCAAAATCCATCAGAATAATTCTCTTTGGCATTACCTTTAGAGTCAGAGACATGTTACTTTTCCCGGAGGCACACTGGCATGTCTCTGAACTAGGAGAATTGTAGGTTGATCCAACATGGCCAAGTACTCTTGGAATATCTATATGTATGTTCCATGCGAGACCCATGGGAACAGAATACTGATCTGGGGCAAGAGAGATTCATGATAAAATATTCATGCCATATAAAAATTATGAAATCAGTCCAATTCTGCCCAAACCCCCCATTGTGTCTGCTACGGAGATTCCCCAAAGGCAGGGACCAGCTCTTCACATAAGCTAAGTGTAGCTGGAGGCTAAGGCTTAGTAAGGTATGTCACCCAACGCACAGGCTTCTCCAGAGTGAAAATAGGCAAGCAAGGAAGCAAGTTAGTAAGCGTTCAGGGGAAAATACAGGCTAAGCAATTCTAAGCTTTGAATTTCAAGGCAAATATTACCACTGACAAAGAAAAATAGTTCTGTTTTTGGCATGCAGGATTTTGGATGCAAACAATTATGTTTTCCTTTATTGATTTGCTATGCATTATAAAGTTTTTCATGATTGAGTTCAGGAGTCCAATGCTAAAGACCCACCCCCTCATCATTGTACACTTCCTTCCACCAGGGTCCCCAGTTTCCCTCCTACTCCCTACTTTGCCTTTCTGGCAGACACTTTTTGGTTTTTCTTTTTTCTGTCTAGACACTGTGGTTTCAATATTGTTACTGAGAGGGGATCATGCATATTCACTTGATGCTTTCAGCACCCAGTTCTCACCAGAGGGGTCATTTCTCTCTGTCATTGCCACAGTAGCCCCTGCTCTGAAAAAACATGTTGACATCATACTTTCCACTTGACTGATGTAATCCAACTTTCATGAGATGTGTCATTAATATAAACGTACAGGAACAAGGTTTAAACTCACATCTCTGGATCCCCATCCCCTATCCTTTGATGACCTCATGTACTTGCCTTATAACTATTTATAATCGCAATGAACAGAGTACAAACTTAAGATACTGAAAATAGCAAAAGGCAATTCTCTTTGGTGCAATATTTTGATACTCATATTTATTAAATTATTCCCAGGTATATTTCACATTATCATATTATTATGGAATTTGTAAGTTTTAAAAATATTGACTGAATTTATATTTGCTCATAATTGTATTATGATTAATAACCTTTCAGGTGGTAATTTGTTTACTTCCTTGTCACTTCCTTGCTTTTTTTTTTTATTTTCCAGTTTCAGCATAGAACCAAACTATGACTTCCTTTATATATATGATGGACCAGACAGTAATAGCCCGCTAATTGGGAGTTTTCAAGACAGCAAATTACCAGAGAGAATAGAAAGCAGCTCAAATACCATGCACTTGGCTTTTAGGAGTGATGGATCTGTCAGTTACACTGGATTTCATTTAGAATATAAAGGTAAATGTGAACATTTATTTTTGTCATTATTTAAATTTTTGGCTATTTTATGTGGGAGAATAGTTCTGCATTGTTCTTTGTCATTGGTTAATTATAAATACATCTTCCCCCTATTTTTTGTTTTGTTTTATTTGGGGGCCACACCCATCTTTATGTAGGTTCACTTCTAGGTCTATATTCAGGGGGACACGTATCACTCCTGAAGGGACATCTGTAGTGACTCCAAGACCATATGGGTTGCCAGGGATCAAACTTGGGTTGTCTGCAAGGCAGAACTTGACCCCTGCTCTATCTCTGTGGCCCCAGCTGTGCATTACTGAAATCAGACTACCACAGTTCATCTTACCAAAGAATTCTCAGTGTATACATTTCCTATCATTGTGAAGAAATTAGCAGATTCCTAATTAAGACCAAAGGAAATGTAAACAAATTAACAGTATACTTCAGAGGCAGCTAAAACCACAATACCTATTTATAGTAGAACTCATTTTGTTGGAAAGCAGAAAACGCATTCAAAATGTCTTTATTCCTGAAATTACTCTTCTTGATAAGGAAGACAATATATAATAATAATTACATCCTTAAAAAAAGGTTTTTAAATATGTGCATATTCAGAACAAGAAAATACAGGAATAAAATTTTCAAAATACTTTAGAACACTTCTGTAATTATTTTAACAAATCATTATTGCCGTGAGAATGGGTGATCCAGTTTTTAGTAACTTGGGTAAACTGGTCACACAGCATTTGAGTAATATGCAAGCATAATTTTTAGATGAATAAATCCACTCAGAAAAAGACTGCCATTACAATAATATCAAAAAGGAAAATATGCATTTGTCTATCATATTTGTCTTATATGCAAAAGCAAGATCAGTTATTAATCTCTGGTATGTCACTAAAAGTTCCAGGAAAAAAAGTTGATGAAGGGCAACATTTAAAAGATGAATATTAGGGGCCGGAGCGATAGCCCAGCGGGTAGGGTTCAATCCCCGGCATCCCATATGGTCCCCGAGCACCACCAGGAGTAATTCCTGAGTACAGAGCCAGGAGAAACCCCTGAGCATTGCCGGGTGTGACCCAAAAAGCAAAAAAAAAAAAAAAAAGATGAATATTAGGTTGTTTACCCTCAAACGACTCAATTTTATGAAAGCCAGCTATATTGATAGGCTAGAATTGTACCTATAAAATTGCATTGTGCTTTTGCATTTGTTTAAAGAATTTCATGTGTGAAGTTGTATTCTCAAGCAGAGCAGACCAACACTTGCAACATTATGGTCCCATTCCTAGAGACAAAATTACTGTTTTTACTTTAGACTGTTTCCTGAAAACAGTTTTATATGGACATTTATACGGGAACATATATGATTGTTTTGGATTAGAAATAATTGCATAGTGATTTTTGAATACAAATGCCAGTTGTGTGTATGTATATGAGTGTGTCTGTGTGTTTTGTGTATACATGTGCATGCACCCTTATGATTAGAAGATCAACTCATTTAACTTTGAATGGAAACTTGAGAATCAATTTTTCACACTCACAGTCTACAGGACAATTTCTCTAGCATCTTTTATCTCCCTTTCACCTTGTTATTTCATAGTCTCTGAATGCTTCATTTCACTGTCTTTTCTTTAACAAGAGCTTAGAAAGCTTCTCCATAGGTAACATCTCAATTAGAAGTAGTTAATATAATATAATATTGGTTAGCATATGAGAATATTTTTTACCTGCTATATTATTTCCAGTTATGATGATCTTAGGCATTTGTTAGGAACACAAAAAAATAATTAATTCAGAGGAAAATGTAAAAATTTATCTTTTATCATTTCTCTGACATTTAATTGAAGTCATGGATATGATTGTGCCAGGTTTTTTAGCTCAATTGAACATGGGAACTTTTATTTCCCTTCAGTGGGAAATGAACTGAGTTCAACAGAGCTCTATATACAGAGAACAGTCAGGTTATTTTCAGTCACATGGAATAGGTAGACATCATTTAGAGAAAGATCTTTCAAAGAAAGAGCTATTTAATAAGTTCTGCTTCTTTTCCAAATTAATTTATTTAAAGATTTACACATAAATTATGACTACAACAGTTTTAATAGCTATGGATCCTTATTTTAAATGTCTTTCTATGGGGCCCGAGCGCTAGCCCAGTGGGTAGGGCATTTGTCTTACACGCGCCGGCCTGTGCCTGCACGGGTTCAATCCCTGGCATCCCATATGATCCCCCAAGCACCACCAGGAGTAATTCCTGAGTGCAGAGCCAGGAGAAACCCCTGAGCATTGCTGGGTGTGACCCAAAAAAGCAAAAAAAAAAAATGCTTTCTATATATTTTATTAATTTTAATGGTATATTTTATTCTCTAATGAGGACTACTCTTGTATTTTTAATTAATATTAATGAGCAAAATACAAGTCATGATTTATTGATTTATTCATTGATCCCTCAAACAAAGGGAGATTGGTATTGTTTATCCCTTCTAAATAAAAGAAGAAATCTTAATGTTATGTGTAAAACAAAACAACAAGGTGACTAATTTTATATACCTTAAAATTGTTTTACAGCAAAACTTCGAGAGTCCTGCTTTGACCCAGGAAATATAATGAATGGCACCAGACTTGGAATGGATTATAAATTAGGATCAACGGTTACCTATTATTGTGATGCTGGTTATGTTCTTCAGGGTTATTCAACACTCACTTGTATCATGGGAGATGATGGAAGACCTGGATGGAATAGAGCCCTACCAAGTTGTCATGGTAAGTAATAAATTGTGCTGAATTTTTATATTAGAAACAATCAAGAACTATTTAATACGTCTCAATCTTTAGTATCCAATTTGCAGATGTATAGACAATATAGAGAATTGAATTTATTGGATAAGTTATTTTGACAAAATTTTTAATCCTATGTATCGCTTGAGCAATGTGCATGCTAGGAAAGGAAAACTTATTAGTAGTCTGGAATTTGTCAAAACTAGTCATATGTGTTTGCTCAAGACTTACAAGATTGTCTGAAAATATTCAGTGCCAAGAATTGCTGAATAAATTGAGAAATTGACATTTCAACACAGGGAGATAATTGCAATAGATTCAATATTATAAAAAATATTGAAGAATGTTTATCTAAAATAATGGTCATAGAGAAATGCTGTCTCTAAAAAATTGTTTTCTTAAAAAGCAACAACAAAATCAGAACCTCTTAACAGTAAAATAGTCACTCAAAGACTCATAAAAATGCTCAGAAAAATGGAGAAAGATATAAAAACTTAGTTTCTGCATTAATATTGTCAAATCTGTTATAACTAGTATCAGCACAAGACTAATGTCTAGGATTCCAGTTGATAAGCAACTGGATTATTTCTTTATTTTACACTTTTTTTCTCTTAAATGTGACTTTAGTCAACAATTACATATTTACATATATGTAATTATAGTATTACATATAATTTGATAATACTGTCAATGATTATGACAATAGAAGATACTGGTAAAATCTTAGATAAGTTATATTCAATGGAATATATGTAACATTTTTAAAAAATGAATCCATCATTGAAGATATTTGTGAAACTGAGGCATCACCTTGATTTGGGGATATGGATCTTACTATGAAGTTTTAGCCACACTTTTAAAACTTTTGGAATGGTTTTAAAGAAATGATCCTGTCGACCAAGGGGAAAGACAGTGGAAGTTCCTAATTAAATGTGAAGTGACTTTGGATTATGATGGTTCAAACTATAATGCATATAGATTTCTGGAGTAACATTAATAAACATTAATAAACACTATTAAAATAAGAACTAGTTTGCACTTACTGTGCTGGTAATATATGCTAATTTAGTCCTTCTGAAACTATATATCTTAATGTTAAGCAGAAGTTCAAGCAGCAATGATTTAAAATGTTTTTTTTAATTTTATTATTTAATAAAAATGGAGCATCTCACTGTCTTCCCATTGTTCATGGATTTGCTGAAGTGGGCACCAGTAATATCTCCATTAGTCCTGTCACAAGCAAGTGCAACCCAAGAGCATCTACTTGCTACAGGGACAGGAGAAGCCCGAAACCATTCTTCAGGTTATGGAACTGAGGTCCATAATAGTTACTAGTCTTTGGCATAAAAAGTAAATAAAACACAATAGCTTGCCAGGCTTTACCGTGTAGGTGGTATAATCTCAATAGAAGGCTCTCAACCCGAGCATTTACTGATGAAACTTAAAGGGGGAAGATCAGCTTTTCTCTTGGATGGAGCTCTGAGGAACTATGGAGTCTGGATGTTGAGAATGACTAACTGCATGATGTGTGGTTTGCTCTGGCTTCTTGCCAGGCTTACTGGTATCAGCATTCTCAAAGATTCTTTTTGTTTTTGTCCACTTGATCACTTGACATTCCGTTATTCATTGATTTGCTCAAGCAGTCGCCAGTAACATTTCCATTTGACCCTATCATGTGCCAGTGTAGCCCAATGGCATCTGGTTGCTTCTGGAATAGTAAGAGCCTCAAACTTTGTGTTTGTTATGGCATATATGTTAGTTGAAGACCTTAGTAATTTTATTTCAAGTTTTTGTGATTGGGCCAGAAAGATAGTACAACAGTTATAGTTTTTGCCTTAGAGGAAGGTAACTTGGGTGTAATCCATAGCATCACAAACGGTGCCTAAGCCCCAGCAGGAGTGATCCCTAAGTGAAGAATAAAGTGTAAGACCTAGTATCTCTGTGTGCAGCAACTTAATAGATCAAAACCACAAAAGATTACTGGGGGCGGTTGAATGAAGCAGACACTGGTGTAGGGTCTGTTTGTTTTTTTAAGAAACTTTATTTAAACACCATGATTTACGAAGTTGTTCACAGTACAGTTGTTTCAGGTATTCAATATTCGAACACCAGTACCACCAACTCATGTGCCCTTACTGCCACCAAAGTTCTTCGTTCCCCACCCACACCCAAGCCTCCTCTCTTAGCAGGCACTAATAGTTGGCTTTATAATGCTTATTACAACATATATTGTAGATTGTATCATTAGTCCTATTTTCTTTTCTTATTTTAACTTTTTACTATTAGGGTCACACCCTGCAGTGCTCAGTGGTTACTTCTGGCTCTGCACTCAGGAGTTACTCCTGGCAGTGCTCAGGGCACCATACAGGATGCCAGGGATCTAACCTGGGTCAGCCATGTGCAAAGCAAGTGCCCTATGAGGCAGGTTTTTGTGCTGGAATATTTTATCCAGAAAACCATATTATTAATATTATTGTGCAACACAGTTTAATACACACAGATTAAAAGTATTTGCAAACTGAACTGTCTGGGATGGATATTATAATAAAACTTTGTTTCACTAGAATAAAAGAATACTGAATCTTCAACTGTTGAATGTTTACTAGATTAGAGATACGGTGAGAACCCATATTAGAAAGGGGAGATAAAAATAATGATCTCACAGTGGAAAGTTACCAGAAATCCTGTAGTCAAATAATTATGATATATTTTACAAAAACTGACAGGAGATGATATCATCTCAGGAAGATTTTCCAAACTATAGGTCACCACCAGTGACTCATAAAATCTATTATCTGGTTGTGACCAGCATTTTAATAATTGATAAAATAAATAAAAATAACACAAACCCTTACATAACCCTTACATATTAAATAATGTAATAATTATAAAAAGAATTGTGTTTAAGTGTATAAAAATATTTAGAATAAATGTACCTATACTGCATGGATGTGCATACAAGTATTCCTTTATCAGTTTTCATAGATATAAAGTGTATGCTTTTGTTTTCTTGTTTTGGGGACACAACTAGCTGTGCTCAGGCTGACTCCTATCTCTGTTCAGGAATCACTCCTGGTGGAGCTCAGGGGACCATGATGGTCAGGGATTGAATCCCAGTCATAGTCTACAAGGCAAGCACACTGCCCACTATTCTATCACTCAGGACTTTAAAATATATTTCTTCATTTCTCTTATTTGTTTTGTTTTGAGTTTTTACATGTTGAGTCACACCCAGTGATGCTTACGGGTTACTCCTGAATCTGCACTCAGAAATTAATTTTGGCAGTGCATGAGGGATTGTGCTGAATATCAGGGATTAAAACTGGGTTTGCCATGTGCAAGGCAAATGCCCTATTACCAGTACTATCACACTAGCCCCATAAATTATATTTCTTAGACGTACAATTAGGAGTTAAAGCATTGGTTACTGAGCTGTAGGTTACAGATAATAGATTTTGATATATAATGTAACTGGTTACATTTCATGGGTGTATTAATTTGTTCACTTAGTAGAATTTTATGTGCAAATTTCTAACTATACACATCATTTACTCTCATTATGGTATCCCCTCTTATATCTGAAATGGGAATCATTGAAATTCTTCACTTCCAAATGTTTTTCTAAGATATAAGAAAAAAAAAGCATCTACTAAATAATCTAGACATTATGGATGATACAAAACCTGCTTGAAGTCATAAAAATGAAGTTAACTTAGAGGAATATCTGTGAAATTTACTATCAATAATCATTAAAAAGCCACGACATTTTCCTGAAAATAAAATTTCAGTAGCCAGATGTAAGTTAACAGTTGTGACTGATTGACAATATAAGGAACTGAACCAGTCCAGAGGCTCTGACCTCCCTTTAAGACTCTCTTTAAACTATTTCCTTGTGCTGCCCTTAGCAAGTTCAGCCAACCCTTCTCTCTACTCTTCTAACTCTCTATCCTGCCAGGAACTCTGCTCCTCCAAATCACTCTTTGCAGCCAGACCGAGAAGCCAGTCTCAACTGACTCCTCAACTGTTTTTTCCAACTCTTCTATATCCCCATAATTTGGATACTGGCCATCACTTTAAGAGTTAAAAGACATCCCTTTCATTCTTAAAGGGACCCTAACAGACCCTAACAGGAAATAACATGAATTCATGCTCAGAAAACTAAAGATACGCCTAAAACTATTGAACAAAGGATAGGTGTTCATTACTGGGTTAAATGTTTGGATAGATGGATTTCAGTTATGTGGGAAAGGTGGGAGTATAAAACTACAGCTCTCATTTACAAAGAGCAGGTCTTCCTATAATAGCATGTTCACAGGTATATATAACTTCAGCACATACTATGACACATAGAAGTAAACTCTTTTGACATGAAAATAATGCATGGGAAAATTGCTAGCCCAGTTAAGGCACTTCACTGTCACTGTATCACTGTCCTCCCGTTCATCATCGATTTGCTCGAGCAGGCACCAGTAACATCTCCATATGACCTGCCACATGCTAGTAGAGCCCAAGGGAACCTGCTTGCTCCAGGAACATAAAGAGCCTCAAACCATTCCATCAGGTCATGGGAATGAGGTCTATAATTGTACTGGTATCTGGCATATCAAATACGACACGGGTATTTGACACGGGACCGGAGCGATAGCCCAGCTGGTAGGGCGCTTGCCTTGCACGCAGCAGGCCCATGCCGGCCCGGGTTCGATTCCCGCATCCCATATGATTCCCTGAGCACCGCCAGGAGTAATTCCTGAGTGCAGAGCCAGGAGTAACCCCTGAGCATTGCAGGGTGTGACCCAAAAAGCAAAAAAAAAGAAAAGAAAAGAAAAGAAAATCTACAGAGACGAAGTTATACAGTGGGTACTCTGCTGCAACGTAAAAAAAAGGCACTTCATGATGTTTAAATAGTTATATCTAAAGACATTTTGAATGGGAGAGTAGAAGTGTGTTTAAATCTTCTAACATGACTCTGACTTAAGTCTAGCAGAACCTTGATTTTTAAATCTTAAAATAAAGTAATTGTCAACTCAATGGGTTATTGTGAAGATTCAATTTACCATCATAACATATAGAGGGTCTAGTGAAATTCCTATAAAATATGTGTTTATTAATGTATATAATTTTCAACAAAAGATAGATTAGGAAGCATTAACTTAGTGTTCAATGGCATATTCAGTTATATAGTATAATTTCATCATTTAATATAATTAAATTTAATCTACTATGTTATTATATAGATACCTACAGTCACCCCAAAAATATCAAAGATAACAAATTCTATTAGAGAGTATCTATTATAATCAGTTATTATGAATATTTAGTGAGCATTTTTCACTTTTTTGTTTTTTTTCCTGTGCCAGTAACTTAACATACGACTTAAATATTCAACGTGGGCTCAACTGCTAAGTTTAGTGATATTTCCCACAATGAGCATCAATATATTTTACAAGAATGCCAAGATATAACGAGATATAATTTGTTGTTCAGTGAATGTTTTATGTAGATTTTAATTTTCTAAATAAAATTAGAAAAAAAAATTAAAACACCTTCATGATAAAATTCGATTATAATTGGCAATTTACCCAAAAACAGATTTACAGATTTTAAAACTTTAAAAGGGTTTAAAGCTTTATATATTTAATGTGAAACACTACAATTTTTTTTAAAAAACAAGAGAAATGCTTGAGGCCAGAGAGATATCCCAGAAGTTTAAGCACTAGCCTTGCATGCAGCTAACCCTGGTTTTGTCTCTAGCCTTCATTTGTTCCACAAGCGATCGATCTATGATGACTGAGCACAGAATGAGGAAGTAAACCCTGAACACCACAAAATGTGTACAAACCTCAAATGAAGATATTGTTTGGCTTTTGACCTGAATTTGTTTATTTTTATGGACAACAATTTTGTATAAAACAAATCTGTATTTCAAGCTTGTTTCTAAAGCTCTCTCAGTAGAATAGCTTAACTCACTTTAAGATCCTGCTCAGGATTTCATACCTGTGTTCCCTTCACATGTATCTATCTTCACATGTGTCTAGTATTCCAGAATATACAACACTTGATGAGCTCCAGAATCACACCTTTCTTAAAAGCCATAATTAATATTTCCCACAAATAGTAGAACACTGGTATATTTTTATATTCTATTAATAAATTCAGTCATTCTATATCTGTCCTTTTCCTTCTAATTTCACTCAGCATGATAGTTGCTGTGTCCATCCATTTGCAGGTAAATTTCATGACTTTATCTTTTCTGACAGTTGCATAGCATACCATTGTGCAGATGTACCACAATTTCTTTAGCAAATTTTCTGTTGTCAGCATTTAGGTTGTTTGGAGATTCTTGCTACCATGAATAGATCTGTGATGAATAAAAAAGTGCAGATAGTATTTCTGCTGCGTGGTTTTGGGTCTTCAGGATATATTCCCAGAAGTGGTATTGCTGAGTCAAATGGGAACTTACTATCTAGTTTTCGGAGGAATGTCCATATTGTTTTCCAAAAGGGCTGGACCAGTCAGCATTCCCACCAACAGTGGATACGAGTCTCTTTCTCCCGCATCCACACCAGCACCAGTTGTTGTTTTGGCTCTTTTGGATGTGTTCCAGTCTCTGTGGTGTGAGATGATACCTCCTTGTTGTTTAAATTTACATTTCCCTGATGATTAATGATGAAAAACTCATTTTCATATACCTTTTGGCCATTTAAATTTCTTATTTTTTGGAAGTTTCTGTTCACTTCTTCTCCCCAATTTTTGATGAGGTTGGCTGTTTCCTTCTTGTTAAGTTCTACCAGTGCCTGACATATCCTGGATAATGACCCCTTATCAGATGGGCATTGGGTGAATATTATTTCCCAGTTTGCGGGCTGTGTGTGTATCTTTGTCACTGTTTCTTTTCAGTTTTATATAATCCCCTTTGTTTATCTTTGCTTCCATTTGCTTTGTCAGTGGTGTTTCATCTTTTAAGATGCTTTTCGTTCGATGTCATAGAGTGATTTTCCTATGTTTTCTTCAATGCACCTTAGAGATTCATGTCTGGTGTTGTGATCTTTAATCCATTTTGAACTGACTTTTCTGCATGGAGTTCGGAAGCCTAAGTTCATGTTTTTACATGTAGCTGCCCAGTTTTCCAAGCACCATTTGTTGAACAGACATTTTCTTTGCTCCACTTAATACTTTATATTTTGAGAGTATGTTTCAGGATATTCAGTTCTATTCCATCTATTCTATAGGTCTACAGGTATGTCTCTATACAAAAATCATGCCATTTTAATTACTGCTTATTTTATTAGAGATTGAGGTTGGGAAATTGATACCCCCCATCTTCTTTTTCCCAAGGATTGATTTAGCTATTCGTGGGGATTTATTATTCCATACAAATTTCAAGAGTGTTTGGTCAATATCTTTGAAGAATGTTATGGGCATCCTTATAGGGACAACATTAAATCTATATAAAGCTTTAGGGAAGTGCCCAGGAGGGAAGGTGGGTTCTAGCCCTGACCTACCATATCAGAAGAACCTCGCAAGAAGCCAGAGGAACCCCCACACCATGTCATCTGCAAGAAGTGACAGCTTGACTTCTTCCTTTTCTATTTGGATGTCCTTAATCTCTATTGCTTCCCTGATTGCAAGTACTTCCAGTACTATATTATATAGAAGTGGTGAGAGTGGACAGCCTTGTCTTGTCACCAATCTTAGGGGGAAGCCTTTCAGTTTTTCCCCATTGGGGAGATATTAAAACCAGACTAAAACTAAGCATTGAATATAAACAAAGGAATTTACATGACATTCCCTAAATGTAGGTCAAGACACACGTGTAAGAAAAGAAAGAGAGAGAGAGACAGAGAGACAGACAGAGAGAGAGAAGAAAAGGGAAAGTACCTGCTATAGAGGCAGACTGGGGGAGGCAGAAGAAAATTTGGGGCCATTGGTGGTGGAAATAGGACACTGGTGGAGGGGCAGGTACTGGAATAATGTACAACTAAAACCCAATCATGAACATTTTTGTAATTGTGTATCACATGGTGGTATAATAAAATGTTTTTATAAAATAAAATAAAATAATAAATTTTAGTACTCAAAAAAGCCATCATAAGTATTTAAGCATCATAAAAATTATATAAGGTTTTTTTTATAAGGAGAGATTATTTTTATATTTTGAGGAATACCTTAGGTTCTAACAAATCAGAATAAGCACTGATTTACTGAGAAAATTGTTAAAAATGGGTTTTTGGCCCTGAACTTCTGTTGTCCTTTCTCAAGCTGAACCTTCTCATTTTTATTTTCCATTATTCTGGTAGACCTTTCCATATTGCAGGACATATGAAATGGATTCTCACTGGACAAACTCTTGACTCTGTAACTACTTTGTTAATATAAAAGATAAAGTCTTTGCTTTACTCATCATTTCTTCAGTGTGCCATTGTTATACTATTCTTGGTTATTCTAGTCATTGCCTTTCTCACCTCAGGATTTGCTTGTGTCTCTATTTCTAATCTTATCAGTAATTGAGAATGAAGATCTAGTCTCAACTGGTTTGTATTTATTGATTGATTGACTTGTTGATCTTACTCCACAGGAATACTAAGGATGAAAGATATGAGCAGGTCATTTTGATTCATAGGATTTTTAAGACTTCCGATGCAGTTAATTGGCTCAAATCTGATGTCTTAAATACGAAAATATACAAATATTCATTTTACAATTTTACATAATGTGTATACAACGTAACATATTGATCATATTTCAAAGTAACCATATCGTGTCTCATAAAATGTAGGAAATTCATCAGTTTTTTAAGTTTGGGGCTACTCTCTAGAATGTAACACCCTAATGCACACAAGTAGACACTAATACTTTTAACCTGAAGTGAACCATAAGATTTAATCAAAGTTTGTCCATTTTAGAAGAGTGATTTGAATCATGGTTAGGATTAAGTATACATTTTAAATCTGGAGAAAATATTTTTAAGAATTTATGTCAGACATTGGGTGATTGTATTTGTCAGAAGTAGATACAAAATGATAGCATCCAGTGGTAAGTCGTACTCACTGATGAGAAAGCTGCAGTTTATCTCATGAGAATGTCACATTTATTAAACGATAGTAAGGCAGAGTATCTGTGCCCACAATTCACTTTGTGATATAAAAATGATTTGAAAAATAATTTATTCTTTTGCTCTCTTTAGACTTTGAAAAGTTTAGCTACTTTATTTATCTTTAGGCATATGGTTTAAAGTAGGAGCCATCTATCATTCTTATCCATATCTAACTCCATATCAAGTAAAGGAAATAAAAATCAATGTTACAGATTCTATACTTTCCTCTTTCAGTCTATTGCTTGATTTATTTTGCTTAATATTATCGTTTTCATGTATATCAATAATTCTGCTCTGATTTAGGACACTAGTCTTTTACCTCTTAATTTCTATGCATTTTTTGTGTTTTAATGGTTTTAATTGTTTGATCCACAGTTATGAAGTTATTTATAATTGAATTTCAGTCATTTAAAATTCCAGCACCCATCATTTGACCAGTGTACATTTCCCACCACCAGTGTCTTCAGTTTCCCTTCTGCCACTCCCAAATAGCCTGTCCCTATCTCCCCTTGCTTTTCCCCTTTTGTTCATTATGTTTTCAATTCCCTTATTGAAAGGTTATCAGGTATATCACTTTACCTCCTTTCAACACTCAGTTCTTGTTCAGAGCAATCATTTCCAACTATTATTGTCAGAGGGATCCTTTCTCTCTCTTAACAACCTATCTTCTTTCCCTTGGCTTCTCATACTGATGTAAGTGGGTTCAATGGGTGGCTTATGTGAGGCAGGAAGGAGAGAGAGATGGGACTTTCTCCCCCAGCTTCCAATGCCACCCGGGACCCACTGGGCAGGCTAAGGACTGATAAAGTCTGCGATGAGCCCCTGCATGGAGTGGGCTTGAGTCCCACCAGCCCCACAAGGTGGCCGTCAAGCCACACTTGATGTCTGCTTGATCTCTAAGCATGGGAGTTGATCCCCACCACCCAAGATTTCTCAGAGAGCCACAGACTCAGGCTAGAGTGAGGAATTTCTTTTTGAAGGAAAGGAAAGTCAGTCCTAGTCCTTACCCAGGGTTTTCTCAGAGTCTGTGTCTTCCTCACAGAAAAAGAATTTTCAGAAGTAGATGAGCAGTGAAGTAAAAACATATTTTATTATGGAAGTTTCAGGAGAGGAAAGGAGGGAAAGTGAGAGTAACATGCTCCAGGGAGAACCGGGGTGCTTCAAAGGCTGAGAGAGCCTGGACAGTTTTCCAAGGAGAGTTTTATCCTCTTAGGCTGGAATGCTCTGGAATTTTCTGCTGGCCATTGAAGGTTGGTGGGGAGTTAAAGGCTGGGCTGAAGAAAGTGGATCCAGCTTCCTCAAGGTCTACTGTTGGTTAATGAGTCTCAAGTCTCTGTTCCTGGTTCCAAAAGGTGACAGCCTATGGCAACAGTTTACTGCCATGCAGGGACACCCCCTGTCTGCCTGCTACATCAATACTCTCTCTTTTGAACAGAACAAAGTAGTCTTTAAAGTATGAAAATGTCATCAATCTATTCCTCAATCTGAATAAATGAATGGTATTCTTTTTGTGTGGAGTATTTTCTTCCATCTCTTCTCAATGGTCTCATTCTCACTTCTATCACATGTTCACTTGTCTTCCTTGTTGACAACCTATTTATCCTCCTACTTTCCAAACTATTCAGATGAGAATGAATGCATATAAGTTTGAAATAAGATATCCTGGTTAAATGTATCTTTGATTTGTGTAATAATCACTCTTTTAGACTCTAAGACTACTAAGGTATAAATCATTAAATTGAGAGTCATGGTCATAGCAACAATGCAATTTTATTGATCTTTCACATTTCTTTATCTTATAGTTACCATCTATTTGATAGATAATTATAGTGATAAGCTGTAGGAGTAAGCATATTCAGAGTGTGGGGGAATCAATAGCTTGCCAATTGTTCTAAAAAAAGAGAACATGCCACTTATTCATTCTCTGTTTTAGGCATTAAAAATACCAAATATATCTCTGCAGTTGCACTTTTTCGGGCTAAAACATAACTTCATTATGGGGCTTGTTCTTAAATTTTAAATCAAATGAGATACAAACAAATAAGGACTATTGCTTGAAATATAATTAGAAGGTATGAGTCCAGCATGGTGCATCTAACCTAGATATAGAGAAGATGAAACAAATCTTCTATAGGAAAGCTATGCATTAATTCAAATCTAAAGCATGTAACTATGAAGGAGCTAGGTGGGTCAAAATGGAAGAGGCTAATGTGTTTCACACCTAGGGTTCAGCTCATGTAAACATCTCTAAGCCAGAGTAAACAGCAAATGTTAGTTGAATTTAAGCAGCTTAATAGGGCAAGTCCATAGGAACAAGGACTGATGAGAAATAACTTACTTGAATTGAGCACAGCTGGAAGCTTCCCACACATTGTGCTTCAGGCCTTACTACAACTCTGTGAATCAAAGGCTATTAATCTTCTTATCTTGCAAATTAGGAAATGAGGGCAGAGAGAGAGGTTCCATAACTTTTCTAGCAGTCTTGATTTGGATTCCAAGTACATTGTCACTGCCATTCAGGTAGTCTAGCTAATTTTCATGTTTTGTATTGCCTTTTTTATATGTACAGGTCTTAAGAACATCTGCAATTGTTAAGTTAATGTTTCCTAGTCAATTGTTCATGAATGCATACATCAAGATAGAGGTGAGGTTTGGAATTCTCTCTCCCTTTTAAACATTTCCTGAGGCTAAGTATTAGAATTAAGTAAAGGTAAATGGCTTAAATAACGGACATAAGTATTCATATGAGATGCTGTTTTATGCAGACTTTTATACAGACTGGAATGCCATAAAAGTACTCAGTGCAAACTCAGTGTTTCAGTTCCTTGAAACACTGAAGTGTTATTTTTAGTACTGTTGTTTTACTAGACTGAAATAAATCCTAGATTCCAGGTGTGGCAATTTAGTAATTCAACACTGATGACATCTAATTATACCTAGGCATGAATATGTTTAGATTAGACATCATAGTATTATTTGACACCATTCTTTTTCAACTTTTCAACACAATGGGATGATAGAGGTTTTCTATGAGAGCATTTTTACAAGTTAAATTGGTTTCTTTTTTGAATATTAGTCCTATCCTATAGAGTGAAGAAAACTTTCCCCAAGAGAATTATTGGTAGAAAAAATATCAAAAGCATATCTAAAATTATAACTCAATTTTTTTTTTGCTTTTTTGGGTCACACCCAATGACGCTCAGGGGTTACTCCTGGCTGTGCACTCAGGAATCACTCCCGGTGGTGCTCAGGGGACCATATGGGATACCAGGGATCGAACCCCAGCCGGCAGAGGCCGGCCGTCTGCAAGGCAAACGCCATACCCGCCGGGCTATTGCTCCTGCCCCAATTATAACTTAATTTTAAAGTAATCTCCCATAAGGAATTTAGTATTCCCTACCTTTAATTAAACCATGATATTTGAACTTATGGAAAAGTAAATGATGTCCCTTTCCTTGGGCTAATACCATATTCCAAATATTCCGGAGGCCTCTTTATTTTATTTTATTTTTTGAGTATTGAGATGTGAAACAAATCTTGACCTCCACCCCATTACAAATTTATGTAGCTATTTTCCAGACTAATAAATAGGGTCTGTTAGCTCTGATGTCATTTAAATATAACACTAAAATAAGAGATTCATTACACCAAGTCCCAGTGGTAATGGTTCCCAAGTATCATCAAATATATGTCTCACTAATTTCACATGGGGATTTTGTTCACAAATGTAATGCATTAAAATGTGTCAGTGTATAGAGAAAAGGAATCTATTTTGTGTGGATAAATTTGAGGTGGTCCTGGTATAAAAACCAAAGCATATTTTATTCTCTTAAAATAAGGGAAGCTGATGTAATTGAACGCCTGCTATTTTTCAGGCACTCTTAGGTACATTATCACTCCAGTTTGCCTCCTGTATGCTAGTCAAGCGAGTCATTAACACTATTATAAACAAATCCCTGCTGCTATGGATTTTGCATTGTACTATGTTGAGTAGCCCATTTTAGGAAGAAATTTGATTGCAAATCAATGCCTATAATTCAGAGTATATTTTCTTGTGACCACTGACTTGGAGCTCAACTTCAAACAATTTTAGTTACTATGAAGTTGGCATCTCATTCACTGTGCATGGTTCTAATGGGTAATTGTTAAGGCTTTCATTATACACTGATGCCCTATTCTCCACTCTTGAAAGTCAGCCTGTAAGTCTTCAAGCATGCCTTTATGAATGTGTCATCAGTTTTTGCAGAAGGAAAGGGAAAAAAAAAATCATTTTGAGAATTGAATCAACTCAATGATGTTTTTAATTACTTGCCAATAAAAAATAATGTAGAACAATCAGTGTTATGCCAGAGTAAAATTAAAGAAGTTTTAGGAAATGATATTATAGTTATAAAACAAATATCAAGTGATAGTAAAAAATTTACTTCTAGGGAAATAAAAATCCTCTACTACAGATTTCATTTAACAAACTCTAAAACAACAGAAATTTTAATATTGAACAAATGTCTCTGTATTGCAAGGCAAACTGCAGATAGTGTATGAAAGCCACTGAAAAGTCCAGTCAGAATCAATTTTCAAGGTAATGAAAGAATAAATATTATGTCTATGATTTCCTTAATAGAAAAACTGATGTGCTTTTGTGTTATATGATGAAAGTAAACCCTGACTGGGTGTTTTTGTTCTTTTGTGTGTTTGTTATCATTTGGGGATCTTTCTTGGCAGTGCTCAAGGCTCATTCTGTCCTTAGGGAGTACTCAATGCTGGTGCTCCAGAGACCTTATGGTGTTGCAAGGAGCAAATATATGTTAGCCAAGGAAAGCACCCTGCCACTGCAAGGAAAACACCCTATCCACTGAACTTTCTCTTGCCCCTGCTTGTGGACACTGTGAATGTTAATAATGTTTACTGATAAAGTTCAGAAGGCCCAAACTTTGCATTTTAAGATCAAAAGTTTAGTGGGGCTGGAGAAATAGTATAGTTGAGAAGATGCTTGTTTTACATGCAGAGCATCTTTGGGTATACCCAAACCAAAAACAGGAACAGAATAAAGAAATAAACAATGGAAATATGAAATAATCAAGGAAATACACAAAAGGGTGGGGAGCAGTGAACAGCTGCCTTTATTTCCTCTATTAAACATGGAATATAAAATGTTGTTTTTATACTCCAAAGAAACATTAACTCTAAGATCCCTCAATGAGACATATACATAAGAGAAAATATATCAAGTTTTTTTTTGCAAATAGACATTCTGCCTCCAATCTGAAAACACAAATTCAGGTACTTATGCCATGGAAGACTCAATGAGTAAATCTGAACCGTATTTATACTATGGTTCTAAAGAACCTAAAAAGCTAGTCAGCTCTAAGCATCAGTGTTTCTCCCCAAATTTCAAATCCAAGCTTTAGAATCTCTAAAGATGTATGCAACTATAGTTTTCTAGAATATGTCAGGTCAAAGCAACAGTTTCTTTTGAAAGTGATTCAGAAGAATCTCATGAACATATTTTTTTTTGTTTATACACTCTCATGAAACCTGTGCACCTAAAATCATTTTTAGCATATAAAATGAGATAAATCACTGAAAAGGAAACAACATTATAGTAAAATGATAAGGAATTGTAGTGAAAAGAAATGCGTCAGATTCATCCTTTTTCACTGACAAGGTTCTTTCCCCAATTCCGGCATTTCTAAAAGTGAGTACGAACAATTCGAAAGATCAACTTAAATTGATCATTGAAAATCATCAACAAAGGGACTATATCACATGTCACAGTCTCTAAATAGAAGTAGAAGGCTCATCTTTTGGGGAGGATGCATGTATGAGTGTAAAAACTCCTGCTGTTCATCGTAAAGGAAATTAAGAGGTGGGGAGAATTAAAGTTAAGATCTTCAGTGGAGCAATACCATGGAAGAGTTACTGAAAGGTATGACAGTCCTTCAGTGGATAACTTTGATGAAAAACTATGGAAGTTGCTCTAGTCCTTTCTCTGTATATTATTTCTCTGTATTTATTTTCTGTAAGAAAAGTCTGTTCCTTTACAAGTGTTTCACACTGAGTTGATACTGCACCAGATCAGCAAAATCTTTTCCTCATTCGTTTTTATTTCCTAATTCATTTTACTTAATTTTACACTATATTACTATACAGAATGAATACTTCAATTCAAACAAATTCTCATCTCTTCCAAGAGAACCATTAATTGTGAAGTTGGAATCATAATATAGACTTTCTTCTTTGGCTTTTATATTATATTTCTCTCTTCAATCTCATACAAAAAGTTTAGAAAATGTATTTACCTTGTACACATGTATATCAACAATACAGCATAAATACAATATGTGTTTTGCATATCTCCCAATAGTGTCAAAATATATGTGTTAGAAGTAAATTATGTACACACTTTGCCTAGTGTCCATAGATACAAATGGAAAGACATGAAAAGTGAGCTTAATGGAACTTGGCATCCATTAAGAGAAACAGACCTTAATAACAGCCATATTAATACTATATAAATAAAACTTACTGTGTCCTGAAGTAATATATGGAATGATATGTGAAGGTAACTTTTCTATAAATCTGGAAGACTTTCCTCTAAAGCAACATTTACTAACAGTTCAGGTAGATGTTGTAAGTTATTAGAGGGCCTCTCCTCTAAACTTGGTTTACTAATGTATTAGTTACTTAAAGATTTTGAATGTGATATAAAAGATTGCCATCATTAATCAATGACTTGGAGAGAAATGTGAATATCACCAAGCAATGAAAAGGGACTTTAGATTTTACAAATTACCATTAATTCAAAATCATTCTAAGATTATGTCATCTCATATGTTCTTATATTAAAAATAGTGATTGTAGGGATTTGGGATTGTGATGAGTGTGAAATGGAATGAATAGGTTGAATGAAGAATGAGATTTGTGTTCTCAAGATGAGAACACAAATTATTTGGGAGGGGTGACAAATATTCTGAAATGTATGGAATTTGTTGTAGAATCTTCTTAATAAACTAAAATACTACACAAATGTGTACATTGAAAGTTTTAATTTCTTAGTGTGTGAATTAGGTGTCAATCTTAATGACATTAAAGATGAGTTTCAGAGCTATCATTGTCAGAATCCAGCATACACAGAATTTCTATATGGTAAAATGGAAAACCTGGTCAATAGCTGTCAGTTATTGTCCAGGTAAGCAGGGACATTATTTTTATTTTGACAGCATACTCTTATGAACATGTGCCTAGAACACTGGATAATTCAAGGAATATCTTTATATTCAGTAACAGGAAATGCTGAAGTTAAAATCAATGAGGTGTCAGAGTGAAGATCATATTCTAGTCTAGCTTACTTAGTCATTAAAATGTTTTAAGTCAGAGATTAGAACATTGGAATATATGTTTTTATAAAATACAAGTGTGAAAATACAATTCAAAATTAATCTGTTAGTAATAGAGATTTTATTTTTTCTTTGGTGGCCAGATAAAACAATTTAAAACTCATAGTAGTATTGTCCTTAGTTTTCTAAAAGAAATACATGTAAATTAAGCAAACAATATTGCATAGGATAGTTAAGATAAACATAGCTAAGCTCCTGAAAAAAATGATTCATAATCTAAAGCAGTATTTAAAACCATTCTAATAGCTTTTGGGGAGACATCGTTGAAGGCAGAAACAATAAACGATATTTATGGGAGAAATGAATGGAGCCATGAAATGAATAGTTAAACACACATATTTGCTAAGACTAGTGTTTTGAACAAAAGAAATAATAGAAACAATAGTATTTTATCTTAAATTTAATATTTAGAATAATAGCTTTGGTATTACAAATTCATATCATAGAGTTTAAAGTTTATGTGTGGTTTTCTGTTAAAAAATAAAGACTCCATGGGAGATATAGTTTTCAGCACATTTTATATCAAGATTTATAATCTGTGACATGCAATCAAGATACAGCAAGCCATAAGTAATTCATTAGAAGTAGACCAGAACTTTTATAAAATACAGCAGATATTTCAAACTCAAGGAGTCATAGGACAGATCTAGAAAATTCTTGATTTAATATGCCATCTTGTTGTTTTGTGACCTGCCAGTATTTATCAATTTAAAAAGTACCTTAGAGACCTTATAATACACACAACATAGCCTTCAGCTACTTGCAATTTGAATGATATTTTGCTTGAGTAATATATAATTTATTTTAAGTACACTTTTAAAGAAAAATATTGCATAGATGTGTGAGTTTTTTTCTCAGAAATAAAGCTAGATAATTTGAAAGTACTAATTTAGGATACTTCTAGTTTACACATGTAAAATGTGTCTTGTTCTCTTTCTTTGCCAGCCCTCCTCTTTCATCCTTCATATCACACACGTAGTCAAGTCATACCAGTGAAATGCTTTTAGTTCAATGACTAGATTTATTAAAATCCAGCTGTAGTTTCATTCTTGGGGTGTCCTGTTTCATAATATTTAGAGAAAATAATCATATATTGTACAGTAACAACTTGATGTATTTTATACATGCAAATCAAATCATATAAATTCAACAAAGAGATGAAAAAAAGACAATCACTTGATCACTTGGCATCCCGTTATTTGTCAGTTTGCTCGAGCGGGCGCCAGTAATGGTTCCATTTGACCCTGTCATGTGCCAGTGTATTCCAATGGCATCTGCTTGCTCCAGGAATACAAAGAGCCTCAAATCGTTCTTTCAGAGTCATGACAAAGAAGTCTAACCATCTTGTAGGTGGGAAGCCACGTGATCTTTGACGTCCTGTGGGATCCAGCCAGTAATGACTCTAGTCCAGCAGTTGTCTCCAAGTCGCATTACATGCCCAGTCCATCTGATTTTCAACACCTTGGTAAATGAGACAGCATTTCTGACTCTCATCGTTGATGGAGGTTGGAACTCTGGATTCCTTCTCTCACTTGAGTGAGGTGTGATATTCCAAGCATAGCTCTTCTGATTCCTCTTTGGACTACACAAGTAGCATTCTCATCCTGCTTTTGTATACCCCAGGTCTCTGAGGTGTATGTTAATGTAGGGTGAAAAGTGGAGTTGAAGAGACATGCCCGGATCTGAAGGTTCTCTGTCCTTTTAGCTATTTCTTTAATGCGCTTGAAGGTGTTCCATGCCATTCTTTCTCTCCTGCGCAGCTCGGTTTTAGGTCAGTCATCATGTTGAGTTCTTGACCTAGGTACACATAACTTTTACAGTCAGAGATGTTTGTTCCATTGAGAGTTAATGGGGCCTCTGGAACTAGTTCATTTTTCATAAACATTGTTTTTTTGTGATTCTCCTGTAGACCTATCTTTCCAATTCTCAGTTGAAGTCAGCCAGCATTCCTGCCACTTGGCTATAATATTTGGTGTTATTAGAACCATGTCATCAGAGAAGCAGAGGTGGTATAGTTGCTGACGGTCTATCTTCACTCCCATTCCTTCCCATTCTAATTGTCACATGATGTTCTCGATGGTGGTGCTGAAGAGTTTTGGTGAAATGGTATCATCCTGACGAACCCCTCTTTTGACATCAATGATCACTTCCTTGTAGAATGGTGAGATCCTGGTGGTGAATCCATAATACAGCTCACGAACCCTTGATGTATTGGGTTTGAACACCCTGTTTGGCTAGGGCTCCAGGACTGCTTTGAAGATTCAAAGGTGTTCTTTGAATCAATGAATGTGAGACAGAGTGGCATCTTAAATTCCCTACAAATCTCAATGAGCTTGGTTACCGTACGGATATGGTCAATTGTGCTGAATCCTTTCCGGAAGCCAGCTTGCTCGCATGGTTGTCCTTCATCTATTGTTCTGCCAATCCTGTTCAGGATGAAACAAAATTACTCTGAAAATAGTATCTGTAAATAATAGAGATGAATATACTTATTTTTCTGCAACTCTGTTTTGAAGTAATTCTCCTATTATAAAATTTTATCAATTGACTATATAAGTTCTAATATTATACACACGCACACACACACACACACACACACACACACACACACACACATATATATATATATATATATATATATATATATATCACATGTTTCCTCTGAATTTAAAACAACAGTAGTTACTGGTATCTAGATAAAATAAATGTTTTAATTACTAAAAATAAAGGTTTATATAAATTTATTAAAAGAGGGAATATTTGCTTTTATCTTCAATATAACCATGGGGGGTTATTGCAAACAAAAATGTTTGACTATTAAGTTGACAGTAAAACGCCATTTCATATATCCTGTCTTGAAAACCCAGTTTAAATAATCTAACCAACATTAAAAGAGTATTCAGTATTGTTCAGGAAGAATGCAGAAGCTCAGGACTTACCTGTGTAAAAGGTCATTAGCAATTGTAAAAACTAGTGGAGATCAGTGAAACTGGAAATCACTGAAAGAGTCCACCACAGAACTCCTTGTATTGTTGTAGTAACAGGGATAGAGAGGAGAGAAGACAGATATAATGAAATAAAAGTACAAGAAATGCAATGTACTGAAGTGTGATAGTCATATCATGTCAGAATAAGACATTTAAATGTCTCTGATGTTTTAAAGATGGGAATACTTTAGATCTGTAAGTACCCAAAAAAACTGTTCTTAAGTGCTGCAAAATAAAACTTTATTTTAGTCAATAATATCAATGCTATATTAGGCCAAATAATAGCACATATTAGAATATCAGGGACGTGGTAACATTTGTTCCAGGGATGTAAGTTTAAGTCCCTTAGATGTTGAGTTGATATAGAGTCCCCATCACCACCATTCTTTGTGAAAGTTATGACATTCCACAAAACTTAAAAAAGTTAACATGCTCATGCAAGAACTGAAAATTGTAGAGAGTCACATTAAATGTAAGTCACAGTTGTACACACTGGCATATGTGTGTGTTAAGTCAAGTCCTATATTGATGACTCATTCTTCCTTTCCTTCTTCCCACCCTCCCTCCCTCCCTCCCTCCTTCCCTTCCTTCCTTCCTTCCTTCCTTCCTTCCTTCCTTCCTTCCTTCCTTCCTTCCTTCCTTCCTTCCTTCCTTCCTTCCTTCCTTCCTTCCTTCCTTCCTTCCTTCCTTCCTTCCTTCTTTCCTTCCTTCCTTTCCTTCTTTGTTTTGAGGAACATACCAGAAGTGCACAAAACTCATTTCTGACTCTCTTTCAGGGACTAATCCTAGCAGGAGTCAGGGGAACTAATGGGTTGCCCAGGGATTAACCCTGGAATGGTTTCATGCACGACAAACATCCTGCCTGCTTTAGGAATTCCACTTTCTTTTATCAATATATCTGAACATTCTATATTATAGATGTATTGCCATAAATAACATGTTATATAAAGAGTAATAAATGTACAGATATAAGTGTTAGTAATGTACATCATTTGCATATATTTTTTTTTGCTTTTTTGGGGGGGACACACCCGGCAATGCTCAGAGGTTTCTCCTGGCTAGGCACTCAGGAATTACTCCTGGCAGTGCTCGGGGACCATATGGGATGCCGGGGTCGAACCCAGGCCGGCACTGGCCCGCCACTTGCAAGGCAAATGCCCTACTTGCTGCACTATTGCTCCGGCCCTCATTTGCATTATAAACAGGAAAAGGTGAGTTCTAATTTATGAAGATGGATATATAGCCTATTTATAAAAACAAACACAGGCGAACAAAAGTCCACAGATATATGATAGCATAAATCATTTCATCTAAAAACAATTCAAAGTAATTATTACTTTTTATTATCTACTGATCATTGACAGAGCTGAATTGAAAAAGGATTTTTTGTGTGCATTGCTATAAGATAAAATTAAAACTTTTAATTTTTAAAGAAGGAAGAAGGATTTACAAAACTTATATGAACCAGTGTTAGGAGAGTTGGTATAGGTTAGTCTGGCATTGTCATAATTCCATTCAAATTTTGTAAACATAGAGAGATTTCTGTAAAGCTCTATCTCAAAGTATAACTAAGTTTCCTTTACAATTTTTACATAGTGCGTAAGTATTGTATCGTCAGTCCTGTAACACTCAAAATTATACTTTATGTCAGACCTTGTAATATGACAGTCAAAAAATTGCAAAGTTATTACTGCCAATAGAAATTATAGAATACAGCATAGTTAGTTATCCTAAGGGCATGTAATTGTACTTCAGACTTATGCATATTTCAAACAGATATATATTATACTTCAAACTTAAATATATTCATCAGAGGGTATCCCAGCAGAGCCTCGCAACAAGCCAGACGACCCCCCCACTCCATGAGGGCCTCCATTTTCCACATCTGGATTTCTTTCTCTTCAGACCCTCACCCAGCAGACCAGCCTATCAGCGCCCGGCTTGTGCAGTCGCAAGCGGCCGCTGGTTCATCAATAAATGTTGGACTTAAGATGCCTACAAGAGTATACTACCTGCACGGCAGAGCCTGGCAAGCTACCCGTGTTGTATTTGATATATATGCCAAATACCAGTAACAATTATAGACCTCATTCCGGAATGGATTGAGGCTCTTTATGTTCCTGGAGCAAGCAGATGCCTTGGGCTCTACTAGCATGAGACAGGACATATGGAGATGTTACTGGGGCCCGCTCGAGCAAATCGATGATGAACGGGAAGACAGTGATACAGTGATCAGAGGGTATAAAACTTTTTAACACTTACAAGTAGTATTTTCAGTTAAACTATCCTAACTATTCATTATTTTGATTAAAATATACGAAACAAATTGAAGTTGTCAGATGCTTATTAATTTGGAATACCAGAATCACTTGATTACTTGACACCCTGTTATTCATCGATTTACTCGAGCGGGCACCAGTAACATTTCCATTTGACCCTATCATGTGCCAGTGTAGTCCAATGGCATCTGGTTGCTTCAGGAATATGAAGAGCCTCAAACCATTCATTCAGGGTCTTGACAAAGAAGTCTGACCATCTAGTAGGTGGCGGCCACATGATCTTTTGACATCCCGCGGGATTCAGTCAGTTTACGGCTCTAGTCCAGCAGTCGTCTCCAAATCGCATTACATGTCCGGCCCATCTGATTTTCGATGCCTTAGCAAACAAGACAGTGTCCCTGACTCTGGAACAGCGACGGAGGACGGAGCTCCAGATTCTTTCTTTCACTTAGTGATATTCCAAGCACAGTTCTTTCGATTCCTCTTGGGAGACCTGAATAGCATTCTCATCCTGCTTTCTTAGGGCCTAGGCCTCTGAGGCATATGTTAATGCAGGGAGAATGGTGGAGTTGAAGACATGTACCAGAATATGCATGAATAAATCACAGCACTGAACTTGATTTTGAAGCTCATTTTTTAAATATATTTTATTATACCACAATAAGATAATAAAAAAATGTTCATGTTTGGGTTTCAGTCATACAGTGTTCCAAAATCCATCCCTCCACCAGTGCCTATTTCCCACCACCAATGTCTCCCGTTCCCTCACCCCTCCTCTAGCCTGCCTCTATGGCAGCCTCTTTATCTCTTTCTCTCTTACTCTCTCTCACTTTCTCTCTCTCTTCCTTCTCTTACATATTGTGAATTGTAATATGTATATATGTATATGTATATATATATATACATATATATATATATATATATAGAGAGAGAGAGAGACTTAGCTCATTTTGTCATGTGCACTTTAACACTATAAAATTTTATCATTTTTGTGACAAATACTCAAAGTATTGTAGCTTGGAAGCTCCTTAAAATCAAAAAGTTAACATAAAACTCACCTTTTTCTTGAAAGGTAATCTCATCAGTATCATAATCAGTTGAATAGTTGCCAGTTCTGATATAAGAATACCCCTAACTACTCGAATTTCAATAATGAGTGATGAGAGCAATGCATCTTAGATGATTATCATCACTGTCAATTTATTGTTGTTGTTGAAAGTTCTAATTTTAGTATTTTAATTATAATCATTTATTACTAGTTTATGAACATTTAAAAAGCAGAGCATTCATTTGCCATTCTAGTCAATATGATAAGGTTTTGCGACATGAGTGAGAGAGTATGTGGAGTATGTGCACACTAAATAATTAAATGCATTGCTTCATTTAAAAAACAATGTTCAGCAATATAAAATTTGACTTCTTCAAACTTCAGATTTCTTCAAAAACACTCATTTCTTTCACGAATCTTATTTTTAACTTCTTGATACACTTAATCCTGAGTCCATATGTAATTTAAGACATGAAATCTAGCATATTCCAATCATGTAACATAAGCTTACATATTTATAATTCCTTTGTTGCATTCTAAAGCTAATCACTTTTATGAACGTATATTTTACAAATGCCTAAAAGGTTGTAGTTCAGATCTATAATTTGTAAGCTTTCTTAATCTTTAAAAACGACATTTAAAAAAAATATTTTCCTAAAGAATCAGGTGGTATTTGTGTTAGCCACATAGTCCTCGATCATATATTCTTTTGTAATATTTTAACATTTTATAACTGAATAAGATAGTCTCCAGAGCAGAGAGCCAAGAGTTAGCCTGAGTGATCGCCACAAAACACCTCCATCCCAAAACATATTCTTCTTCCCCCCCACAAAATCTTTAAACATCTCAATTCACTGATGGGAAGATTGTACTTTTTAGCCAACAGTTTGCAGAAAAATAACTTAATTGAAACTATACTATTTGAGGAGAATTTTTATTAAGTTTAATGAACCAAGAATGAAGGAAGACTATGGTAGTCAAAGGAAAAAAAACCCTCAGCGTTGTTATTGTTGGGTATGAGGAGCAATGACTTCTGACTTTCTAACTAGTCATTGGGGTGGAATGCCCTATCACTACTCGTTCAACAAATTTGTCCTGAAATTAAAAAGCATGTAGAATCACTTGATCACTTGAATCCTGTTATTCATTGATTTGCTCGAGCGGGCGCCAGTAACATTTCCATTGGACCCTATAACGTGCCAATGTAGCCCAATGGCATCTGGTTGATTCAGGAATATGAAGAGCCTCAAACCATTCCTTCAGGGTCTTGACAAGGAAGTCTGACCATATTGTAGGTGGGCGGCTCCATGATCTTTTGACTTCCTGTGGGATCCAGTCGGTGACGACTCTAGTCCAGCAGTTGTCTCCAAATCGCATTACATGTCCAGCCCATCTGATTTTCGATGCCTTGGCAAACGAGACAGTGTCCCTGATTCTGGAATAGCGACGGAGGTCAGAACTCCGGATTCCTTCTCTCACTTGAGTGAGGTGTGATATTCCAAGCATGGCTCTTTCCATTCCTATCTGGGAGACCCAAATAGCATTCTCATCCTGCTTTCATAGGGCCCAGGTCTCTGAGGCATATGCTAATGCAGGGAGAATGTTGGAGTTGAAGAGATGTGCCGGTGGTCAGAGGTTCTTTGTCCTTTTAGCTATTTCTTCGATGCCTTTGAAGGCATTCCATGCTGCTCTCTTCCTCCTGCGCACCTCAGGTTTTAGGTCTTTCATCATGTTGATTTCTCAACCTAAGTATACATACCTGCTGCATTCAGAAATATTTGTTCCATTGAGAGTGAATGGGGCCTCTGGAACTAGTTCATTTTTCATAAACATTGTTTTCTTTAGATTCAGCTGTAGACCTATCTTTCCACATTCTCGGTCGAAGTCAGCCAGCATTTGTGCCGCTTGGCTAATGTTTGGTGATATTAGAACAATGTCATCAGCGAGCGAAGGTGGTGTAGTTGCTGACCATCTATCTTCACTCCCATTCCTTTCCATTCTAATTGTTGCATGATATTCTCGAGGGTGGCTCTGAAGAGTTATGGTGAAATGGTATCACCCTGCCGAACCCCTCTTTTCACATTAATGATCACTTCTTTGTAGAATGGTGAGATCCTGGTGGTGAATCCGTAATACAGCTCACGAAGGATCTTGATGTATTGGGTTTGAACACCCTGTTTGGCTAGGGCTTCGATGACTGCTTCAGTCTCCACAGAATCAAAGGCTTTCTGTAAATCAATGAACGTGAGACAGAGCGGCATCTTGTACTCCCTACAAACCTCGATGAGCTTGGTTACTGTGTGGATATGTTCGATTGTGCTGAATCCTTTCCGGAAGCCTGCTTGCTAGCAAAGTTTAAGAAGAGTACTCCCAGAATGACCACCAACTGGGAACTCTTTGGCACCATTGCAGCAACATGGGAAGATACCATCATTGGCGACATCGATGAAGATCACAACCAACTGGTTCAGAACCTCCATGATTGTGCGAAGAATGCTGAGAGAGAGAAAGACACAAAAGGACGCTTGTCTTCAGAAACTCTTGAGCTCATTCGCCAACGTGGCAAGGCACGAGCATCAGGAGACCTAATGCTAATGTCCAAGCTTGCTAAACCATGCAGAGAAGCGATAAAAGAAATCCTTAAAGACAGAAGAGCAGAAATACTGGAAGATGCAGCAGAAGCCGGGAAAAGCATTCGCACCGCCCGCCTGTCCTTCGCCAATTATAAGACCAAGAGGACTGCCCACAGATGCCCTGATGGATCTATCACATCTTCAGAAAGGCAATGGAGAAGATTATCCATGACTTCTACTCAAATTTATTTGATAGCCACATCCACCTGCCCATATATCCAAATGATGGATATGTCATTCCCAACGTTCTCCCTTCTGAAATCTGACATGCCATCTTGTTGGTAAAGAAGGGAACAGCACCAGGCCCAGACAAAGTCAGACCCGAACACCTGAAGAATCTGCAGTCGGTACTCATCAAAAGGATGTAGAATAGCCCATTAAATATGCTCTGTAGGCCAAAGTCTCCAAAAAAAAAAAAGTAAATGTCCCTGTTTTGAATCACCAGTGAAAAACTTGCTGCACCTCAACTGGGGTATTCTGTGGGCCCAATGCGTGTTTAATAAAGGACATTGAGTAGAAGTAGAATATAATGTACGTCTATGATTTTTTCTCCCTCATACTGTGAACATCCTACAATGTTTTAACCTCTCTATATGTCCAATGTTTCATCCTTTGAACAATTTATATTCATAGTAATGCTCTCCTCACATGGGTCCCAGGAGACATTATTAGTTACCATATACCAGACCCTAAATCTTGAATATCCTCAGTCTTTCTCATTAACTAACTTATAAATTTATTTACCTTTCTGGGTGTTTTTATTCACTTAAAGAATATCAGCTATTTTCTTTATAAGTGTAAGATCTAAATTTTCATTAGTAGCTAATTTTCCGAGTTCCAGGATAGAATATTAATTGCTTCAGTTTAAGATTTGAAAACTCACCTTCATCTAAAAGTTTACCATAAACTTTACTTTCATTATCACCTGTTATAAGCTTAGCATTTCTGAGGGTAAGGTAGCCAAGACAGCCTAACTTCATAAGCATTTACTTTAGGGGCTGGAGCGATATAGCACAGCAGTTAGGGCAATTGCCTTGCATGGAGCCAACCCAGGTTCGATCCCCGGTATCCCATATGGTCCCCCAAACACCGCCAGTAATAATTCCTGAGCAAAGAGCCAGGAGTAACCCCCTGAGCAATGCTGGGTGTGATGCAAAAAGAAAAAGCATGATGCATAAGCATTTACTTTATTTAAATTTAAACCACATGAATAATGGTTGGGTTCATGAGACACTAGTTTAATTAAATGAATAGGTGAATACATCTTGGGAGATACCCATATAGAAATATTCTATTTGATAGCAGAGTCAAAATATTTTGATAGATATTACTATAGCTTGGATAGTATAGTTATTTTCATAAAAGTATACAAGAAGAGGGGCTGGAGCAATAGTCCAGCGGGTAGGGTGTTTGCTTTGTACGCGGCCGACCTAGGTTCAATCATTGGCATCCCATATGATCCTCTGAGCACTGCTAGGAGTAATTCCTGAGTACAGAGCCAGGAGTAACCCCTGGGCATTGCTGGGTGTGACTCAAAATAAAAAAAAAGCATACAATTGATAAATGTTCCTGACACACTCCATTCCCTGACCCCCTCACCACCCCTGCAACAAAAAGCCCTCCACAAATGAATCTTACAAACAAAGCCAAGTCTTACCTGATTAGAGTAAGACCTAAGTTTGTAAACAGGGTAAATTGGTATTCGAAGATCATTGGTATTATGAAAGAAAGGGTAATATTCCTTTGAGGGTTCAGAGCAATAGCACAGCAGGGAGCTTGCTAGCTTTACACTCCGCTGACCTGTGTTCAATCCTCAGCTTCTCATATGGTCCCCAGAGCACTGCCAGGAGGAATTCTTGAGTGTACACCCAGGAGTAACCCCTGAGTGTTGCTAGTTGTGATTGAAAAAAGAAAAAAAAATCCCCTTGTGTGCTGGTTATATTTTCTGTATACTTTTATCTACATATGGTTTATATATCATATGTATTTTATATTTTCTTTATAATTTATATTTTTGTTTTTTAATGTATTTTATTATACCACTGTGAGATATAAAATTACAAAGATATATAATTAAAAAGTTCATATTTGGGTTTTGGTCATACAGTGTTCCAGCACCCATCCCGCCACCGGTGCCCATCTCCCACCACAAACGTCCCCGGTTCCCTCCCCCTCCCTCAGCCCACCTCCATGGCAGGTTCTTTATTTCTTTCCCTTTCTCTCTCTTTCTCTTTTCCTTTCCTTCCAGACTATGGATTACAGAACACACATTAAAGAGTGGTCATGTGTGTCTTTTGCCTGTATTTAATGCTCAGTTCTGGGTTGGTATTAGTACCCTCAACAGTTGTTAGCACACTATTCCATTTTCTGTCTTACCTAGCCTCTGACTCCCACACGTTTGTGATAATTTCCACATTTGTCAAGACCTCCTGATACAAGGTCATGTTTCAGTTGACCTTGGACATTGGTATCATAATATGTACATATATATTTATGTCATGCAAATAAATGCAGTCATTCTGTATCTGTCTCTCTCCTTTGGCTAATTTCACTCAACATGATCTTCTCCATTTCCATCCATTTATAGGCAAATTTTATAACTTCATTTTTCCTAACAGCTGCATAGTATTTCATTGTGTAGATGTTCCAAAGCTTCTTTATCCAGTCATTGATTCTAGGGCATTCTGGTTGTTTCCAGATTCTGGCTATTGTGAATAATGCTGCTATGAACATAAAAGTAGGGATGGTGTTTCAACTGTGAATTTTTGGCTTCCCAAAGTATATTCCTAGGAGTGGTATGGCAGGGTCAAATGGGAGTTCAATTTTTTAGTCTTTGGAGGAATGTCCATATTGTTTTCCAGAAAGGCTGTACCAGCCGGCATTCCCACCAACAATGGATGAGTGTCCCCTTATCCCCACATCCACACCAGCGATTGTTGTTCTTGCTCTTTTGAATATGTGCCAGTCACTGTGGTGTAAAATGATATCTCATTGTTGTTTTGATTTGCATCTCTCTGATGATTAGTGATGGTGAGCATTTTTTCATATTTTTTTGTCCATTCGAATTTCTTCCTTGTTGAAGTTTCTGTGCATTTTTCTCCCCATTTTTGGATGTTTTTTAATTCTTCTTGTAAAGTTCCACCAGTGCCTGATATATCCTGGATATTAATCCCTTATCAAATGGGTATTGGGTGAATATTCTTTCCCATTCTGTGGACTTCCTTTGTATCTTAGTCACTGTTTCTTTTGAGGTACAGAAGCTTTTTAGTTTCATGCAGTCCCACATGTTTATCTTTTCTTCTAGTTTCTTTGTTGGTGATGTTTCAACAACATTGAGAACATTTGTTGGTGATGAAGATGCCTTTAGCTTCAATGTCGTTGAGGGTTTTTCCTATATTTTCTTCAATGTACTTTATGGATTCAAGTCTGATCTTGAGATCTTTAATCCATTTTGATCTGATTTTTGTGCATGATGTTAGACAGATGTCCAATTTCATTTTTGTTACATGTCGCTGCACAGTTTTCCCAACACCACTTTTTGAAGAGGCTTTCCTTACTCCATTTTGGACTCTTTGCACCTTTATCAAAGATTAACTGACCATGTGTTTGAGGTTGGGTGTCAGGATACTCAGTTCTATTCCATAGGTCCACAGGTCTGTTTTTATTCCAATACCACGTTGTTTTAATTACTACTGCCTTGTAGTACAGTTTGAAGTTGGGAAAGGTGATGCCTCCCATCTTCTTTTTCCCGAGGATTGCTTTAGCTATCCTTGGGGGGTTTATTGCTCCATAGAAATTTCAGGAGTGTTTGTTCAATTTCTTTGAAGAATGTCATAGGTATCCTTATTGGGACTGCATTGAATCTATACATATATTTTATATTTTCTATATAAACACACACACTCGTGTTAGAGTCACAAATTCTATTGAGCACTGCTGTGTGTGTGTTGAGGGGCTTGTCTTATTTAAAAAAAGATTTTGCTCTGCTTGTGTGAGACCCGGTGTTTGAATCTTGTTTTGTTTTGTTTTGGGGGGCCTACACCTGGCAGTGCTCAGGGTTTACTCCTGCTGTGTGCCTAGGGATCACTCTTGGCAGGGCTTGAGTGGCCATATGGGACTCAGGGATCAAATCCAGGTCAGTGAAGTACAAGGCATCTGCCCTATCCACTGTACTATCTTGCAGTGATTCTTGCCCATGATTGTTGGACCACTTAATAAATAGAAGATATATAACAGCTACTCACATGATTCTTACACATAGCCCAGATAGTACTGCTCTACATAGATTATAAAATAACTAACCCGAGTTTATATGTAGGGAGGTATAATTTTCTCTTTGTAGTTATTGTTGTTGCAGTGTTGGAGATCTAACAGGGCCTGTGTGTGAGGTGTGCTGTCTACACTGCATTCCTTCCTCCTTTTGACAAAGTGTTGAGGACAGCTTCTGGCAGTCCTCACGGTACCATGTATTACTGGGGATTTGCTGCCAAATGGAAACCTACACACTGGCCCTTTGAGCTATTGCCAGCCCCTAAAATAAGCGATTTTTTCTTCTGATGGGGTAGGTTTGGGGCCACACAACAGAGCCTGGCAAGCTACCCATGTTTTATTTGATATGCCAAAAACTAGTAACAATTATGGACCTCAATTCCATGACCTGAAGAATGGTTTGAGGCTCTTCTTGTCCCTGGAGCAAGCAGATGCCCTTGGTCTATACTTGCTTGCGACAGGAGGTATGTAGATGTTACTGGTGCCTGCTCGAGCAAATCGATGAACAACAGGAAGATATTGATACAATGATACAGTGATGCAAATAACTGAGAGTGACGTTAACAATTTTTCACTTACATGTATAATTTCTCTGTATCATCAATGACAGTAAGGCCACTGATGCTCTTCACTGTAGATAATCACATACAACATTATTAGTGTGCTTTGCTTCTGAGATTTGATATAAAAGTTTTTGAAGCTTTGTAGGGCATAATAATTTTGTTTAAATACTTGAAAGTAGGTGATCCTGTTAGCAGAAATGCATTTATACCTTAGTATATAGTAATCATATTTTATAACCAAAAAAAGGAAAACGTAAAATTTCCCCTTAGATGATATTTTAATTGTTTTTATATTCTAGCACCCTGTGGAAGCCGTTCAACGGGTTCAGAAGGCACCGTTCTATCACCAACCTACCCCAAAAACTACAGCGTGGGCCATAATTGTGTTTATTCAATAGCAGTTCCCAAGGAATTTGGTAAGTAAGATTTATTTCATCATATTTCATTTGGAGCCAGACATGCGATTCTGAAATGTTAGGTTTTGTTTTATGAAAATATATGCTATTAATAAACTCATTTATTCTGCTATTCTTTTTAAGATGGTAGCTTTGTAATAATAAAAATTTGAGGTCATTTTACTCGATCTGAATTTACAGTCAAGTACACAGGTGAACAACAATATAAAAACAATGAAAACAGGATTGTTTTTAATTTTTTAAAATAAGTACAGCCAGCAACCTTGCAAGTGCCTTTATATAAGAATGATCTAAAATGTGAAATCACCCGAAGAGAAAACAAAATATGCTCTTCAGAAAATGCATTAAATCAAATATTCAATGTATAAAATATTGAAAAGCATATATAAAGCATCATATTAGTTGAATACTTTATTAACAAATTTCAGGAATGATGGAGTTCTTTTGAAATGACTAGATTCTGGGATAATGGTGATGATGGATAAAGAGCAAAGGCTATATGAGCTCTTGTCAGCCAAAACGTGTATGACATTGGCACTGACAAGACAAAAGCTCTTGGTTGCCTTCACATCTTTCTGTTTGAAAGTTCAAGAAGTTTCTATTGGTTTGGGAACTTAGGCTAGCCAAATCTCACTCAGAGGCATTGTCTTTATATATAGGAATATTCAGGATCATATATTAGTCAGAAACATGGGTCAGACACTGGAAGCAAGTTCAGAATTCCGAAATTTAGATTTACAGTGTTGTGCTGTGTGGTGAAGGATTTTCTGTAGCTGTAATGAATGAATGGGTCAGCAACGAAGACCAAACATTTTAGTCAAAGCGCTAGAATTTTAAAATAGGAAGATTTTGAACCAGATTTTGACTTAATGATACTGCTGCTATATTAAATAAGCTGATGCTTTCAGTCCAATTTCTTATAACCAGATACTGCCTATTTATCCTCCTTGTCTCGCCACTGAAACAAATCCAAGGTCTTCAGCTTTCTCTAGAGAACATTTCCATCAGACAAGAAATATTCAAGCTTGCATTTTAACCTTGAAATGGAGTCCTGATGACCACATTTTCAAGGTGTCAGTTCCCATACTTTGTCAAAATAGTTCTTCCTAGTATGGTGTTTGATTGAAACAAGGATGAGTACTTTGTGAAGAGAATGCAGTTTAGAAAAGAAAAACATCATTCCCATAATTGTTTTCTTTTTTTTCCATTTGTGCCAAAGAGAATGCTTCTTTCCCTTGCCAGAAGGTTTTATAGCCTTAACTGCCAAAATTATTACATATTTGCTGACAGAATTCTAGTACTGATGGCCCAGAAGACTGTGGATCCTATATTAATCCTTTCTATATGCCAATAATTTGCTCTATTATATTCTGTTCTTAGGGTGCCATTTGGCCCAAAGAATAAAAAAAAATCAGTCTCTGCTTTTTATGAAACCTAGAAATAATTCAGAATACCTTATTTATGTTCTAAAAGAAAAGCACTGGTGATCATTAAATAAAAAAATATGTGCTATCATATTATTTAAGAAATTAAATCTTTATTTTTCATTTTACTGTAGAATAGGTATCATGGTCACTGCCGTGCTAATGATGGTCCTGCATTGCAGAATTACTGTACCTTCAAAAGCACCAAAGTGTACAAAAACACTTGACCAGTGTCCTTAAGACATTTCTACTCTGCCTCTTCCATTGCATCACTCCCCACCACTTGGTAATTTTAGTTGGGGGCTCAAAGAGCAATGGTTAGTCACCCACCAGTATTGTCTTTCTCTTGCTTTCTTCTCTACATACCTTGTATGAGTAGGAAAAGCTCGTATTTGTTCTTTTCCCTCTACTTATTTCAGTTAAAAGATGTCCTCCAGTTGCGTTCAATTTGCAACAAATTGCAGCATGTCAACTATTCATGTAGCTATATAATATTCCATTGAGTATAACTATCATACTTTTTATCCACATATTCCTCATTGGTCATTTGGGTTTATTATTATTTAACCCATCATTTGGTTTTATTATTATTTAACCCATAATAAAATGATATTATTATTATCATTTGGTCTTATATCAGTGTTACTAATCACTTATATAAGAATATTTGTAAACAATGTAAGATAATTTTAATTCCCTTAATGTTTAAAATAATAAAGAAGCCAAGTTTTGAAACAAATCCTTTAGGTTTGTATAAAATCAGTATTTTTTTAAATTTTGTCACTATGAAATAGACATTACAAAGGTTATTCTTTTGGGGTTTCAGTCATACAGTGTTCTAGCACCCTCCACCAGTGCACATTTCTCATCGCCAGTGTTCCCATTTTCCATCCCCTAGCTACCGGCATCTATGGCAGATACTTTTCTTCTACTCTCTCTCTCTTTCACTTATTTTACACATGACGACATGAGGTTTGAAGTGCATTCACTAGGAGTTATCATGTATATACCTTTAACTACTTTCAATACTCAGTTCTAGTCTAGTGTTACTGTTACCAACTATATTTGGCAAACTAGTCTCTTAACAATATTACTTAAACTCTGTCTCCCACACAGTTGTGGTGAATTCCAACCATTAACAAGTCCTTCTGACTCCTGTTTTGCCTGGCCTTGAATATTCGTCTCATACATTTTTTATATCCCACAAATGAATGCAGTCATTCTATACGTGTTCTCTTTTTGACTAATTTCCCTCAGCACACTACTCTCTTTGTCCATTCATTTATAGACAAAATTTATGACTTCATTATTCCTAACAGCTGCATAGTATTTCATTGTGTAAACGTGCCGTGGTGTCTGTATTCAGTCTTCTGTTTTCCGGCACTCAGGTTGTTTCCATATTCTGACTATTTTGAGTAGTGCTGCAATGAACATAGAAGTGCAGATGGTTTTTCTGCTGTGTATTTTTGGGCCCTGGTATATATTCCTAGGAGTAGTATTGCTGGGTCAAATGGGAGCTCTCTTATAGTTGTTGAAGGAATGTCCATATCATTTTCAAAAAAGGCTGGACCAGTTCACATTTCCACCAGCAATGAATGAGTGTCCCTTTCTCCCTGCAAAGGCATCAGCAGTTGTTCTTGTTCTTTTGGATGTATGCCAGTCTCTATGATGTGAGATGATAGCTCATTGTTATTTTGATTTGCATATACCTGATGATTAGTGATAAAGAACATTTTTTCATATGCTTTTTGGCCATTTGAATTTCTTCTTTGAGGAAGTTTCTGTTCATTTTTCTCCTTATCTTTTAATAGGGTTGGATTTTTTTTTTGTTGAATTCTATCAGTGCCTAATATATATTCAATGTTAACCCCTTGATTTTTAGAAAAGAAACTGATGCGCTGATATAAATGTTGCATCATTTTTATTTCAAACTGCAAATAAATCCAAACAGACTTAAATGATATTTTAAGCCTGTCATATTGTATCTGACTATGGACAAATTGAGTAACCTGTTTGCAGCTATTTTTCTGTGTGTAAAGTTATTATATCTACTGAGTAGGGTTAGTTGAGTGGGAATGTCCATTAAAGCAAGTATCAGCTTGTGCTTAGCATCTATTCAGTATAGTTAGGTGAAATGAGTGTCCATATAAAGTAAGTCTCAGTTTGTGTTCAGCATCTACTGAGTAGAATTATGTGAAGTGAGAGTGTCCATATGTAGCATATCTCAGCTCATGCTCAGTGTCTCAGCTTATTCAGGGTCGGAATATAATTGAATTTTCTCATATTCATTAGATCAGTTACCTCATGGACCTAAGCCTTTTTTAATCTTTGAAATATGTGTGTAAAATTATCTACCTGGGATTGTTATTTTTCTAATAAATTATAGTATATATTTCAGAGAGTGGTATAATAACAGATTTCTTTATGTTTTCTAGTACAAGGCCAGCAGAAAATTATATAATGATTCTTGATTTATTCTTATTTTAACTTTATAATTTGTTTATTGTTTTTTTTTTTTTGGGTCACACCTGGAAGTACTCAGGGTTTACTCCTTGCACTGTGCTCAGGATCATACCTAGTGGGTGTGTGGGAAAATGGAGTGCCAGCAATTGAACATAGGTCAGCTACATGTAAGAAAAGCACCTTACCTGTTTTACTATCCATCTGGCCCCAGTATTAGTATGCCTTTTAGTTTACACATGTTAGGTAACAAGCAATAGTAATAGGTACTTTACTCAGGAAGTTCTTTTATTCCTCATTTCACTTTCTTTTCATTTATTTTGTTACCATGCTGAGATCACTTTTATGTCATCTAATGTAGCTGATTACTTATCATTTCTCATGTATCTTATCACCCTATATAAAACTATAATAATTGAACAATTATATATTTGTCAAGTCTCAAAGAATTTTACTTATTAAATAACTTGTCTTTATATATGTTAAATAAACAGATTGTAATTTTTATACAGATTTCAGTTCTAAACTCATTATATATGGGAAAATACTACTGATAATTCACATTATTCACAAACAATATTCAATCACTTGTACATGAATTTGTTCAAGCCTTATTGTCTTGAATTAATTTTTATGGGACATTTTCTTTCTTTCTAATATTGGAATAGATGACAGTTCCTTCAGAAACATAGATAATCTATTTGCTTTCTTATGGGCCATGAAGCACCAAATTATTTCATTTATTTTCTTTTGCTTAATGAAGAATTGAATTACTATTATGTTAAATGAGCAGATAATATGAATCAATTGGCTAGGGATTCTGGACAGTTATTTTAAACTAATAATCAAAAGAAATTATTCACATTTAGTAATACATATGTGAACGAGTTGTCATGGACTATTGCCATTCAGAATTATCAGTCCTTCCCATCCTCCAGCTTATATCTATTGAAGTCCATCCCTCCTTACGTTTTTCAAGGGATTATCTTCAAATGAGAAAGCTTTAGTATTCTACATAGCCTGTCAAATAAAATCACTGTCACTGTATCACTGTCTTCCCGTTGTTCATCGATTTGCTCGAGCGGGCCCCAGTAACATCTCCATATGTCCTGTCTCATGCTAGTAGAGCCCAAGGGCATCTGTTTGCTCCAGGAACAAAAAGAGCCACAATCCATTCTGGAATGAGGTCTATAATTGTTACTGGTATCTGGCATATCAAATACAACACGGGTAGCTTGCCAGGCTCTGCCGTGCGGGTAGCATACTCTTGCAGTCATCTCTAAGTCCAGCATTTAATGATGAACCGCGGCGCTTGCGGACTGTGATAGGCTGGACTGTGATAGGCTGGACTGTGATAGGCTGGTCTGCTGGGTGGAGTTCTGACGAGAGAGAAGTCCGGATGTGGAAAATGGAGGCCCTCATGGAGTGGGGGTCGTCTGGCTTGTTGCAAGGCTCTGCTGGGCTGGCGGGACAGGGCTGGAACCCGCCATCTCTGCTGGGCTCCTTGTGAGCGGCTGGTCACAGGCAGAGCAAGTAGCAGCTCTGCCCCATGTCTGTCTCTGGATCAGCATACCTGGGCCGGATTAAAAAGATGCAGCAGGGTGGATTTCGATGAGCTGGACTGTGATAGGCTGGTCTGCTGGGTGGACTCCACCCAGTCAAATAAAATAAATCCCCAAAACTTCACAGCTTAAAGCAATGCAAGGTATCAATGTCCTCACTATAAGCTTTTTCAATCAGTACTAAAGAGTGAAAATCACAATTTGACAAGCCCCTGTATCCCACTGCAAGTGAAGGGAAGAATCCTTCATTGTCTTTCCAGCTTTGAGTGACTCCAACTATTCCAGATGCTCTTTAGCTTGCAGTTTTAATAAGACCTTTTTCACAACACTTTTTTAAATTTTTTACATGTCTTTTCGCTTTCATCTGTTTTCTCTTTGTAGGATATCTAATCTGTGACTCAAAACATAGAATATGAAGTATGATTTCATCTGTATTTATTTTTTCTTTAATTTTGGAAACCATTATTTGTGTTTAATTTATAAAATAGTGATAGCATCCTTTCTTTCATCTCCTTTATAATTTTCTCCCAAACTTATCCTCTTTCCTTTATCTAAACTTAATTCTGTATGCTAAGGTCCACTAATTTATTTTCCATTAAATCAATTTTTCTTATATGACACTAATTATGTCATTTCCTTCACTCTACTGATTTATTTTGTTTTGTAAAATTTCCTTATATTCATTTAATTTTTTGTGACTTGAGATATTTTATCCATTTCAACGTATAAAATACCAACCCATTGTGTGTATGTACATTTATATGGCATGCCTTCTTTGCCCAAAGGTCTGTTGATGGGTATTTGAACTATTCCTAGATTTAAGATACTATAAGTAACACTGTAGTAAATGTGAGCATAAATAAAATATTTTTTGCTAATATTTTCTTATTATTTGTTTATATAGCTCATTTTAAAGGGGGAGATTGGGCTTGGGAAACACCTGTCCATGATCAGGATTTACTCTTGGCTCTATGTTCAAGGTTAATTTCAGGCAAACTTTAAGGGACCAAATGCAGTGCCAGAGATCAAATCTAGCCATTCATATTCAAGGCATATCCACTATCAACATGTTATATTTATCAGGCCTCAATCTTGTCATTTTTAATAAAAACTTTACATTTATTTCTAAAATGCTTCACCAATTTATAATTCCATAAGTAGTACACATGGGGTCATTTTGCCCCCAAACCTTCAACACTTGTTAGTCTTGTTGTCAGCCATTCACACGGGTTTGAGGCAGAATCTGATTTTTATATAAATTTTGATTTGTCTGATAGAGACAATGAAAATAAATTCATATGTATCTTACCAACTATTCAAATCTGTCAGTTTTTAAAAGTATATTATCATTGAGTGTATGAGTTCTTTGTATAAATATCTTGGATAGTCACTTCTTATCAGGTGTGTTTTATATAACTAAATTTTTCCATTCAGTAATCCATCTGTTTTGGTTGTTTCTATTTTACTTTGCTGTAGAATTTTCAACTAAGTACAGTACCAATTTTTTATCTTTGCTTTTATTTCCCTTGGGGTTGAAGTAAAGTTCTCTCAAAGACATATTTAATGCTTATGCCATGAAATGTTTCAACTGTAATACTCATGAGATTTTCAGTTTTGCATGGAGAATTTTTTATCCATTTTTAATTCATTTATTTCCATGGGCTAGAATATCATTCAGTTGTATTCTTTGGTATATGAATGTGTATTTTTAGAAACACCATTTTGTTTTAATTATTTTCCTTTATCATTAAATAGCTTTGGCTCCTCTGTCATGGGTATATTTTGAAGAATATGTGAGTTTATTTCTGGTGTTTCAATCTGTTACATTTATGCATGTGTTTAAATTTTGTTTCAATGACATGAAATTTTAATTATTGCCCTTTACAATATACTTTAATCAGGTAACACAATATCTCCATTCCCCTCAATTCTCTTAAATATTGTTTATTGTCATTTGATGTTTTTAACCATTTTCTCAAAATTAGGATTATTGGTCTTTCTTTTTAAAAATATTATTGGAATTTTTATTTTGGTTTATTTATATTTTATATTAATTTTATTGTAATGAATAGCTTGATAATATTAAATCTGACCTGTTTTGTGTTATGTATGATGATGATTGTTTTACTATTATTTGATTTTGGGCCACAACCAGCAGTGATTAGGGATTACCCTGGCTCTGTGCTCAGGGTAATCCCTAATGCTCTGTGCTCTAGCAAAACTCAAGAACTCTAATGTTCTAGGATTTGAACCCAGGTTGATTGCAAGCAAACAAGTTTCTGCTATACTAGCTCCTAAGTCCCTGTTTTGTCTGACTTTTGAAAGAATTTTGTAGTTTTTATACATAGGTCTTTTATGTCTGTTACATTTTTTTCCTAAACTATTTCATTTGGATATAATTTTAGTGGAATTGTTTTCTTCTTTCCATTTCCTATTTGTATATAAGAATACAACAGATTTTCTGTATTGATTTTGCAACCAATTACTTTGTTCTACTCATTAATTATAACTAATAGTTTTGAATTGAATCTTCATGTCTTTTTTAAAATATATTTTGTTTCATCCTCAAAGAATGATAGTCTCAACTCTCATTGTAATAGTCATTATTTTTTTCGATGTATTTAATTGCTCTATATAATATGCTTAGTAATAGATAAAATAAAAGAAGTAACAGTAGAAAGACTCATTCCTATTTCACAAACGCACAATTCCTCAACACAAAACCACCAAAAAATTTCATTAACAGAGTGGAAAAAACTTACATCATAATGATAGGTTTATACCAGAGATGTAATTATGGTATAGCATAACATATGCAAATTATTTAATTCAATAAGTGAAAATAAAACAATCAGTGGTGAGAAAACTTTTGAAAAGATTGAACCATTATATGATACTTAATGCACCCTATCAAGTATGTACTGTTTAGAATATAAACATCATTGAATGATAACATATAAATAATTTTCATTATTTCCGGAGGTCTTATAATAATTAATGATCAACCATCACTGTATTATTACATCCTCAAAGACCTTTCATCAATATCACTTTTTTTTTGGGGGGGAGGAATGAGGAACTTTTATTTTTATTTTTTTTAATATTTTATTACACCACTATGTGATATACAATTACAAACATGTTCATGTTTCGGTTTCCGTCATACAGTGTTCCAGCACCCATCCCTCCACCAGTGCCCATTTCCCACCACCAATGTCCCCACTTCCCTCCCCTCCCTAGCCTGCCTCTATGGCAAGTTCTTTATCTCTTCTCTCTCTCTCTCTTTCTCTCTTCTCTTACACATTGTGGATTGCAATACATACATTTGGAGATTATCATGTATATCTTTTTTCCTATATTCAATGCTCATTCTAGACTGGTATTATCACTTTTGACAAATATTAGCACACTGTTCCCTTCTCTGTCTTACCTAACCTCTGATTCCCACATGTTTGTGGTAGATTCCACCTTTTTTTTTAATTGAAAGATGCTCATGTAGAGCTTTGGTTCTACAGTGTTCCAACACGCACCCTCCACCCAAACCCATCTCCCATCACCAATGTCCCCACCTCCGTCCCCAATCCCGTACCTCAACCACTTGGCGGGTTCTGTATGTCATTTCTTTCCTCTCTATATCTCCTTCCCAACAAACTTGCATTCCACTCTTCATGGAATGCAGTGCGATTAAAAGACATTACTGTTTCACTATTTTAGTGGACCGTAGCCCAGATGCGACGGACCCACTCCCAAAATCCATCTGCCCTCCTCGGGGTTCCATGGTTAGCTAGGCCCGGTGCGAGCTGGTGCCAGCCTCCCCAGCCGCTTGTGAGGCTCTGTATGCTGGCCGTGGGCAGCTCCTAAGGCGGGCCACCAGGCTCGACAAAATGGAGGGGGAAACGAAATATCACTTTTTATGGAGATATGATTTATGGCTCAGCTTGTGATCTATTTTTGCAGTATGTTCCATGTGCACTGGAGAAGAAAGTGTATTCAGCTTTTGGGGGATGAAATGCCCTGTATATGTCTACCAGCCCTCTTTCTTCCATCTCTTCTTTTAGGGCCAGTATTTCCTTGGTAAGTTTCAATCTTGTTGACCTATCCAGGGTTGATAGAGCAGTGTTGAAGTCTCCAACTACAATTGTGTAGCTGTCAATGTCTTCTTTGAAGTCTATTAGTAGTTGTTTTAGGTACTTTGCTGGCCCCTCGTTGGGTGCATATATGTTTGATAAGCGTGATTTCTTCCTGATATATGCATACCTTGACTATTAAGAAGTGACCTTCACTGTCCCTTCTGACCTTCTTCAGCCTGAAGTCTATGTTGTCAGATACCAATATGGCTACCCCAGCCTTTTTTGGATGGGTTGTTTGAATGAAGGATTGTTTTCCAGCCTTTTATTTTGAGCCTGTCTTTGCTCCGATTGTTCAGGTGTGTTTCTTGAAGGCAGCATAATTTCGGATTCAATTTTTTGATCCATTTTGCCACTCTGTGTCTCTTAACTGGTGCATTTAGACCATTGACATTGAGAGAGATTATTGTCATGGGATTTTTGTGCCATCTTTCTGTATAGGTTGGTTGTTTTTTGTGTTATGTCTCGTCTTATAGTAGATCTTTCAGTCCTTCTTTTAAGGTTGGTTTTGATTTTACAAAGTTCCTAAGCTGTTGCTTATCCAAGAAGTTGTATATCTGTCCTTCAAATCTGAGTGAGAGTTTAGTTGGATAAAGAATTATTGCTGAGGCATTCATTTCATTAAGTTTTTTTCCTATATCCCACCACTGCCTTAGGGCTTGGAGGGTGTCTTCTGAGAAGTCTGCTGAAAGTCGAATGGATGCTCCTTTGTATACATTTTCCTTCTTTAACCTTGCTGCCTGAAGAATTTTGTTTCTGTCTATGGCATCCATTACTTTGACTAGGATGTGTCTTGGGGTCTTTCTATTGGGGTCTCTTCTTTCTGGTACATGTCGGGTTTCTTGGATCTGGATGCCTTCGTTCTTTAATTCGGGGAACTTTTCAGCCAGTATGTTTTTAACTGTTTTAATTTCCTTGGGGTTACTTTCCTGTCCCTCTGGGATGCCAATGATTCTTATGTTGTTCCACCTGGCTTCATCCCATTGTTGTCTGTTCCGTTGCTGATCCATTTTCTAGTCTTTTTCCATCGTATGTAGTTCTCTGAGTGCTTTCTGCAGCTCATCTTCAGTCTCACTGATTCTCTCTTCAGCTGCTGTCATCTTACTGTTGAAAGGCCCTATTGTGTTTTTCATTTCATCTACTGAGTTTTTAAGCGATAATATTTCTATTTGCATGGTTCTCATTTCTGCTCTCATTTCCTTCTGTAATTTATTGATTGCCCTTTCAACTGCTTCGTTTATGTTCTCCTGTATTTTTATTGGACATCTGCTGCATTTTTTCATTGAGCTCCTTAAACATCCTACCAATTTCTTCTCTAATTTCATTGTCAGAGAGATCGTGCACATCTGTATTCCTTATTGAGTCTTCAGGGTCGATTCCTTCATCTGTTCTTCGAGCTGGGGATCTGTGTTGTTTCCCCATGGTGTTGCGGTGTTCAGGGATAGATTCCTCTAGTGTACTGTTTCTTTTTTCTTGAGGGTATTACCTTCCCTTGGTGTTGAATTTCCTAGTTTTTTATTAATAAGTGGCCGCATGAGCGGCCGCCACCAGCCAGCCACACACCCCCAGGGGAGAATACCTGAGGAAGAGACAGGCCGGTGTGAGAGTTCAAAATGTCCGTTTACTTCCGCTTCTGCTTGGACTTCTGGGGGTTGTAGTTCCACCTTCTGCCGAGACTTGGGGCTCTATCACAGCCCCAGGTGCCCGCCTGGCAGGCCGCACACCCCAGGGAGAATCAAATGGCAATTCTTGAGTCACTCTATGAAATTCTCAGGGTTGCCGCAGGGTTCTTGTCTTCCTCGCAGAAAAAGAATTTTCAGGAGTCAAGCGAGCAATGAAGTAAAACTGGGAAAGAGTAGGGAAAGAGAGAGAGAGTAACACACTCAAGGGAGAATGAGGGGCAGCTCCAGAGTCGGAGAGAGAGCCAATATCACTTTTTTAAAAGAACATATGCTTGCTGTCTAAAATTAACCTTCATGTGTTGAATCTTTTTTTTTTTTTTTAATGTATTGAATCACCATGAGGTAGAACATTACAAAGCTCTCATGACTGGGTTACAATCATACAATTTTCCAATCTCTCACCAGTGTAATTTTCCCACCACCAATGTCCACAGTATTCCTCCCAACCCTCACACCACCCTAGCCTGCCTCTATGAAAGGAATTTTTCTTCCATCTCTCTCTCCTGCCAACATGCATTGCCAACATCCAGGTGTCCTGAATCTTCTACTATACATAAATAGCTTATTTATTTCTCCTAAATCTACTCGACTTTGCTAAGATTTCATGCATTACTAAATGGGTCTGTATATTGCCATGGGACAGACTTTCTTAAAAAGGATTGTCACTTCCTTGAACTTACTTGTATGGTATATCTAATATAGAGAGTCATTTTCTTTCCTATATTTAATTCATTTGTTTCCTCCATTGATCCCCAAAACACATCTATAATATTTCTGTGGTGGTTGAGTTGTATAATATTATCTTACGTTTTGCTATTTGTCACATATATTCACTTTTTTATAGGACTAGAACAAGACTTTTCTCAGGGCTGACTCCAGGCTTTGTGCTTAAATCTCTCCTGCCAAAGCTTGAGAACCCTGTGTAGTGCAATGGATTGAACTTGGGTTGGCTCTATGCAAGGCAAACATGTTACCCAATATGGTATTTCTCAGGCCCCACTTTATATATTTAAAACCTTGATGAATAGATAACAAACATTGCTATAAAGAATTTTAATGAAATTTAGCATTTCATTTTTGCCTTTTCACTATCACTATCACTATTTTCCCGCTCATCATCTATTTACTGGAGCGGGCACCAGTAAATGTTGAAAAGTACATAGCAATGATCATTATACAATTTATTTAAATTTTACATCTTTCACATTTCTTCTTTAAAATCATTCATCTGAAAATCAGTATCTAATAATGTAGTTTCCTGGGGTCTGTAATAATAGTACCATTATTAGGGCATTTGCTTTGCACCTGGACAACCTGGGTTTCATTCCCACTCCCCACATGGTCCCCAAGTCTGCTGGGAGTGATTTCTGAGTGCAAAGCTAGGAGCAAGCACAGTCATTGTGGCTCTAAAAGAACAACAAAAAGAATGTTGTCTTTTGAGAACATAGAAAAAGAAGGCAAACATAAACTAAGAACATAACTATTTAAAAGATATTGATATTTCTTGCCTTTGAGGTAGTTATAACTTAATAACATATACTAATGTCATTTTCATATGCATATAAGATTAACTAACTATTCCTTTTTTGGAAACTTAAAGCCATTATTTATTCTATTGTATACATTCCTTTAAAAATAAAATTTGTATCTCTTAAAAGTTTTGAAAATTTTTAAAAAAACTTTTTAAAGGTGTTTCTAAATGATCAATTTTATCATATTTATATGATTTATGTTGTTTATTTATTTTTAATTCAGTTTTTTATTGTCAGTAATTTCTATTTTAGTGATAAATTATTTTGAGTCTTTTTCTATGCTTATTAGATCAGTAAGTCATTTTATTGGCATTCTATTTTTCCAGTATGAAGTATTAAATGAATGAACCCTTATGGTCAATAAAGGCTTTTCCTGCATTCAAAGCATGTGACATTTTATTTTTAATAGTACAATTGTATCAAAATCAATGGCCATATTTTAAAAATTATTGAATTTAGTTATATAACAATGACAAATTATGTTTATAAATGTGTGCTTATTCAAAATTCACATTTATAATTTATCGCTATTTGTTATATATACAGCAGTTGAAAACAAAATTGAGTTCTTTCACATTTCAAAATTGATGTTTATTTTAGTGTTGACTTATAAGAATAAGGGTTAAATTTAAATCAATAAAAATGGAAACCCCAATGTTTCAAGCTGACCATTTTAGAGTAAGTAAATATGATTACCATATTATGTCAATACTATTTAATCTGTATAATATTAGTTATGTAATTAAATATTAAAATGAGTTTGGTGAACAGACCCCTCATCCGAATTTGATTTGAGCATCAAGGTTTATGATATATTGACTAAGAAGAAATTAAAGATATATGTCTCCTATACCATTACTCTTCAGGAGATCAAGCAAGTATATCAAGCAAATTGAGAATTGCTTAAGGATGACAAGAAAAATGATTTGCTCAGATTTCATGTTGTTGGAGTTATTCTATATAGAAGGTTATCTATAACCTTCTATATAGAATAGCAACACATTTTTTTACTGCCTGTACAGTTTGAACATCTACTTATTCTTAAAAATAGTGGTCACACTACAATTTTTTATTACCTTTCCCAATGTGACGCAAAAAGAGGAAAGAGGGAAAAGAGGGAAATTGATTCTTTAAAATTGATCAGTTGAAAACATCAAACATGAAAACATCAAAGTGGATCAAAAGACAGACCCATTGATTAATGGAGTAGAATCAAAAATAGACCATTACCAAAAAAAGAGCAAAAAAAAATAAATAAGGGGCCGGAGTGATAGTCCAGCGGGTAGGGCGTTTGCCTTGCATGCGGCCGGCCTGTGCCAGCCCTAGTTCGATCCCGCCATCCCATATGGTCCCCTGAGTACCACCAGGGAGTCATTCCTGATTGCAGAGCCAGGAATAACCCTGAGCATCACTGGGTGTGACCCAAAAAAATAGACCATTATATATAGATATCAGGTCATCTTCAATAAATGAGCTAACATCATGAATGGAGCACAGAAAGCCTCTAAAACAATTGATGATGGTAAAAGCTAGTTGCACATGCCAAAAAAAAAAAATAGGACTCTTCCTTATGCCAAGCAGGAAAGTCAAATAAAAAAAAAAGATCTTGATATCAAACCTGAATTCATAGGTTGCATAGAGGAAATTTACAGGCATAACTATTCAGGACATTGTAACTATAGAACTCTCTGCCATTGAAGCATCATTTTAGAGTCAAGCGACAATGAGGGAGCGAGTGAAAACAAGCAAAAATAAATAGGGCAATATTAAGCAGGTAATGCAACTCAAAGGAAATAAAATCCAGAATACAGAAAGAGCCCATAGACTGGGATAAATTATTTGTCCATCACTGTCTTCCTGTTCATCATTGATTTGCTCGGCGGGTACCAGTAACATCTCCATATGTCCTGTCTCATGCAAGTAGAGCCCAAGGGCACCTGCTTGCTCCAGGAACATAAAGAGCCTCAAACCATTCCATCAGGCCATGGGAATGAGGTCTATAATTGTTACTGGTATCTGGGCATATCAAATACGACACGGGTAGCTTGCCAGGCTCTGCTGTGCGGGTAGCATACTCTTGTAGTCATCTCAAAATCCAGCATTTATTGAAGAACCATGCAGCCACAAGTGGCGCGCGAGGTGGGCTGTGATAGGCTGGTCTGCTGGGTGAAGTTCTGACGAGGGGGAAGTCAGGATGTGGAAAATGGAGGGGACCTCATGGAGTGGGGGTCGTCTGGCTTGTGATGAGGCTCTGCTGGGGTGGCGGGCCAGGGCTAGAACCTGCCATCCCTCCCGGGCGCCTCATGAGTGACTGGGCAGAGAGAGAGCCAGTAGCAGCTCTGCCCCATGTCTGTCATTTGTCCATCACTCATCCAATAAAGGGTTAACATCCTGGGTGTATAAAGGGGCTGATAGCAGTTTGCAAGAAAAGAATATCCAGTCCCATCACTAAAAAAAAAAAAAGGGTAGAGGAGATTGACACTAAATTCCTCAAAGATAAAATCCAAATGTACAAAATTAAATAAAATGGTCTAGATCATCCATCAGGGAAATTCAAATCAAAACACATTGAGGTGTCACATCATACCAAAGAGACTGACACTCATCACAAAGAACAACAACCAGTACTGGTATAGATGCTGCAGTCAATGGGGACTCTCATTCACAGCAGGGTGGAATGTGGACTGGTCCAGTCTTTAAAAACATTATGAGCATTCGTAACAAAAAATAGTAATTGAACTTCCATGCCGTGAGATTATTCCATTCATGAGTACATGACCTAGGAACTCAAAATCACAATAGAGAACTGTTATCTGCACTCCTACATTCATTGCAGCACTATTCACAATGGACAGGACCTTTAAACAACACAAATCCTCAAGAACAGAGGAGTGGATAGGAAACTATGGTACTTTACCAATATAATATGATGCAGTCATTAAGAAATAGGAGGTCATAAAATTTGCTGATACATGGATGAAAGTGGAGAGTATCATGTTGAGTGAAGTGTGTCAAAGGAAGGGGATAAATATAGAGCGATAGCAGTTATTTGTTATTTATAAAGAACATAGTAGGAGAAAACTAGCTGAAGACAATAGAAAGCAAGGGGCAGGCCTAGGCCTAGCCCTTAGTAAAGCTTACTGAAATGGATGGAGGGCAGATATGAAAGAGAAGGGACCACTGTGACAATGATGTCATTGTCACATTCCAGAAATGAAATGATCACTCTGGACAAAAGAGGGGGACTGAAATGAGATCAGCTGATATGCTGAACCCCTTCCAGCAATACTGTTGTAAACCAAAGTAACTGAAAGAAAAAAATAGAAAAGTGACTGCCATCAAGGCAGAAGAGAAGGCCTCAGGGAATATAGGGATATTGGTGGAGGGAAATGGATCCTAAGTGAAGTGCTGTGTTCCCAGACAGGGAATTCCTGAAACATGGTCATTAAGCATTTTCATATCTCATGGTGATTCATTGATATTTTTAAAGAGGGAAAATTGAATCATATTAACTCTGGATATGTGAACTAATAAGTACAATATTCCATAGTTTATTTATTTTTATTTATATTTATTTATTTAATTTAACTTGACCTTCCTTAAGCCATGATGGCTCTCTATTAAGCTTTTATCCAGAGATTTTGAATGGAGAAGAAAATGGCACTGAATATCTTTAGAGGGAAGTGCTATGTATTCCCATGTATTTTGAGAAGTTAAATGCATACATGAATCATAATAAAGATCAGAAATTTGGAGAGAGTGAAATGGTGAGGCTTTGGATTATGGCCTTATTGTGTGTGACAAGATGTGTTACACTGACTTAATTTTTGGTAGCTCAGTGACAAGATTTATAGAAAAATTTTTTCCATAAGTGGCAAACCCAGATAAGTAGATTTTGCTGCCATTGGTTGCTGCATGGTTATTCAGTTGACTAAGGCCCAATCATCTTTGACAAACAAGGTTCAGCTGCAACTGACTGTTTTTCATAACTTCCAATATGAATATGATTACCTAAAGTTTGAATAATTTTCCTATCTAATGTTTATTTTATTTTAGTTTTTTTAAGATTTTATTTCATTTGAAAAATGTTGCTTTGCCTGCTTAAACTTTCCAGAAAGTTTAATCATGTGTGATAATAGTGATTATACTTTCAGCATGATATGTAGGCAACCTGTTCTTTTAACGTACTTGATTATAAGGACAATACTCATACTCTAGGGCTTCAGAAAGGATGACAAGAGGGTGCATGAGGACCTAGGGTCTAAAATTGAATATCACATGTAAGAATCTCTGTTTAAGTAAGGAGACTATACTTTAATGACAACACATACTGTTAAGGTTCTGTGTCTATGACCCACTCGTAAAGGGTACAGACGTCTAAACATGAACAGCATTGTAATTGTATATCTGACGGTGGCATAATACAATATTTAATAAGAAAATCCAAAAAAAATACACACTGTAGATATAGCTAAATATCTGAATCTATGGAAGTCATGTTTCAAGGAACTCTTTGTCATTTGCTGCTATACTGGAATATGGCGTAGGTCTGAACATAGGAGCATCTTGTCTCAGAAGTACCTGGGTAATTAAAGCCTTTCAGTGATAGTCAGACACTCTGAACAGCATAAGATTTTCCACTTCATGAGGTGAAGTGAATGAGTCACTAGAGTGAAATTTCTAATATATTTGAAAATATTAAAAGTTCCAGAAATATATTTTATAAATATTTTATATTCACAAAAAATAGTCTTAATTATAATTATAAATGAGCTTTCAAAATACAGAATTCCTTTTGACCAATTGATCTCATTTAAATGTTGTGTTTCTATGAGGGGTCAACAATTATTTCTTAATTATACTAAAGATGAAGTTACTTTTGTATGAGCAAATAATTACTAAGAGTTTTAACTGCAGTAACAGGAAATTCTTTCATGCATGAGAAAATGGAACCACCCCTTGTTTTGTGATCTCTCTTGGATTTGTGTACCTTGAATGATTTTGCCAATACATCTCCCTGAAAAACTTATCATCAGGATGATTTTATTACCCAAACTTCAGTGGAAAATTGGATACAATTACCATCTTGTCTATAAAGACCGTGTGATGACTGCACTTTTAAAGACCTTCATGGGGGCCTGGGAAATTTGTTCTTTGAAAGTCAATGCAGAAAGTACTTCAATAAAATTTTTAAATGAGAACTTGAATTCAGTATTATGGAGGGACACAAATCAAATCATCAATAGCTACATATCTACCAACTGATTGTTAGATAGATTTAAGAAATTTAAGATACACTCAAAACTTAGTAGGATAGATCTATATATTTGGTTGTGATAATCCAGTCTGAGGTACCACTTACTCTTTCCATTTTTTAGAACAGCCAAAATGAACTGTCAAATGAAGGGAATAGTGAGATGAATGCTCCTCTCAAAGTAAATCTTTTATAATGGTTTTCAACCCTTTAAGGTTTTATTTTTATTTATATTGAACCATATTGACCATTTTGATTGTGAAGAAAATTCTACGGGGTCTCAATTTATTGAGTATTGTAAGTACCAATGGCATAATTTTCCCTTTTTTATGACACTATGAAATATGATTGAAGATTAAGACTATATATCATTTTATTATTCTCTAAATTATATTGTACAACTCTTAAAATGTGTCTTCTGTATAAAAATTGAAATGGGGGGCCAGAGCGATAGTCCAGCGGGTAGGGCATTTGCCTTGCACACAGCCGGTCCATGCCGGCCCGGGTTTGATCTCCGGCATCCCATATGGTCACCCCAGCACCACCAGGAGTAATTCCTAAGAGCAGAGCCAGGAGTAACCCCTGAGCATCGCCGGTGTGACCCAAAATGCAAATAAATAAATAAATAAATAAATACATACATACATACATACATACATAAAATTGAAATGGATCCCTAAAAATATCTGTGATTTGAGTCTCTACATTAAATCAGTGGTTTTCCCGTTGATACACTCAATAACTATTAAAGATTAATTTTGTACTTTTATCTTACACATTCTGGTAGTAAATGTTGCATTTATAATTGTGTCAAATTGTTTACCTCTTGTGCAATTTGTCTTTTCTCAGTTTGTGACCTAGTGACTTATTGGCTACTGAATATGCATTTGATAAGAGAGGAGAATTTTACCCTGTACCTCTTTATAAGTATGTACCTCAAGAAATTATTTAGATTTAGATTAGATTAGATTAGATTAGATTGTTTAGATTATACAGTCAGGAACAAACACTCTAAATCTGTTGTTGCCATGTGGGGCTTAATTATCGAAGCTGTGGAGGTTTTCTATGAGATAACCTTAGCTGTGCCACACGGGTATTGTATTACCCTCTTTAGACATAGGGATTAGGTTTACCCTAAAGAAGCTTGGGCACCAATAAGAGCCAATGTACTTTATGTGGTCTCAGTGAGTAATGTGTTTTATGTGTGTTGACATCAGCCTGGAATTGGGTAATGCTTCCTGTACACAATTGAGTAGTCACAAGGGTTCAGTATTTTCTTCCTTAGTACTTTGTAAAAGAAGAACCAGCTCCTGATTGAGACTCACAACCAAGAAAAATAAAATGTATCATCTTCTGAAGCATACCTTGATCATATCATATGCTGAAATCAAGATATAATCAAACCTGACACATACTAGGTTCTGGCTAGGACATCTAATTCATAGTCATTATGAAGAGTGACTCATTTCTAATGCCATTTATCAAAACTTCTGATAGAGATGGAATTAGTCTCTGAAAAAAAACATTCCATGAAATTCAGCCATGCAGCATGAAGTCTGATAGCTCCTGAAAGTATCATACTACTGCATGTGACAGGGTGAGTTTCTAGAGCCACAGATGGAGAATACTAACTCATAGTTCTTGTCGCCATTGGGTGAAAAAGCTTTCACATATTATCAGCCCCTGTGATTATCTCACATGTTATATGTATTTTAAGATGATTGACATCACAGAAACACCAAAATGGTATGAAAATGTGTATTATTTTATGAAGTTTTCTGGGAAAAGTGAGGAAAACTTCCAAACTATCCCCCAACCAGAATGCCTTGAGAGGAAAAAGGAAAGAGAACTTGACTTTTTATTGTTGTCTAAGGTTAGGATAGGGCATTTGGTCTTTTGTTTCTGTGAATTCTTAGGGTTAGAAATTCACTCTAGCACCAATGGAATAAAACTCAAGCTTTTGAATCATCTTACCTACTTTTGGGGCAGAAGAGGAAGAGGAGTGGTCTGGAAGATCAGCAAACATTAAAATCTGGTTGCAGACTCTTTAATACAAGCCATGATTTATAAAGCTGCAACTTATAAATTGTATAACACATATATCATCACTTTCTATAGCTATTATAGTCTCTCCACTTTAAACAAATGATTTCCTTTCAGCCTCTAAGAAAATGATAACATGCCTAGAAAATTATCTGTTGAAATTTTCAATAAACATCCCATGATCTATTATGTCCTTGTGATAAATATATCTCTGCTTTCTTTGAGTACTGCATGTCAATGTTGATAGCTCATATATCATTCATTTTAAAATCTGTTGTAGGAAATAAATTAAGTTTCATCATTCAAAGTAAAATGTTAAAAATTATGGTTCAGGATCTCAAGGCTACATCTTGAATCAATTTATATAATAATGGGTGTAGTTATGGTATTTCATTGTATTGGTATTTTTCTGACTCATATGCTTTTATTTGTTGCTATATTCTATCAAAATAATTTACTTAGTAGTTGCTTTCTCAGGCTACTTAACAATAGTTGGTATGAGGCTTCTAAAGATCATTTTGAAGGAAAGTCGAAAATCGAAATTCAGTTGACTGAGAGAAGACAGAGGAGTTATTGTAGACGAGTAGTCTTAAAGGATGTATTTGTGGAGGCAAGTTGAGCAGGGGTAAAAGCTGCCTTGTATCATCTGTTTGCTCATATGAGTTTTATCAAATTATACTTAAGCACTCTTAGAAGAGGGAGAGAGATGCAGAGAGAGAGACAGAGAGAAAGAGAAGTAACTGGGTACCTGGTACTGAGGCAGCCTGGGGGTGGACTGGAAGGGTGGGGTACATTGGTGGTAGAAATAGGGCATTAGTGGAGGGATGGGTGCTGTAATACAATATTACCAAGAACCAATTATGAACACCTTTGTAATTGTATGTCTCATGGTTGTAAAATAAAAAATAGAAAAAAAACCACTCTGGACCTTTAGTTTTTGATTTATAAGAACATAAACTCAGATTCATTGGTCTGCAAGGAAATGCCTATTCAAACAATAGGTGAAGTTCTGCTTTTAACATCAAAAAGTAAAGAAATGTAAGACTGATATGTGTGAGATTCAAGTTTTTTCTCAAGGAACTACATGAATTTTTAAATGATTTTATAGTTTAAAAATGACTATATTTAATATAAATAATGTTTTATATTCCTGAAAAAGATATGTAACACTATATACTATGCTCATTTCTATTGTGTATAGATCGAGGGGGACTGGGTGTCATTGTCGGTGGCATTTGGGGCCTGGGATCAAACTGACAGATCCAGGTTGCCACATCTTATGCAAACAGCTAAACCTCTATATTACTTTTCTGATAGATATTTTCATTTTTCTTCTCTATTATTGTGAGACATCATACAATCCTTGATCATTTCTATCTTCTCATCAAGTATTATGTTCCATAAGCATTTGGAACAATATTTATTTTTTATTTACTTCATATATTGTCAGAGAACACCTTTGTTCCCTGACAATATCAGACAGCAGAAATGATTTTCCTTCTTCCCCAAGGGGACTGGCCGTCAGTGGATAAAAACTTGTGAATTCAGCAGAGTTCCAAAAGGCTTTTACTAACACAGTTCTGGTATTACAATCCAATATCAGCAAAAAACCTCAAACTTTCAGTTCCTAGATGGACCTACACCATGTGCTTGGGTTAAAATCCTCAAGCCAAAATGGTTGCTGCACCCCAACCTTGTGCTTAGGCCCAAAGAGCAAACAGGCTGAAAGGAATAAAAAGGGCAGAGAGCCTAGCCAACAGAGAGAAAGGAAGGAAGCTTCCTCTTTTATATAGGTCATTCAGATGCTAATTCCTCCTAACCAAGAGCTGCCTCACAAGCTTCCCTGCAGAAGCATCTAGTAGAGATGGGGGAAGGGCATCTGAATTGTAATATACCTCAGGATTAATACAAAGGGTCTCTATGTGTACCATGAATATTCAACAGCCAGGTATGTATTTCTCCAAACTTCCACGAAATCCTTATCTTTACTTCAGAGTTGTTCTCGGTATTAGCCTTTAGAATTACTGAGAGCCATGCTTGCTTGCCAGGAGGCAAACAGCATTTCTCTCGATTTAATTATGGCTATTTTATTTAAAAGAGGATGCAATGCAGCAAGGCAGACTCTAGTAGAGTTGTCCAGTTCCACGGGCAGGGATCTGTGAAAGAGGATTACTTTTGAACAGCTAACATAGAATATAAATACATGGTAAAGCTACTCTGCCATGTAAAGAGTCACAGATTCAATTGTTTTTCTGCCCCCTAACTCCAATGTGTCCTGCAGGAAATAACTTCAGTTAAGGTGCAGAGGCTCTGGAGAACTGTGACCAGGGTATGTACTCCAACAATATATTGTAAAATTAATTCTATATTGTATTCCTTTACTTGCAATCATATACAAGATTATTTCTAGAGTAACCCCAAATACTCCTACTCAGGGGATAACATCACTTGAAAATTTTAACCATAAAATCATCCTTTAATAATTTTATCCTTTAAGAATTTTGTGCTTTAAGAATTTTAAATGGAAAATCATCTAAGTAACAATAAAAAATTTTAAACATTCCTACATATGTGCATAAGTTTTTCTGGAAATTTTTTCCTGAGAAGTCATTAAATAAACATGGCCCCTTTCAGTGTTTCATTATCCTGTCATGCAACACACATTCATAATATATTTTACTCTGACAGATTAAAGCTAGAAGATAAATGACCATAAAGTCACACAGTGGGCCACAGGCAGAGTCTTTTCTAAACACACAATACTCATCATTTGTGACACTCCACTGATGATTTTTCAGGGTGGTATATGATCTTTAATTGGGTAACATTACAATTCAATACTGATTACAATTAAAATGCAGCTTTTTTACTGTTTGTATGACTCTATGATTTAATTTATCTGCTGTTAACCTATCAAAGCAGTCCAAATTTTGAAATCATTAATTTATTTGAAAACATCATCAATTGCCTTTCAAATAAATATTGCTAGTATTTAGTTTTTGACTGGTATATAAACATGCATTTCGGTGTTCTCACTCTTAAACATATTACGCATCTTGAAATGTAAACGTGATTGAAGTTATAAATACCTAGAATTTATATATTGGTTCAGTATTTTAATCTAGTTGCTTATTCTGAGAGGGGATAAATCTCACTAAAATATATTCCAAGTTTGCTAAGGTTATATCAATCACAAAAATATGTATTAGAAAAAAAAGAGTTTTTTTTCTTTTACATTGCTTTTCCTACCATATTGTGTGCATTGTAATTTTTATACAACATACTATTTATTCTATTGTGAAAGGTTGTCAATAAAAAGATGAATGTAAAAGGCTGGAGTGATAGCACAGCAGGTAGAGCATTTCCCTTGCACACGATTGACCTGGTTCTATCACCAGCATCCCATGTATTCCCTTGAGCACGGCCAGGAGTATTTCCTGAGTGCAGAGCAAAGAGTAACCCCTGAGCATTGTTGGCTGTGACCCAAAAGAAAAAAAAATATGAATGTGATGGCAGAGGACATAATGAGCGCAGGGTATCTATCTATCTATCTATCTATCTATCTATCTATCTATCTATCTATCTATCTATCTATCTATCTATCTATCTATCTATCTATCTAAATCTACCATCTATCTATCGATATACACATATATGTATATATAGCTAGCTATTTATGATATAAATATTAGCTATTTATGGGGCCGGAGAGATAGCCCAGCGGGTAGGGCGTTTTGCCTTGCATGCGGCCGGCCTGTGCCGGCCGGGTTCAATCCTCGGCATCCCATATGGTCCCCCGAGCACCTCCAGGAGAAATTCCTGAGCAAAGAGCCAGGAGTAACCCCTGAGCATCGCCGGGTGTGACCCAAAAAGCAAAAAAAAAAAAAAAAAATAAAAAATATTAGCTATTTATGATAAATACATATATGTATTGATTTTATATATATAATCAATAAAAATTAACATAGTGTGGTAAACATAAGATTCAGATTTGCTTGAAAACATTCATGTTTTACAGCTTAAAACAATATGAGGACCATAAGATAGTAGGCATTTAGAGCACAGGCGTAGTACATACAGGACCCCACTTTTGATGCTCAGCACCTTGTGGCCCTCCAGGCAGCTCTGTGTGCATGCCTAAGACTCCAAAGTATCGTGTGCTATGACAGTGGAGACTTCCTGCTTCCTGGTTTTGACTGCAGAGACCCCAAAGCACCAGTTTTTACTGTTTTGGAGGTCCCGGATCATCACCAGTGTGATCCTTTTGGGGACTTCCTAGTGGTCCCCAGCACCAGAAGGCATGAGCAATCCCAATATTCCAGTCTTTCCATTGATCTGCCAGCTGGATTGAGTAACTCCAGGAGTGGCCCTAGGCACTGCTTGAACCCCTCCCTCCAAATACCCCCAGAAGAAAAAAACACACCTTGTTTCAAACAAAACTCATCTGTAGAATCAATTTGTATCTTAACCTGGGTAATTTTATTTACATTTACTTAGAGGGAGGGAAACTCGGTGACTGTATTCCTATCGCCTTGTTGTTATTCCCCTCACTACCATATCCACAATGACAGAAATGTGCTTATCTTGATTCTAATCTCATTAGGGTCTAGATCTATGCTATCTTCATTGTATCTGACAATTATTTACTAATTAGATCTCTAATTTTTCAAGCATTAAGTATGCACCTTGCCTTGAGCTAGAATCTGAGTATACAGGGTATGTAAATAGTTGCTATCCTTCAAACCATGACTGTAAATTAGGTAATTAGTGGATTTATGTTAAAGAACCGTGAAGACCTCTCTGGTACATGTTTTTGATGGCTTAAGGGACAGCAGTATGAGTAACTAAAATAGAGTATTAGCCAGCTTGAAAGATAGAGGTCATAGTGCCAAACATTTAGGTGATGAGATGCTGCGTGACCTGAGAATTAGATAAAGTCTCTAATGGACAAGGTGCTTTTGAGCTGGAAATAACACTGGCAAAGGCACAGGCGTGCATACATGGTTTCTGAAAAAGACAAGGTATATTCTCTCCAGCAGAAGAGTAAATCCAGGGGCTGGAGGCGTTAGTCCAGTGGATAGGGAATTTGCCTTGCATGCGGCCAGACCGGGGTTCGATCCCCGGCATTCAGGTTGGTCCCTGTGCACTACCAGTACTAATTTCTGAGTGCAAAGCCAGGAGTAACCCCTGAACACTGCTGGGTGTGACCCAAAAGCAAACAAACAAAAAAAAAAAGGAAGGAGAGTAAATCCATTTTCAAATATCGCTATACATTAAAGAGAAGCACAGAAGAGATTAAGGGGAAGCTTCATTTACTATATTTAATTTAATAGATTGAATTTACAGCAATTAAAAATCTTATTGGGGCCAGAGCAATAGTCCAGCGGGTAGGGTGTTTGCCTTGCATGCGGCTGCCCCGGGTTCTATCCCAAGCATCCCATATGGTCCCCTGAGCACCGCCAGGAGTTATTCCTCAGTGCAGAGCCAGGAGTAACCCCTGAGCATTGCCAGGTGTGAGCCCCCAAAAAAGCTACTTACTGAGCTTTCATTCTTCCTAGAGAGACAATTTCTAGGCTAAGGGTTTGCAATGCCCGATGAAAGAGAAATGTTTGATTGGCCTCATTTGCATATATTCTAGTTTAGCAAAAATGGCAATCCAGGAATACTATTCACCTGATAGACATTCACTCATTGTTTCTGAAACATATCCATGACATTAGCAGTTTACGAATCGTCCACAATCCTATTCCTCTCTCTAGCTTTCTGCACAACTTTTTCTTTCAATAAGAAAGTAATATTAGATCTAGTATCTGTTCTGACTAGTCTCTTTTCATGTCATATTAATGTTCATTAAAATATTTTTGAGAAAGCTTCTACTTAGTGGAGAGCCCGAGTTGGATGTTAATAATGACAAGGAAGATATTCTGGTGGCCGGAGCTCTTGAGGAGTGAGTAGTGTGTGTGTTTGGCCAAACGTCTTTCAGCAGTGGCAGCGAGCTAGAGTTAGAGCAATGACAATACGTTCCAGTCTGAGGCTTCTGGACATCACATGGTGACAATTTATTCACTCCAGTTTCAGGAAATTTAATTTGGCTAAACTAATACTGAATAACCAAGAAACTGCTCGAGATGAGAGCTTTCTATTGAGAGTATACCGCCTACGGCAGAGCCTGGCAAGCTACCCGTGTTTGATTTGATATGCCAAAAACCAGTAACAATTATGGACCTCATTCCCATGACCTGATGGAATGGTTTGAGGCTCTTCCTGTCCCAGGAGCAAGCAGACGCCCTTGAGCTGCACTTGCTTGCGACAGGGCGTATGGAGATGTTACTGGTGCCCGCTCGAGCAAATCGATGAACAACGGGAAGACAGACAGTGACAGTGACCCTATAGATATAATGAACTATAACCAAAGACACTCTCTCTCTCTCTCTCTCTCTCTCTCTCTCTCTCTCTCTCTCTCTCTCTCCTAGTTATGGCCTCAAATTCTGGTAATCAGCATGAAGAGTAATAAAAAACAGGGTGCCAAAAAGAGAATAACACGATCAAAGATCGAATTTAGATTTGGAAACTTAGTGAAATTGAAATACTCTACAAGCTGAACAGTGTGTAGGAGGTGTGATGTATAGTGTAGGATGTAGAAATAATAATGGTACTTAAGCAGGGGAATAACAGCTTTTCACAGTTTTGTAGGTGTATGCGTGATGATGTTGGGGAGGGTGGCAGGTGTCAGCCTGACTAGAACTGGAGGCAGCCTCTGGAATGAAGAAACTGTAGATGTAAATCCTAACTTCTGAAGTTTAGCCGTATCACAAACTATGGGGCCTGGCATAGAGCAGATGCTTGATGGCAACTTTCTGCCATCAGATAGAATAATGGAAGTAAGTAAGCAGATGTGTGGAGCAATCAAGTGATGCTAGAGAAAGAAAGAGACCTGGAGTTAAAGCCTATCATGGTATCCAGACTCGAGCACAATCCAGAGTCCAGCCATAAATCTGACACATTAAGAAGTTTGGTATTGTCCAAGTTTAAAATATTAGTTATCATATTTACTCAACAAATCTAAATAAACTATTTTATAAATTACAAGGTCAATTAAGCAGTTCATTGTGAAAGAATATGCGTCAAGTGTATTGTTCCTGATGATTTGTTTAGAAGCCTCCTTATTGGCTAATGAATCAATCTCCTTAAATAAAAGAGTCAAATCATAGGTTAATATTGTGTTGAGGAGCCAGAGTGTTAGTCCAGCGGGTAGCATGTTTGTCTTGCATGCGGCCAACCCAGGTTTGATCCCCGGCATCCCATATGCCCATATGGTCCCCCTGAGCACCGCCAAGAGTAATTCCTGAGTGCAGAGCCAGGAGTAACCCCTAGCATTGCTGGGTGTGACCCAAAAGAGATATATATATATATATATATATATATATATATATATATATATATATATATAGTGTTGTGTTGAATGTTGAGACATCAAATAGGGAGATGAATGTGCATATGACATACAAATTATATATATTTATATATATTCTATATATATATATTCTAATATATTTCTATATATAAAATTATGGTAGCTAGAAGATATATTTTCATTTGCACTATGGAAAATATTTCTTAAAATTCACCACATTGACTTTCTCCATACATTGTGTGAGTACTGGAAGGGAACATTAATTCTTTGTGAGAAGGTCAGAGGCAGAAAATCAAAAGCAGTTTGTGAATTATGGTTTAAAGTTTTGGGATGTCTTTGGTTTAATTTACCCTAAGCCTCCTATGAATATATATTATAAAATATGCATGTTATCTGTATGCTTGTGCTTACATACATATATTCATATATATTTTCTTGGAGCTCTTTTTATTTATGTTGCAAACCAATGAAAATATTGAACTGATGAGTAATTTACTAATGGTCACAGATTATATTTGTTACTGAAATCAAAGAGTTTGAAAAGTCTTGACCCATTTTCAAAGGCACACTTACATATTAAACTTATGCAATATTGTATGCTGTGTTTAGACTAAAAAATATTAAATAGTCACTTACCCTGTGTTAGAAAGAAACCTAATTTTATAACTATTTAGCTACCATATTCAGTAACCAAACTATTAGCATAATTAGGATTATCCACCAAAGTCACTTGATCACTTGATCACTTGATCACGGTAAAATCCCGTTATTCATCTATTTGCTCAAGCAGGCACCAGTAACATTTCCATTGGACCCTATCACGTGGCAATGTAGCCCAATGGCATCTGGTTGATTCAGGAATATGAAGAGCCAAAGAACTGTTCTTTCAGGGTCTTTACAAGGAAGTCTGACCATCTTGTAGTGGGCGGCCACGTGATCTTTTGACATCCCGTGGGATCCAGTAGGTAATGGCTCTAGTCCACCGGTCTTCTTCAAATCGCATTACATGTCCAGCCCATCTGATTTTCGATGCCTTGGCAAACGAGACAGCGTTCCTGATTCTGGAATAGCCACAGAGGTCAGAACTAAGGATTCCCTTCTCTCACTTGAGTGAGGCGTGATATTCCAAGCATAGCTCTTTCGATTCCTCTCTGGGAGACCTGAATAGCATTCTCATCCTGCTTTCGTAGGGCCCAGGTCTCTGAGATGTATGTTAATGCAGGGAGAACGGTGGAGTCAAAGAGATGTGCCCAGAGCCAGAGGTTCTTTGTCCTTTTTAGCTATTTCTTCTATGACTTTGAAGGCACTCCATGCAGCTCTCTTTTTCCTGCACAGCTCAGGTTTTAGGTAGTACATCATGTTGACTTCTCGACCTAGGTACACATAACTGCTGCATTCAGAGATGTTTGTTCCATTGAGAGTGAATGGGGCCTCTGGAACTAGCAAAGTACCAGCTTATTTCCCTTAATTTTAGTACATAAAAATGACACAAATCTTAAAATTATCTTTAAGCACAGCAACTGATCTTATGTATTAACCCTAACCGCAGATTTACTTTTGGAAAATAATTAAAAATAAAAAAACATAAATATTGTAAGTGGGCCTGGTTTATACCAAAGCCAAAGACTCATTGTTTTCCTGGATCCATCCCAGGTATTAGGGGAATCGCATGCACCCAACGATTCCCCTATCCCAAGCTCCTAGAGCATATTATCAGGCATGTGGCCTCTTCAGACCAAAGGCCTAACAGCACTTGATGTGGGCAAAAAGTTTGATAAATGTTTATGAGCTTCAGAGTCATTAATGTGAATTTTTTTGTCTAGTGTTGTTTCTCTTCTACAGTTGTTGAGAGTAGTCTTAGCCATGTTAGAGGTACATGCCGGAATAAGAATGTAACCCAGTCCGTCACAAGGCAAAAAGCATATAATATAGTACTTAAACTACTTTGCAGGCTGTTCCAAATCTTGTTTTTATTAGCAATGCCCTTCACAATCTTGAGATTCATTTTAAATAGTGACTTTATATAGTTTTATTAAAATTCTCCATGCAATCTTTTTTTTTTTTTTTTTTTTTTTTGCTTTTTTGGGTCACACCCAGCTATGCTCAGGTTTTTCTCCTGGCTCTGCACTCAGGAATAACTCCTGGCGGTGCTCAGGAGACCATATGGGATGCCGGGGATCGAACCCGGGCTGGCATGGGCCGGCCTTGTGCAAGGTAAACGCCCCACCCGCAGTAATAAAGAAATCATAAGTCGGGGAGTAACTTCAAATATGTAATCAAGCTCTTTTTCAAAGTTTTCGGAATTCGGTGCCTCAACCTCATTTTTGAACTTCAAAAGGTGTGATTTTCAATTGTTTCTATTCTATGCGTTATCCACCCCCCAGACTAGGGGTAGACGGGACTTCAATTGAACTGTTCAATTGGGAGAAGGATGTAATGCACATGATTCTGTGGGTGGAGGAAGAAATTTATGTAATTATAATCACACACTATTTTTTGTGATAGATAAATCAATAATATAATTGTCAGTGCTGTTTATAATTTTTTAGAAAACAATCCGCTTTATAATTTATAAGTAATAGATAAGTATTTGCATTTTTATGTAATGGCTTTGTTTCATATCACATTTTTTAGTTTGCTTTTGAATTTATGATGGTTAATGTCTAATATTAAGATAATTTGCATTGGAAGGACAGATTTGAGCATTTTCTGAGCTAAGTTTTAGTCTTGCTAAAACCCTGATCAGAACAGTAACCTAAGAGTAAAAAATGTTTCCACTTTAAAACAATCTCATACATAAAACACATATGATAATATCTGCTGTACATTAATCAACATGATTTTTGTAAAAGTAAAAGAAAGTGAGTACCTATATACACATTATATTGTAAGGCTCCATGTAAAGTTTAGTTATAATTATTCACATCTTCTTTCTCCTTAATGTAACACAGATGATACTTTGAAATGCTATTTTAAGTTTCTGAAATGCTGGATTTATGATCATTAAAATTTGGTTTGGTTTATGTCTACAGAGAGTAGGTTTCTTCTACAGTGTATGCACTTGTGTTATTAATGGTATTTCAAAGCACTGCTGATCTATGCTTACGGCTTATTGTGCTTAAGAAAGCAACTCTGACTATGGCAGAATACCTTATATAATAGAGTCAGAATTTGCAATATGCTGAAGTCTCATCTATATGGTTACTTCTCACCAGACATAATTGTTGAAATCTAAAATTGTCATTTGTTTCCTTACTTTTACTATATTCTTGTACAATTCTGTGTATATTCTGTATGAAAAATAATGCTCTGTAATGCTCTGTTATCTGTAATGCTTATCATTATTCATTCACCTCTAGCTATTTATGATATTTGCTCATAACATTTAAACTATAATCACTTTCTATACTTTTTATTTCATATCTTTGTGTTATACCTAGGAACATATGTGATATATATAGGATTTTCTTCTAAATAATTACCAGGAGGGATGTTTTTATAAATGAAGCTGAAATGATTATGAGCAGATAATTTAAAATTTGTGCACAAAGGTGATGTTCAACTTACTTTCCAATTATATTCTTAAAAACTGGGACTTCTAATATAAAAAATATGTTATCATTTTCTTTAAATCTCCAACTTTTATCACCAAGATTTAATTTGAGATATTATGTGGGATATTTTCCCATTAAGGCAGTATACTTTTTGGTATTATGTAAATTACTTATCCTCTCATAGCATTACATTTCTGAGCTTTCAATAGGTTTGATATTATTATTTTTAGAGATTAAAAGTCCTCGGCCTTAGTCCTAGATCTTAGTCATTTAAGTCAAAAAATATGTGAAGTTGCGTAAATCTATTTTATCTTTCTATCCTTGGCTTTCTGATGAGAATTACAAATTTGGGGAGACATTTCTTAGAATATTTAACAAGTTTATGACACATACAAAGCGTTCAGTTCATTTTAACTGATTAATCTCCTCTCTTTTAAAAAGTTTTTAACATCCCCTCTCTCTTAACATTTTTCCTTAGTTTTGTTTAACTTTTTCTACTCACTATGTTTCTTTGGTTTGTGAATAAACAGACAGAATAGAATTCTCCAAAATATTTCAGTAACTACACTTTTATATTTATATATGTAAGTAGTAAAATAATTGAGCAGGACCAAGAATACAATTACAAGAACTAAGTGTACATGGATCTTACCTGCTTTTCCACTGCACTGTGTCAGTTTTCAGCTGTGTAGTAACTGACAGTAATAGGTTCAGAACCAGTCCAGATGCTCTGAACTCCCTTTAAGACTCTCTTTCTCTTTTGTTCCTCTCATATGTTGAGTGCACATGGTTCACTGTCTAAATACCCAGCACTATATAGCTTCTGGAGCACCTAGGGAAGCCCTGATAACGCCAAGCAGCATTGGGGAAGCCCCCAAAGAAAACTACAAATATTACATTAGACATTGCAAAGTATATTTAAACTATGCAAAATGATTACTGTTGTCTAATCTATGCTGTGTATCACCTGAGCATTATTTGTTCACACAGATGTCATTGAAATGAAAGACACCTATCTGATTTTAACTTGTTGAAGTCCCTGTTTACTCTACTGAACTAAAGGTTTCATTTGCCTGGTAATAATTCCCAGAATATCCATGCTCTGGAATAGCATAGCAGTATTAGACATGCAGTCAGTAATTGCTTGACTCTCAAACCAATAATTAAAGGAAAGAAAACAAAGGTGAGATAGAATTACCAAACAGCCCATTGCTATGTGAAAGTGCTGAGATTGCCTCTTAAAAGTTAAAGCTGCTGAGTCACAGATAGCGCATGGGTTAGATAGTGTAGAGGATAAGGTTTAATTAGCAACATTAGAGTTTGGGTTACCTTGTAGGAACCCAATACAGAGTTACCAGTAGTGATGTGCTGAACACCACAGGGTGTAGCCCAAAAGGAAGAAAAATAAAATACAAATACAAAAACAGATACAAAGTGTCAAAGTTGCTTTTGAAAATATCTTAAAACTGGAGGGATGGGTGTGCAGTGTTGTTGGTTCCCTTTAAGAGAATTAAGAGATCCCTTAAATGAATGGCTTTTCCTTCTTAAAGGGGTGACCAATATCCAAATTATGGGGATATATACAAGTTGGTAAAAACAGGTGAGGAGTTAACTGGGACTGGGTTCTGAGCCTGGCTGACAAGAGTGAGTTGAGGAGCAGAGAGCCTGGTATGATAGAAAGTTAGAGGAGCAGTGAGAAGGGTTGGCTTAGCTTGCCTAAAGGCAGTGCTAGGAGATAGTTTTAAGAGAGTTCTCAGTGATAAAGACAAATTGTCCCTTTTTTGTGATATTTTCCTTATTTTTCACATAGTTTATTTCAGTACTTTAGTAAGGGGTTAATCTTAATTTTTATTAGATATATAATAAAATACTTTTCCAGAATAAAAAAAAGAGAGTCTTAAAGGGAGTTCAAGCATCTGGACTGGTTCTGTGCCTAGTACTGTCAGTCAGTTAGCTACCCAACTGAAAACTGATGCAGTACAATGGAAAAGCAGGTAGGGAACTCAACTTGCACAAAGCTGACCTGGGTTCAGTCTCTGGCAGATACCTTATATGATCCTTGGAGCACCAGGAGGTGATCCCTGAGTGTAGAGACAGGAGTAAGCTGTGAGTACAGCTGGGTGTAGCACCAAAAAGCTTAGGGAAACATACAAGCGAAAAAATGCTTCAATTACATCTAGTCTATAGGCCCAGCATTATGCATTTTAATATAAAATGCCACATATATTAAAGAAATTTCCCTGTCAAATTATTAAGACAATTTAATCTCTCTATCTCTCTCTCTCTCTCTCTCTCTCTCTCTCACACACACACACACACACACACTCTCTCTCTCTCTCTCTCTCTCTCTCTCAGACACATCTATTTGCCTCTGGTTTTATTTTTAACTACTCTATATTTGGAGGCAAAACCGGGCTCTTAAGAGGTGTATGGTGGCACCTGGGGACACTCTTGTTCTGGACCTGTTACTGCCCAGTGGTACTGGGGGCCACCCAATGTAACTTGGCAGTGTTCAGAAATTTTTGTCTATTCTTACATGTTAAAATCTATACACATATTTGCTTCATATTTTAAAATTAGGTTTTTAATATCAGTTCTTTAATTAAACACCCTTAAATATATATTCAAGGATAAATATATATTTATCCATATTACATATATTAGTGTTATATGCATATTTAGAATTTGCCTCCACCGTTACCTTATGTAAAAGGCGAATATATCAGTGAAAATAAATGTTTTAGACAGGATTCATCTTATAACTATTAAATTGTTTTATATGCAGGGTAAATCTTTCAGTTTTTTAAAGCTGTGTTAGTGCCATAGGGAGATCTGGTTTAGACAGTATGTCCTTTCTTTCCTCTTACCAGGGGATGGTGAGGCTCTATGGCACTGTTGTGTAAACAGTGTCGGTGAACATATCATAAATTACATGATTCCAATCTTGATTCTATGGCCCAAAAAGTAAGTCAATTAGCAGATGTCAGCAGGGAAATTAGTATCTAACAGGGTAATAAATTATTCTAAGTTTTGATAGGAAAAATACATCAAAATAATGAATATTTTTACATGCAATAAACAGCATTGAAACTAAGCTTCAAATACATCTTTAAAATATTGCTTACGTTTCATACCTCATTGTAACTTTGGTTCATTTAAAATTTTAAAAGGCCATATAATTAATCAAACCAAAGTTTATGCACTATAAGAAAGAATAATTTTACATTTAAATAACTTTGATTGCTTAAAAGCTCCAAAAGTATAGAATGATCTTTTGTGGCAATATATGTTTGTTTATGTCAAGTATTTTATAGAGACTATAAGAAAACAGAAAACACAAAGAAATCAGAAATCATTTCTTTGCAACTATGTATCACTCCACCCACAAAAATAATTACTTTATATTATGATTTATAACATACAAAAAAGCTCAGTTATTATTTCCAGGTACAGTCAACAGTGCAGATTGCAAAATGGTTTTGCCTTATACAAGTCTGATAAATATTTAACCCAATAACACATTTTCTTGTCCCCTGAGCACCATAAAGTACAGTTTCTGAACATAGTCAATAAATCTTGAGGACATCTGATGTGACCAAAAACAAACAAATTTTTTTCTACTATTTAAAGTTTATTAATGAAATAGTAAGCATACAAACCTTAATATTTATATGAGTTTTAACCATTTTAGTATTTTTATATATTAAGTATTCCTAAGCGACATGATTTTTTGGTATTTTTTGGTTTGGGGCTAAACCCAGTGGTGCTTACTGCTGCCTTTGCTCTCAGGGATCTCCCGTAATGTGGATTGGGAACCTCATGGATTGCTGGGAATGGAATCCAGCTCAGCTGTGTGCAGAGCAAGTGACTTGTTTACTGTACCATCTCTCCAGTCCAGCAACTTGATTTTCAGTGATTGCATGCTGTTTATGTCATGATATATTTATATACAATCTTATTTTACAGCCCTGAACGTTCAGCATGCTCCCCCCTCTACTTTTTTCCTCTCTATAAAATGATTGTAACAAACCTATTTGTATATATATGGCTAAATGTATGATTAGTTTAGAACTAGATTTCAGAAGAGGAAATTATATTAGGTCAAAGGATATAAACTTTTTCACACAAGTGATGAGACACATTTCTCAATATATTTCCAGAAATGTTTAGTCCATTTCAAATCTCATCAACAAGTATAAGAAAGTTCCCAGATTGTTTAACTCAGTTGCTTTCCTGAAAAAAAAAAAGACACTCATTTGGGGTGCTCAGATCTACATAAATATGAATTAGCAAAGTTCATTTCTTAGCTTTGCTATTTCCTAATTCCTAAAAAGATCTCTAGAGATTCTTAGTCACTCTAGGGAAATGCTGATTTGTTCCTTAGTCACACTAGTGAGATACTGATTTGTAAATATGATGACCTTTTTTTTTTATTTATACAGGGAATATATGTAAGCCAAAATACTAATTTTAACATGATATCATTATATTTCACATGATTTTACTAAAAGTCATAACAAAATTAGTATCAGAAGATTATTTTGGTATAAAACATTAATTAGTTCATAAAATATTTTTATATTTACATTTCAACCTATTAAAATCTAAACTATGCTCTTCTGTTTACTGTCTCTCCATATTACTTGACTAATTATCAGTTGCTCTTTGACTTTCATTTTCAGTAGTAAAAAATCTGGCCCCCTGTTTTGCTTATGTTATCTTATTTTGAGTGTCTATCAATTTATAGGAAAATTTATCTCCTTTTTTTGTTAATTTGAAACTTTGGAATCACTATGTTCTCATCATTCAACATACAGAAATGTTAGAAAATATCCTTATTTTTATTATATTTCCACTCTATAAGTAAAAATTTTCTATATTATTTACTCATATTTCAAACTGATAGGTAGCAATTTTACACTTGATCTTAGCCAAAAGGCCCAGAAGCAATTGGTAGTAATTTTATACTAGTGCATTTTCTCTTATAACTTAGGGGTTACATTTTCTTTGATAGCTTGGTAATTAAATTCAAAAAAGAGCCTAAGTTAAAAATCTTGCTTCCAATAGCTAATTAAATACCAGATAAGCCTTAGCCCCTATAGACATCAGATGCCTTATCTGTATAAAAGTAGTAATCTTATGAAATATTGTGATATTTTCATGAAATTATATAAAAACCAGAAAATATAAAAAATGCTTACTAAACATTAACTGTAATTTGATCTATTACTACATAATGTGATACAAAGTTTTTTGTTCTACATGTTTGAAAATATATCATCAATAATTTGAGATGGTTTCTCATGTACCTCTAAAACAAATAATATATAATATAAACAGCTAGAAACTACCAATTCAGCATACAGTATTGAATAGTCTAGTTTAGACAGTTTTCCCTATTGTTCTTAATTATTTCATTTTTTTAAAATTCATAAATAAAATGTTTTGTTTGCTGGTCTACGCTCAGCTCTGCTCAGGGCTTACCCGTGGCTCTCTGCTCAAATACCACCTGAGGTGTTTCTCAGGGACCAATGCAATGTCAAAAAATGGAACCTGGGTTGACTGCATGGAACGGTAAACACTTACTCTCCATACTATTGCTCCAATCCCCCATATTATAATTTAAAAGGGGCACATTTGATATATTATATAAACGTATATTGATATATTTATAAGTATCTTAAATATATGTTTTAATAAGCATAATTTATAATTTAACAAACATATATTCATAATTTATAGATATAATTTCTAATTCATCAAATATACATTTCTAATTTATATATACAAAAGTTTTAATTGAACAAAATTTTTTTTAGCCACACAGGAACATATTACTAGTTAATAAATCTGGAAAATATTCCTATTAGAACTTCAGAGCAAACTGCAAGCATTATTATTTAATCAATTTTAGAGTTGTCAAGATATGCAACAGGTGTGTGAATCTTGAACAAAAGTTGGACAGTATCATTTCTTGCAAGCGATTAAAGTACATGTAGAAAACACAAAAACATTTCTCTCCCTTAACAGTCACTGAAGGAGGGGTTGGCAATCCCCAATTCTAGTTAAGTTCACTTCTTTGCAAAAAAAGTAGAACCAGCTCCACCCAAATCATACATATTGAAATGAGTTTTTAAGGAAGAGAAGAGAATCAGAACAGGATGGGCACAAAATATGTTACAGAACATATATCAGTTGTTGAAGCAGGACAAGGAACACATGGGTTTCCGTATATTCTGTTCTTTTTGATATGTTTTAAATTTTTCACAATAAAAATATAAAGTTAAGACTGAAGTTATAGTAAGGTGCTTGCCTCAGACACAGATGACCCTGCTTCAGTCCTTGGCTCTGTGCATGGTCCCCTATACCCTGCCAGTTGTGATCCTTGAGCACATAGCCTGGAGTAAACCCTGAGCAAACTTATTCATTCAAAGACTTGATTAATTTTCCTAATTAAAAAATTAGCATTCATTGTGATCTATATACAAGAGAAAGCATGAATGTCCTTTATCAAGGGAGTAATTCTGTTTCTTAAGATTTGAATTATGTAAGATCTTCCAGAGCACGTCTCTTGGAAAATCAAACAGTTCCCATGAAGTCTAATGTATGCTGTTTGTGCTTGTCATAATTGAGGGTTTTTTAATTAATTTTGATACTGAGGTTACATATTTGGTGTCTTTTAATACAATGCTCCAAATTCCTTCTTGGACACCTATGGTAAATTTACCTTATCACATTTATCTGCACTACTACTGATATCATAATAATACCAGTACACACAAACAAATCCTCTAAAAGTATAAAATTCAGACATTTACAAATGTATATGTTATGGATGTGCTGGTCATACAGAATAATCTCGTGAATTGAAAGTGCAAAAAATGCTTTTAAAGTGCTGAATTAAGTTTTTTTTTTTTTTTTTTGGAGAAGAAGGGTTTTATTGGCAAATAAAAACAATTTACAAGTTGAGCCCTGTATCTGACCAGCACTGGCTGTAAAGCAGCTTCAGAACGGGAAGGATTCAGCTTTATGGAGGTAGGCTGACATAACAATCCACACATCTTCTAGGGAAAAGCATATATATGAGGGGGAGCCATGAGCATGTGCAGGAGAGGCACAAACAATGAACATACGTAATACTTATCACACGCACCGAAAATGGTGGAGAAATGTCAACAGTGACATGGTTTTCAGTATAGGCGACAGGGAAACAGGTCAACAAAGGTACCATTGCAGCGCCCACTGACCACTTCTGTCCACTTCTGGAGATCTGGGGTGGATGCTGAAGTTTTGGTCTAATCAAAGCCAAAGGGACACAGCCATATGCTTGCTCCGGGGAGGGTTGAATTAAGTTTTCATGTGGTTTTAATGGTAAGAATATATGCCAGGAGAAGACTGTAGTCACTATAGTATATGTCTGCAACCTTCTCAGTTTGCTTAAGTAAAATTTTAATCCTGCTTATAGCAGTTGTTCATCTTTTCTTTTAGCCGCTGAAAAATACCGTCCTACTTCATATGAGTAGAATAGGGCCTTATTTGTCCAGAACAGAATTTTATAATATACTTTGTACTACAGAAGATCTAAATATACTAAAATTATGAAAAATTAAAAAGTTTGACTCTACATGTTGTTTCAGAGTCTCTATTACATAAAATAACAAGTGAACATAATATTGTTAGCTTTTGAAATTCAAACATTGGAAGTATAAGACTGTCATAAAAATAGTGTCATATTTTGGACTGTATTCTTGCGGCTGTATTCCTTTAACCTAACCACCGTTAATATGACTGTGTAGTCCTCCAGAAGGTACTCTTACCGAATCCATTTTTGTCAATATCTGTGTTAATAGCTTTCGTTATATGAATAGTTTGAACACCATATGCTTCTTACATTAATTTTACATTGTTAGATGTAATTTGAGTTTTGTAAAACACAGGTTCTTAAGTGTCCAAAGCACTTACCTTGAATAAGTGTGTGTACTTTAGTATCCATACCTCATGAGTATTTTAATTACCGAGGAAGCTCCATTTACCCCTTTTTCTCTCAATTATCCTCTCTTTTTTCCTTCCCTGAGGTACCTCTTGGGGAAGTTGTAATTTTTATCATTATAGATTAGGCTTGTCTTTTCCTGAAGAACTTGTGAATATGATTGTACTGTCTAAATATTTTATCTTGTTTTTATGATGTTCTATATAATATTTTAAAAAGTTTATTTATAATCCATGTTTTCCACATTATATTTCAAATGACTTTTTAGAATAGTACAATATAGTTGCTATATTATACTTGTGGTATCACTACATCACGAACTCACAAATATGCCAATGTACCTTCACTGTTATCCCTAGGTTGTTCCTTCCTCTACCAAGCTCTGATGACTGTTAATATTAACTACATCTCAGTTATATTTCCATTGTTTTCATGTGCCTTGTAGAATTCTTTTCAATTGCTGAGTAAAATTGCATTGAATTAACCACAGGTCATTTATGCATTCTCCTCTTATTGGAACAACCCTACCTGTTTCTCAGCTAGACTATGATAAAATTTCTGTGAATATTGTTATCTAAATCATTTCTGTTCTTTCTTCATTCTCTTGAGTCAATATTTATGTATGAAATTTCTGGGCTTAGGAATTGAATACATATTAAACTTCATAAAGATATGTCAGGGTTTTCTAAAGTACTTTGCCACTTAACAATATTGCCAAATATACATTTGATTTGTTCCACAGACTCAATATCACTGCCAATCTTTTATATTTCAATTATTCTGTATGATGTAGACACACCGTATTTTCAAAATTTCCATCAACTGATAAATAGAAAGCAGTATTGCAGCTGTATGATCACTGTAACTCTGTGGAACTTAAGCATTCTGAAGAAGCAATTCATGTATACTGTGTTTTAGTATGTAAAGACACAGAATGCTCAATAGCAGAGTTGGTCCAACTTGTTCGTAACAGAAATGTCATTTCTAGATGTTGCCAAAGTTGGATAGATTGACGCCCTTGAGTGAGGAATGGTTATCAGAGTCACATGCCCTTCTTTTGTCAAACTTTCTCTCACTGAAATTAGTAGAACTTACTGACTTTAGAAACAGACAAATCTAGAACATTTCCCTTCCCAGTTTATACGGTTTTCACTCAACTGAAAACAGATGAGCCAAAGACCAAATAAATAAGTGAAAATTATGAGCTTAATCTATTTTATCAAGATAATGACTTCTCTTGAGATCAATAATGTAGTATTTTCCCTGAACATATATTTTTGGGGCCTCCCGAGCATTACTCAGAGGACTGGGGGTGTAGACTGCTGTCACCCATTCTCTGCCAGCCAGGTGGAGGCTCAGTGCAAGGGCCTAAAAATGGCTCTTCTTAGGTCTGAGGCGCAGGGATTATCCATATAGTGCACAGAGGCCTTCATGGTTGACTCCCAGGCACTATGTGACTTTTGATCAAACCAGTTTCAGCTACATTCAAGTGCTGTGCTTTAACCTCTGTCCTACCCCCAATGACCAAGAACATTGTTAAAACTACCAATAGAATGCATATTAGTGTTTGCAAATTTTAAATGTTTGTTTAATTATTTTGTTTTAGGGGCCACACCAGCAGTACTCAAGGTTTTTTCTAAGGTCAGTTTATCACCTCTAGCAGTGCTCAAAGGAGCATATACAGTGCTGTGGCCCCCAAATTTTATATTATTCATCTATTTTTTGGGGGTCACAGCTCAGGAGTTACTCCTGACTCTGCATTCAGGAGTTCACATACTCAGGAGTATGTTTTGGGGTCACAGCTCAGGAGTATTTTTGGGGTCACAGCTCAAGAGTATGTTTTGGGGTCACAGCTCAGGAGTATTTTTGGGGTCACATACTCAGGAGTATTTTTTGGGGTCACAGCTCAGGAGTTACTCCTGACTCTGCATTCAGGAGTTCACATACTTCACATACTCAGGAGTTACTCCTGACTCTGCATTCAGAAATTAACTCCTGATTGTGCTAGGCGGACTTTATGGGATTCCAATGATCAAATCCAGGTCAGCCACATTCCACTCAAACTCCCTACCCACTGTACTATTGTTCCATCCCTTAAATTTTATTTTTTTAAACTATGTTCACTTATCCAAAAACTGTCGGGATTTCTTAGATCTTAACTGTAATATTCATCTGTTTATGTATTTAGATGGGGGAATTGTACTAAAGAATTGTAGGTAAGTTTTCCTTTGTTGCTGCTTGTATGGTTACTATCTGTAATTGTCATGAATAAGTAAAAGCCCTCCACATTTGATATCCCTTATGAGTCACTCTAGACCCTACAATTTTATAAGGAAGAAAGTGCATTCACTCCACGTTGCTGACCTGAGAACTCGGCTAAATGTATCAGTTTTCTACTTAAATTCACTCCTGAGTACTTGGTATGCAGGTAGGTGTTGGGTAGATAAAATTAGTAGTGAAAAGCTAAGAAAGGGATGGTACCATAGTCCAGCGGGAAGAGCATTTGCCTGCACACAGCCGACCCAGATTCGATTCCTGGCATCCCATATGGTCTCTCGAGCATCTCCAGGTGTAATTCCTGTGTTTAGAGTCAGGTGTAACCCCTGAGCATTGCTGGGTGTGACCCAAAAAAGCAAAACAAATAAAGAAACAAAGCAAACTAAACAAAAAAATAAGAAAACAGGCAAGGAGGATTCAATCATTTGAATAGATGCTGAGATAATGCATCATGTTACTGACTGAGAGTCCTTACTAAAGCAGCTTGAACAAATGTTTTCTCTCTAGGTCATAGCAATTGTGTAGACTGGGTCTTAAGGACCGCTCTGCTCTGACATCCTTCACATCAGGTGCTTGGCTTTCACTGACTCACCTGTCACATCCTATTTGTATTCTTATTTGTTGGAAAGTGAAATGGTTGAAATAGATCAAGTCAATTCCTTCAACTGTGTGAGGTGTAGTCATACTTTTTCTCCTCTTTTGGTGAGTGCTTAGCTATAAAATGAGATTAGGCTGCAGGGACCTCAGAGAATGAATGAAGTTTCTAGTGGATGGACATACACTTAACCAAAAATTGTGCAAAAGGGAAACCAGATAATGGAAGACACTCAGTTGTCAAAGCTATGGATAAGGGGAAAGCAACAAGAATAAAAAAGGAAATGATCTTTGAAAGTCATGTTAAAATCACAGATTGAAATGGAAATATTGAGTTTCAAATTTTAAAACATTACCCAGCACGAGAGAGATTACAGTGGGTAGAGGCTTGTCTTGCACTTGATCCAAATTTCATTCCTAGAACTGTATTTGTGCCCTCACCCCTCGGTATCTACCAGGAATGATCATTGAGCACAGCGAGAGTGGCACAAGGACATATCACTTGATCACTTGATCACTGGATATCCCATTATTTGTTTATTTGCTCCAGCAGGTGCCAGTAATATTTCCATTTGACCCTATCACATGCCAGTGTAGCCTAATGGCATCTTCTTGCTCCAGGAATATAAAGAGCCTCAACAAAGAAGTCTGACCATCTTGTAGTTGGGCGGCCACGTGATCTTTGACAACCTCTGGGATCCAGTCCGTAATGGCTCTAGTCCAGCGGTCTAGACCACTGAACTAGAGTTCAAGGACAAATACACAAATAAAATATCTGCCCTACTAATTGCCTAAACTGATATGTCATTTCAAAAATAGCAACATTCTTCTGCTTCTGATATCACCCACACAATAAACTCTTCCTTCTATGTCTTATGACTCTGAAAATGTTACTCAGATACACAAGTAACCACTCTTATCTAAACTATTTCAGTATCATGTTTACATTTTTCTGTTATTATTGAGGAAATGGTTAATTATCCAGAGTGAAATTAAGATTAGAAAATTCTGTTATACTGTTATACGGTATTGTTTTTCAAAATGTTTAGAGATACAGAAACTCATTTTATCATACAAATACCCATGAAGCACGTAGAGGAAGTAGGATTATTTTCTTTCTATATGTGAGAAATATAAAGAATAAAACGTGATATGTGTTATATAGTCAAAACATGTCTGATGTACTTCTTTTATTCATCTCTGCGCTATTTACAATAGCTAGAATCTGGAAACAACCTAAATGCCCTAGAACAGAGGACTGGCTAAAGAAACTGAGGTTCATCTACACTATGGAATACTATGCAGCTGTCAGAAAAGACGAAATTATGAAATTTACCTGCAAATGGATGGACATGGAGACTATCATGCTGAGTGAAATTAGTCAGAAGGAAAAGGACAGATACAGAATGACTGCATTCATTAATAGGATATAAATAGATACTAGTTTTTTACTAAGTGTGGGAAATGGTAATGGCAGGTTATAACTCACCATTGAATATACACAAAGAAACTTAAGTGATAAACTCTAAATATCTGCATGGCTAGCCACAATGTGTAAAAAGAAGAGGCAGAGAGATGCAGAGACAGAGAGAGAGAGACAGAGAGAGAAAGAGAGGAAACAGGGCTGCCTGCTATTGAGGCAGCCTGGGGTGGGTGGGAGGGGTGGGGTACATTGATGGTGGAAATGGGGCACTGGTGGAGGGATGGGTGCTGGAATACTGTATTACCAAGAACCAATTATGAATATCTTTGTAATTGTCTCACGGTGGTATAATAAATTTTTTTAAATTGTCTGAGACAGTACTAATAGACATAACTAGAATATTTTCCTATTTATCCTTTCCTGCAATGAAGGACCTTGTTTTGGTCGTGAAAAAAAGCAGAAAATGTATTAAAACATCTTTAGAAATGTAACATGCACTTAAATTGCAAATATTCTGAATCAATGAATCAGCATGCTTAGTCATAATACTTTTAAGACACAATCACACTATCATTTTGTGTTTGTGCTCTTTGTGTTAGATAAAAAAGTATATTTATTGTGCTATAAGTATATACATATATATGATATAAATATATAGTTATTTTATAATTTTGACCTTTGGGGGGGGAACATTCTGCTGGTGTTTAGGGCTTATTCCTGGCTCTGTGCTCAGAAATCACTCCTGGTTGTGCTCAAGGCACCGTATGGACTCTGGGGATCAAATCCATGTTGATGACATGCAAAGCAAGTACCCTACTCACTGTATTGTTTCTCAGTCCCAAATCACTTTACATTTTAAATATAAATCCAAGAACAGAAGATGGTAAATTCTTTTTTTGCTTTTTTTTTTTTTGGGTTTTGGGTCACACCCGGCAATGCTCAGGGTTCACTCCTGACTCTACACTCATAATTTACTCCCAGCAGTGCTCAGGGGACCATATGGGATGCTGCAGAATAGAACCTGGGTGGGGCGCATGCAAAAGCAAATACTTTACCCTCTGTGTTATCACTCCGGCCCCCTAGGGTAGTAATCTTTTAAAGAATTATTTTGTTTTTTGAAAGTTTTATTTTAAATTTTAATTCTCATTTCATTTTTTATTTTCTTTAATTTTCTTGAGATTCTGTAGTTTACAGAACTATTAATGAATGCTAACTGTTAAGAGGCCAGAGCAGTCATCCAATAGATCGGGTGTTTACCTTGCACATGACACATCCAGGTTCCGTCCTCAACTCTGATGTATTCCTCAAAGACCTGCCAAGAATGATCTCTGAGTACAGAGCCAGGATGCACAGCCAAATGTGGCACCTAACAATGCCATCAACCAATTTTAAGCTATTGCAATTGATACTGAGTATTACGTTTCAAATATTCAGGACAGCATGAAATATCAACAAGATAAATTTAATCTTTTAAGTGATTTCAACAAAATACCCACTTACTTATAGAGAAGTTTAAATGCCAACATTTTATCACATATTTGTAATCACTGTATCACTGTCACTGTCTTCCCATATATTATCGATTTGCTCAAGCAGGGACCTGTAACAGCTCAATATGTCCTGTCACATGCGAGATAGCCCAAGGGCATCATCCCGCTCCAGGAACATAGTCTCAAACCATTCCATCAGATCATGGAAATGAGGTCTATAATTGTTACTGGTAGCTTGCCAGGCTCTGCCATGTGGGTGGTATACTCTAGTAGTCACCTCAAAACTCGAGCAATTATTCATGAACCGGAGCCAAAGCGATAGTCCAGTTGGTAGGGCGTTTGCCTTCCGTGCAGCTGATTCGGGTTCAATCCCGGCATCCCATATGGTCCCCTGAGCACCTCCAGAAGTAATTCCTGAGTACAGAGCCAGGAATAACCCCTGAGCATCTTGGGTGTGACCCAAAAAGCAAAAAATAAATAAACAAACAGATAGATAGATAGATAGATGATAGATAGATAGATAGATAGATAGATAGATAGATAGATAGATAGATAGATAGATAGATAGATGATAGATAGATAGATAGATAGATAGATAGATAGATAGATAGATAGATAGATAGATAGATAGATAGATAGATAGATAGATAGATAGATAGATAGATAGATAGATAGATAGATAGATAGATAGACAGACAGATAGATAGATAGAACCTATTATATTTTTTCTCATCTCCTCCTGAAATTCTATTTGTAATCAGAAATCAAAAATATATTTGCAGGCAATGCTTCCTCCTTATCAGATCTTTTCAGAAAGGAATCATCTCTTAATTTCTGGTCTCAAGCTCTTAGGTGGCTCTATTTTCACTTAGATGTCTGTGTTGCCAATGTGAGTAGATTGGCAGTATTCCGTTTCAGTAAAGAGAAAATTACAGAAATAAGAAGCATATCAGAGATTTTTTTTTCTGGTCCCTTTACACAAATTTCAAAAGATTAAATAGGATGAAGAAATACAAATGAACTTAAGATGGGGTGGAGAGATAGTATATTTGGTGAAGTACTTGACTTAGATGCTGCCAACAGTTTTGAGACCCAGCACCCCATATGGATCCCCAGCCACTGGTGGGAATGATTCCTGAATACAGAACCAGGAAAACCTTGAGTACTATGGGTGTGACCCTGAATCTAAAACAAATGGAGACAAAAAATAAAATGGATTTTATATAGTACTTGTAGTTGAGATCTTGGTCACTTGATCACTTGATCACTTGAATGCAGTTATTCATCGATTTGCTCGAGCAGGCACCAGTAACATTTCCATTGGACCCTATCACGTGCCAATGTAGCCCATTGGCATCTGGTTGATTCAGGAATATGAAGAGCCTCAAACCATTCCTTCAGGGTCTTGACAAGGAAGTCTGATCATCTTGTAGGTGGGGATGGCCACGTGATCTTTGACATCCCATGGGATCCAATCGGTAACAGCACTAGTCCACAGTTGTCTCCAAATCGCATTACATGTCCAGCCCATCTGATTTTCGATGCCTTGGCAAACAAGACAGCATCCCTGAGTCTGGAAGAGTGACGGAGGTCAGAACTCCATATTCCTTCTATCACTTGAGTGAGGCATGATATTCCAAGCATAGCTCTTTCGATTCCTCTCTGGGAGACCCGAATAGCATTCTCATCCTGCTTTCATAGGGCCCAGTTCTCTGAGGCATATGTTAATGCAGGGAGAACAGTGGAGTCGAAGAGATGTGCCTGGAGCCGGAGATTCTTTGTCCTTTTAGCTATTTCTTCGATGCCTTTGAAGGCATTCCATGCCACTCTCTTCCTCATGCACAGTTCAGGTTTTAGGTCGTTCATCATGTAGAATTCTTGACCTAGGTACACATAACTGCTGCATTCAGAGATGTTTGTTCCATTGAGAATGAATAGGGCCTCAGGAACTAGTTCATTTTTCATGAACATAGTTTTCTTCAGATTCAGCTGTAGACCTATCTTTCCACATTCTCGGTCAAAGTCAGCCAGCATTTGTGCCGCTTGGCTAATGTTTGGTGTTATTAGAACGATGCCATCAGCAAAGCGGAGGTGGTGGAGTTGCCGACCATCTATCTTCACTCCCATTCCTTCCAATTGTAATTGTCGCATGATGTTCTCGAGGGTGGCACTGAAGAGTTTTGGTGAAATGGTATCACCCTGTCGAACCCCTCTTTTCACATCAACGATCACTTCTTTGCAGAATGGTGAGATCCTAGTGGTGAATCTGTAATACAGCTCACGAAGGATCTTGATGTACTGGGTTTGAACACCTTGTTTGGCTAGGGCTTCGATGATTGCTTCAGTCTCCACAGAATCAAAGGCTTTCTGTAAATCAATGAAAGTGAGACAGAGCAACATCTTGTACTCCCTAAAAACTTCAATGAGCTTGGTTACTGTGTGGATATGGTCGATTGTGCTGAATCCTTTCTGGAAGCCAGCTTGCTCGCATGGTTGTCCTTCATCTAGTGTTCTGCCAATCCTCTTCAGGATGACTCCTATAAACAGCTTGTATATGACAGACAACAGGCAGATGGGGCGATAGTTGCCGATGTCTTGAATGTCTACCTTCTTGAACAGTAGAACTGTCTTGCTGGTTTTCCATTGGGAGGGCACCTTGCATTCGGACAGGTAGCGTGTGAAGAGCCAAGCTAGTGTATTGATGAGCACCGAGGGCAGATTCTTCAGGTGTTCAGGTCTAACTTTCTCTGGGCCTGGTGCTGTTCCCTTCTTTACCGACAAGATGGATGTCGGATTTCAGAAGGAAAAACACTGGGAATGACATATCCATCCTGTGGAATTTGGTATGTGGGCAGGTGAATGTGGCTATCAAAGAGATTTGAGTAGAAGTCCTGGATAATCTTCTCCATTGCCTTTCTGGAAGATGTGATAGATCCATCAGGTCGTCTGAGGGCAATCATCTTGGTCTTATAGTTGGTGAAGGACAGGTGGGTGGTGCGAATGATTTTCCCGGCTTCTGCTGAATCTTCCTGTATTTCTGCTCTTTTGTCTTTGAGATCTTCTTTTATCGCTTCTCTGCACCGTTTAGCAAGCTTGGGCATTAGCATTTGGTCTCCTGAGCCTCGCACCTTGCCACATTGGCAAATAAGCTCGAGATTTTCTGAAGACAGGCTTCCTTTTATGTCTTTCTCTCTCTCGGCATTCTTTGCACAATCATGGAGCTGCTGAACCAGTCGGTTGTATTCTTCATAGATGTCGTCAATGGTGGTATCTTCCCATGTTGCTGCAATGGTGCCAAAGAGTTCCCTGTTGGTGGTCGTTCTGGGAGTTCTCTTCTTAAACTTTGCAGCCTTTTCGCCCTGTTGCAGGAAGTAGAATTTTCCATGAAGATGACAGTGGTTCAATCCTGTTTGGAATTTGGGGACGACAGCAACATCAGTCAGACAAAACCATCGATTGAAGATGATGTGGTCACTTTAATTGTGGAACTGTCCAGCACGAGATTCCCATGTCCAACGTTTCACTTCAGCCTTCTGGAACTGTGAGTTCCCATGAATGGTCTTGGTGGACATCATTAACTCAGATAGTCTCTCACCCTCTTATTCTATTCTAGGCCATGGGTCCCGATGTGGAGTTCTTCAGCCGATCTTCTCAGTCCTATCTTGACATTAAAATCACCGACTATGATCTAGTAGAAGGTGTGATCTTTTTTTATAGAACTCCGTCCTGTTCCATGTAGAATTTCTCAATTTCATCTCCTTTGTATGTGGATGTTGGTGCATAGACAATGAAGATAGAAATTGCTGGCAGTGGGCCACATCTCTTCAAGTGTAATCGTCCTTTCTGGTTTGTTAGGCATTCAAATGAATCAATGTTGAAGGCATGTTCATGTTGACAAGTACACCAATGCCACCAATGCCTCTTTTTGTCACATGTTCCAAGGAACAATTCTTCTCCGGTGTCAAATACAGCGTAATGCAACTGACGCCTCCTCGTCTCAGTCAGACCAATGATGTTGTACTTGATCGTTTCCGCTTGCACCATCAGATCCTCAATATATGCTTCTCATGCCAGCGTTCGTGCATTGAAAGTATAGTCATTTTAGTCCTTCTTCGTTTTGGCAGCCTAGGATGGCCGTGAAATTTTATCAAGCACTGCTTGTTCACCTTTCTTCTGGTGCCATATTAAGGGCTCTTTTGGGTCAGGAAAATAAACATTTTTGTTACTGGTTTTGGCATATTGAACATGCATTGGACAGCTTGCTAGCTCTGCCTTGCAGGAGCTATACTCTCATTACTTTGTGGGGCTCTCTCAGAGGGGTGGGTGGAATATTCACAGCAAATTGGAGGTAAATTGCTCAGCGCGGAATGGGGAAAGCTGATTTCTGCTCTGCTGGATGTATCTTTGTCTGTGGCTCAAGCATTCCTGGGCTTGAAATTCTCTCCTCTGAAGGGCAGGTCTCTGCAGGGTGGGTCCTTGTAGGCTGGGTTTCTGACAAGCAGGGCTGGAGACTGGATTAATCTGTTGGGTGGAGATCTTATGAACTGCAGAGTGTGGATGGTGAAGATCGCTGTCAGCAAGGTGTGGGGGGGTTTCTCTGGGCTCCTCCGAGGCTCCATTGCGATGGTGGGCTCAGGTTGGAAATTCCTCGTGGTCCATGTAATGCAGGGGGTTCAACGAGGAAAGCTGGTCAAAATTCCAATATTTGTTTGAGAGAAGTTCAATGCCTGTCTTTTTAATAGGATAACACAAGTCCATAGTGTGTAGGGTAGATGAGTTATAAAAAAAGAGAGAAAGTCAGAAACAAAGATAGGAACAGAGATAGACAAGGAAAGGAAGGAAAGAAGGAAGAAGGAAGGAAGGAAGCAAGGAAGGAAGGAAGAAGGAAGGAAGGAAGGAAGGAAGGAAGGAAGGAAGGAAGGAAGGAAGGAAGGAAGGAAGGAAGGAAGGAAGGAAGGAGGAAGGAAGGAAGGATGGATGGAAGGAAGGAAGGAAGGAGGAAGGAAGGAAGGAGGAAGGAAGGAAGGATGGATGGAAGGAAGGAAGAAGGAAGGAAGGAAGGAAGGATGGATGGAAGGAAGGAAGAAGGAAGGAAGGAAGGAAGGAAGGAAGGAAGGAAGGAAGGAAGGAAGGAAGGAGGAAGGAAGGAAGGATGGATTGAAGGAAGGAAGGAAGGAGGAAGGAAAGAAGGAAAGAAGGAAAGAAGGAAAGAAGGAAAGAAAGAAAGAGAAAGAAAAAAGAGAGAGAGAGAGAAAGAAAGAAAGAAAGAAAGAAAGAAAGAAAGAAAGAAAGAAAGAAAGAAAGAAAGAAAGAAAGAAAGAAAGAAAGAAAGAAAGAAAGAAAGAAAAGAAAGAAAGAAAGAAAGAAAGAAAGAAAGAAAGAAAGAAAGAAAGAAAGAAAGAAAGAAAGAAAGAAAGAAAGAAAGAAAGAAAGAAAGAAAGAAAGAAAGAAAGAAAGAAAGAAAGAAAGAAAGAAAGAAAGAAAGAAAGAAAGAAAGAAAGAAAGAAAGAAAGAAAGAAAGAAAGAAAGAAAGAAAGAAAGAAAGAAAGAAAGAGAAAGAAAGAAAGAAAACAAAAGAAATATCCTAGGTGCTATGTGGTCCATAGGCTAGAACTTGAATAATTAGACAACGAGAAAGACATCACTGCCGCTCAGTAATTGACAGTGTTGCAGGGTCTTTATGTACTCTTATGAACATAGAAAAATAAATTATTTGTATCTGTGTGACATCATTGTATTTACAAGGCCTGTTTTTTTTTGAAAACTAACATAAACATAGCTGTGAAGTACTTTTAAGATAGTGAAATATAATAATAGTAAAATAAAATGATATTTATATTATAAAATGGAATCATCCATATCCCCACACTATGAATTCATATTGTTTGGATCCCTCTAAATGGCAAATAATTCACCAGAGACTCCAAAGAGGGAGGGAACATGGTCTTATTGTTTTCCCATATATTATGATATTTTTAATAAATTCAAGTATTATCCATCTATATCATGAAAATAGAGTCTCATCCTCTTTCCATCATTCCAAACAAAGGCTGTATGCACAGTTGACTTCTAATCTGAGGCATTTTCAGTTTGCTTTCTGAAAGACCAAATTCATATCAGTGATGAAAATGTTCATTAAATACCTCTAATCTGACTTTTTCTCCTCATGAGAATTATTTTCTCTTGACTCTTGTCTCTCACTCTCCCCTCTCACCTTTCTCTAAGCAAATGTCTTTAAACAAAACATTTTACTTAAATACTTCTGAACTGCCACTACATAAAATGTTGAATGTGCTTTCTATGTGTATGTAAAATAAATGAAAGATAGCAGAAATTTCTGGAAAAAATCAGAAATTAATAAAGCCGCTCCTGCTTCTGTTGATTCCAACTGTAGATTTTATGCCACAAGCTGTTCCTTTTCAACATGCTAATGTTGATATAGCTCTTCCAGAGTGCATTGGTTCAGGTGCTGAGCTTATAAAAACCTAGAGAATTTCATTACAATGAAGCCTGAATCTAGTTTAATCAGGCACCTGCCATTTATCCAACTAGAAAGTCCATACTGTAATGGAGACTAGACGCAATACCACAAGGATTTCCCACTGAGCATCACAGTTTGTACTCATGGAGGGATTCACCTTCACTCAAAAGCTGTACATATGTGCTCACTGTGGATTTGTCACATTTTATTATATTGTCTTTCTGATTTTGTTTTTAGTGTTAGATTAAAAAAGATCTGAGTTTCAGTAGCCTCAATTAAATATATACATATTTTCTCATTTTATTAGGTCTGTTTCTCAAGTGGAAGGCAACAAACCATATAGTATGCATAGATTAATTTCTCATTCTATGAATTCCTAAAGATCTATTTCAGTACTATAATACAATTCTGTAGTGACTTTTCCCTAGAGAACTTTAAAGATAAAGATAAATTTAAAGATTAAAAACTTAAAAGATAAAGATAGGTCTTTATGTCTGGTACTTGGGACTTTGTCACAATGATTGTGAAATGTACTTAAGTGAATATTATTTTACTCATTTTGTAAGAACTACATTTTCTCATAAATATTAAAAATAGTATTTCTGAGTGTGTGACAGCCAAGTTCTGTATCCACCAATTAAAAGTGGCAGCATACTGTAAAAAACTAGAGCAGAAAGAGAGATTGTTTTTAGTACATAGTATTTCGGGCACAATTCTGAGATATAGTCATAAATCATCTTTAAGCTATCTTGAAAGACACACTAGTTAAAAAATGTCTTCCGTCTTTTGTTTTGTCATAGTAAGCACTACACTAGTAGCTGTGAAAAATGATTACTTAAGAAGATATTTTTAAGTTGCTGTGCCACATCCCATAGTTTACTATTTTATTTTTATTATTTCCCTGTGACTTCATTACCATGCATATGAAATTTGACCTTTGAGTCATGAAGAATATACATATTTTCTAATTAAATTCTTTAATTTTGGGGAGCAATGTCCCAAGTAGTGATCAGGAAACCATAGAAGATATTGACAAAATATATTCAGTGAATCGAACCATGTGGTTCAATGGTAGGGACAGAGAAGAGGGTACTGCTTCAGTCTACTGGTATTTTGTGATGGTCACATGGTTCTCCCCCTGGAGGCATCAAAACGGCGGGTCAGGTGTGTAAACATGGACTCCTGACTCTTGTGATATCTTCACAACCCTACACTCCTCTCTAAGCCAAGATTTTCAATACTGGCAAGTATCAGACAGTGATACATGACATACTTTTTTATTCGGGCTTTTATGTCACACCAAACAATTCTCAGGGGCTACATCTGGTTCTACACTTGCAAATATTGCCTGCAGTACTTTGTGGACCAAAAGGGATGCCAAGGATGAAACCTGGGTCAGCCCTGTGCGAGGCAAACATCATACCCACCACTGTACTATTGCCCCAGCCCAGTACATGATATATTACACCATACTAAATATGGTGTAATATATCGTAATACCATACTAAGTATGATATTATGGTTATAAGAAGTCAGAGAGACAAGGTTCTAATAATAATAATAACTATATATACATACATATATATTTACTATGTGGTCATGTGCAACTTCTTGATTGAAGCATAAATCACCTCATAATGGAACAGGTCTATTTAAATGTTATAGAACAGTGTAGAATTTATAAATACAAGACTATAGGGTTAATTTTCACTTATTTATTTGGAGAGGGATTAGGGTGACACCCGCATTGCTCAGGGGCTATTTTTTGACTCTGTACTCTGAAGACCTTGTATAGTACTGAGGATTCAAACCAACTACATGGCTGCCACAGCCACAGGCAAGGCAAATTCCTTGTCCACTATCCACGCTCCTGGCCCCTATAGATGCATTAACAGAAAATCTAGTATTCTGTATGTTGATGATAGTATTTTTATTTTTCATGTTGCCATAGTCAAGTATGCAATATTTTATCCTCCTTCAAAGTGTTCTGCATTTTTAGAATGATTACTAGTTCAGCATCTTTACACATAATTTTTTCTGAATAAAATCAGTATTTATATTAAAAACATTATCTCAAGCTGGTAGTTACCAACATTTGTTTCACCTGCTCCTCCCAATAAAATTGCTGTTTTTATTTTCAGAGTAGGTGTTTTAATCTTAAAAGCAGTTGAAGCAGTGTGCAATGTCTAGATTTGTTAAAAGTTTGCGGTCAAGTTTACTGTTGACTGAAAAGGCTGTTCTAATCATTAAGCTTATTTCAAAAGCGAAAGTGTTCAAGTTTTTTTTTTAATAGAGCTAACTTTACAAATAAATAAACTTTGAATTCATTCCCTGAGATAGAAAAATGATTATAAGTTTGACTGGCTAAAAGTTGAACTATTCCTTAAAATCCTCTTTAAGAAAGATAATACAAAATGCTGCTTTTGCAAATTTTGCAAAATTGTTCTCTTGCAGGGTGTTGGAAAAAATAACAAGGTGAGGGAAGAAATGTGTTAACATTACAGAATATTTATGCACACTAAGAGTAATTAAATAATACCTCTTATCCTATTTTTTAAATTGCAGTTTACATTCTAGGGAAAGGATATCCCCATAGTGAAAATATGTAGTAAAAATAATGATAGTGCATTTGGCCACTATTAAGTGAGATATATCATAAGGCTAAAGATTTCATACATGTGAGAGAATAGTTCTCATTTGGGGAAGGGGATTAAAAGGAACATATTTAGAAGTTTATCCATGATAACAAAAATTATGATGATGAAGGTGTAGTTGCACTTCATAATGAAAAACCTATTTAATACAAAACATAATCTAGTAAATAAATTATATTAAAACTTTTAAATCATTGTCATGATAACTTATGCCTTGAGTTAAACTAGTGGTTTTTACTATATCATATGTTCTTTGTAAGAGTGTAATGTGGTAGGTGTATTTCATTAACTTGCCTAGTGTCTTTAACTTATGAATTTTAGGACTGAGTTAGCAATTCTGTTCCACCAGACTTTTCTCCTAAGACCCACTTCATTCTTCTTGAATAACTTCTTAAGAGTGCTCGGCAAACATTCACTGTATCACTGTATCACTGTCTTCCCGTTCATCATCGATTTGCTCGAGCGGGCCCCAGTAACATCTCCATATGTCCTGTCTCATGTTAGTACAGCCCAAGGCATCTGCTTGCTCCAGGAACATAAAGAGCCTCAATCCATTCCAGAATGAGGTCTATAATTGTTACTGGTATTTGGCATATATATCAAATACAACACGGGTAGCTTGCCAGGCTCTGCCGTGCAGGTAGCATACTCTTGTAGGCATCTCTAAGTCCAGCATTTATTGATGAACAGCACGGCCGCAAGTGGCCACGCGAACCGGCGCTGATACGCTGGTCTGCTGGGTGGAGGAATATAGTCATCATATCCAAAAAAAGGAAAGTAGAACTATAGTGTTATTTACCCAGCAATCCATATTCATGCTTCTATGATTAAACCATAAATATTGCTTTTTTTTTTTTTTTTTTTGCTTTTCTACTTGCTTCAGGATAAGTCACGATCACGATCACGATCTTCTCGTTGATCATCTACTTGCTAGAGCGGGCACCAGTAATATCTCCATATGTCCTGTCTCATGCCAGTAGAGCCAGGGGCATCGGCTTGCTACAGGAACACAAAGAGCCTCAAACCATTATATTAGGTCATGGGAATGACCTAATATAATTGTTACTGGAATTTGGCATATCATATACAACACGAGAAGCTTGCCAGGCTTGCCGAGCGGGAGGCAAACTCTTTTAAACACCTCCAAATAAAGCATTTATTGATGAACCACGCGGCTGCACAAGCCGGGCTGTGATGGGTTGGTCTACTGGGTGGAGTTCTGACGAGAGGGAAGTCCAAAAGTGGAAAATGGCGGCGCCCGTGGAGTGAGGAGGGGTGGCCTGGCTTATTGTGAGGCTCTGCCGAGGTGGTGGGCCAGGGCTAGAACCCGCCATGCCTCCCGACTGCCTCATGAACGGCTGTGCACAGGGAGAGCAAGGAACAGTTCTGCCCCATGTCTGAGAGTCTCTGGACCAGCATACCTGGGCCGGATTGAGGAAAAAGCTGCAGGGTGGGTGTCAGTGATCCGGGCTGTGATGGGCTGGTCTGCTGGGTGGAGTTCTGACGAGACGGAAGTCCAAAAGTGGAAAATGGCGGCGCCCGTGGAGTGAGGAGGGGTGGCCATACAGGATAAGTACCATACATTATTAAGGACCTTAAATTATTATTTTTTCTAAATTGATTTTGTTACTAAAGAACAAAACTGATCTATTCTAAAACATCTATTTTCCTCTATAAAATTTAAGGAAAGTTAAAAGAGATGAAGGGAAATTCGAGGGATTGGTAAAGTAGTACAATGGATGGCGTTTATTCCTGGCACCATATACGGTCCCCTGAGTACTGCCAGCACGGATCCGTGATCACAGTCAAGAGTAAACCTTGAAAGAGAATTGAAGAGAGACAGAGAAGGAGAAAGAAAGGGAGAATGGAGGGATAAAAGGGAAGGAAGGAAACGAAGGTAAGAAGACAAGAAGAGAGGAAGAAGGAAGAAAGGAAGAAGAAGGGGGGAATGAAGGGGAAGGGGAAGGGAAAATTTAGAAAAAGGGGTTGGAGAGATCATATAGTGGTTAAGGTATTGGCTTCGCACCTAGTTGACCTGAATTTGACCCCCAGGACCCCATATATAGTCCCCTGAGTTCTGCCAGGACTGATCCCTGAGACAGAGTGAAGAGTAACTCTGAGTACCAGGAAGTATGATCCCCAAATAGAACAACAGCAAAAAACCATGAAAAAAAAATACATAGAAGCTGTCCTCAGCAATTAGCTCCTCAGTTACTGAAGCCAGAACTAGAGTACAGCAGATAGGTGTCCTGCATTGCATGCTCCCAACCTGTGTTTGATCCTTGGTTCCCTTAAACTCTTCCAGGAGTGATATCTGAGAAAAGAGCCAGGAGCCCTGAGCACTGCCAAAAAAATAAATATATTTAAAAAAAAAAGGGATACCAGAGGCACAGTAAGGCGAGAAAGAAGGAAGGAGAGAGAGAAAGTAATAGGCAGAATTTTAATATATTCTGAATTTTCTCACGGCACATTCCCCTAATTTATAAAATCTCCCAGGGCATTAAACAACTTATGTTGTTATCACCTATGATATGTTCCTTTTGAAACTAATGCTTTTCTCTATAACTGTATTCTATATATATTACAGTAAAATATATTTTGTATAAAATTTAATAAATATAAATAATAAAGTATGTATATTTTTAAGTCTTATCTAAACTTTCTAATAATTTTAAGTAATCACGATCACGATCACGATCTTCCCGTTGATCATCTATTTGCTAGAGCGGGCACCAGTAATATCTCCATATGTCCTGTCTCATGCCAGTTAGCCAGGGGCATCAGCTTGCTACAGGAACATAAAGAGCCTCAAACCATTATATTAGGTCATGGGAATGACCCAATATAATTGTTACTGGAATTTGGCATATCAAATACAACACGAGAAGCTTGCCAGGCTTGCCGAGCGGGAGGCAAACTCTTTTAAACAACTCCAAATAAAGCATTTATTGATGAGCCGTGTGGCCGCAAGCGGCGCGCTAGCCAGACTGTGATGGGCTGGTATGCTGGGTGGAGTTCTGACGAGAGGGAAGACCAAATGTGGAAAATGGCAGCGCCCATGGAGTGAGGGGGTGTTCTGGCTTGTTGTGAGGCTCTGCCGACGTGGTGGGCCAGGGCTAGAACCCGCCATGCCTCCCGACTGCGCCATGAACGGCTGTGCACAGGGAGAGCAAGGAACAGCTCTGCATCATGTCTGAAAGTCTCTGGACCAGCATACCTGGGCCGGATTGAGGAAAAAGTTGCTGCAGGGTGGGTGATCCGGGCTGTGATGGGCTGGTCTGCTGGGTGGAGTTCTGACGAGAGGGAAGTCCAAATGTGGAAAATGGCGGTGCCCTTGGAGTGAGGGGGTTGTTCTGGCTTGTTGTGAGGCTCTGCCGAGGTGGTGGGCCAGGGCTAGAACCCGCCATGCCTCCCGACTGCCTCATTAACGGCTGTGCACAGGGAGAGCAAGGAACAGCTCTCAATTTTTTTGGCAGCTCTACAGGCCCTGGCAAACATTAAAATTTTTATTTGTTCTGTCACCAAATGGAAGCAGTATAATATAGTATATATTATAGTTAAGCTAAATGAGTTTATTTAAAAACTTATATAATTCCAATAATTCCAATGTAAAAATATTCCATACAACTGTATCTCTTAGATAAATATATCTTTAAGAAATAAAATTTTTACTATACAATATATGTATACTAATGTACATTACAAATAAATTCAGTTACCATAATAAAAATGTGTTACCATAAACAAAAACATAGAAATAATTTCTCCTCACTCTAATAATAATAATAATAATAATAATAATGTGTTACCATAAACAAAAATACAGAAATAAATGCTCCTAACTCAAATAAATACTACCAACATATCATATTTTTTGTTCACCAAATCGAAATTGGTTTTAACTTAAGTAAATGCAAAACACTTCTTCAGTCACTTGTAATAGAAAACAAAGCATATGTTTATATGCTTTGTTTATATATAATAATATAATAGTGGCTATACAGATATATAAATAGGTCACTATGTAATATATCTAGTTATATCTATATATATTATATAGTGGTTACTTAGGTGGACCTTCTAAGGTGGCAATTACAAATAATTTGTTCCTAGAATTTGCTGTCCACAGAACTTTATTCTCTTCCGCCCAGCTGCTAATATATGTATATACAATATATACATAAAATATATATAATACATATGTACATACTTTCTCTGTTTCCCTTTATGCAGATAATTACTGCCCTGGGAGCTAACTGTCTGCAATACTGAGTTAATTTATCTTCTTGGAATACAAGCTTGAGCTCTTAATTTATTTCTAAATAAACAGTGATAGTGCTACAGACTTTTGCTTGAACTGATCAACTTGCACTTTTTGAAATAGCAATTGGAGTCAGAAAGACTTTCAGCCCCGGTATTTTGTGTCACTCTGTTATTGGATCACATTTGATATTTCTAGCTAATTGTTAAAGTAAATGTTCTTCAGGGATATAACTTATCTTTGTGTAGGAATTGATTCTTTACCACTTAGCATCCTTAAAACCTTAAAGTTTTTTAAATGAGTCATATGAAAAAAATAGTTTTGTTTCTCCAGTTTATTCTGTTTTGATTTCTTTCTACGATATCATGTGATCTATTTTTAATTTTGTTGCACCTATGTATATTTCTTATTGCTTCAATTACTAAAAAACACAGTTCTTGCTCTTTAATAAAGAACTAAAAAATTAATTTATAAAACACTTCTAAAACTTTGAGTTCATAGTAAGTATATATACACAAACCCCTAGTGCCATAGACTAGTTATTTTAACTTTTACATTATATATATGTATATATTTGTATATATATATATATATATATGACTCCTCTCAGTCTTATGCCTTCCTTCTTCATGCTTTTATTTTGTTCACTAAATTTGTCTTCCATCAGACACATTGTTAGATTTTAGGGACGCATAAAGCATGATCAAAAGGAAAACAAGGAAGTAAAAAGGAAAGTAAAAATTGAGGCGCACAGTTATTAGTAGGTATAAAAGAAATACAAGGTATAAAAGAAATATAAATTTGGGCAAGAAAAGATGTTGTTAAGGATAATCTCCTTTCCATGCAAATTTTAATATATTCATACTTGTGGTATTGTCCAATATGTAAATTTTTGTGAATTCTTACTCTAGATTTGGTGCTGCCACAAAGCACAGCAAACTTCACATTTAGGGTGACAAGCTGTGATGGGTGAAAAAAAAATTTTCACTTTGTGAGAGAGTAGCTTTGTCCGTTCAAGGTGGCCTTTATGTATTTATTGAGTGTTGCCGTCTACAATACCCATCCATCATCTCTCTGTTGTTCAAGCTCTGCCTCTCTAAAGAAATTAAATGGTAGACACATGCCATACTTCACCAGCATTCATTTTTCTTGCTGTCCTTTCCTCTAACAAACTGCAACTTTAAGTGTGCTGTATATTTTGTGTATAAAATAAGTATGCAATGGGAAACTATCCATGCATAAAGAAACATTTTTAGCATTAATGTTAAATTATGAAGATAATTTAATTTCGGGTGGGTTTCTGTTTTGCCTTTTTCTCTCAGGTGTGGGTGTGGCAATGCACAGGAAACCTCAGGACCCTCTGGGCATTTTTTCAGCCAATAGGGCTTCTAGTTCAATGCAAGGGCCCACAGGTGAGGTGTTCTTCTGACTCTGCAGTGATAGAGCTTACCCAGCCCACCAGAACTGTGATCAGGGATCTCCAGGGCTACAGCAGGGAATACCCAGGGTTTATGTTGTGTCTGAACATCATACTGGCCTCTAATTTGGGTTCAAATTGGAATTAACTGCACGTAAAGCATGCTCCTCAACCCTTAAACTAGCTCTCTGGCCCCCGTTCTTTCAGTTTTATTTACCTTTCAGTTGTTTAGACAATGAATGTCCTAGAGACAGGAGTAAAATACAGTTTATTAACCTTAGTATGTGTCGGGAGTCACTGGTGTCACCAACAGTATCAAGACAGAATCTTCTATCTCTGAGGCCACCGGGAATGGATGAAAACTCACAAGTCTGGCGCAGTTCAAAAGGCTTTTAATAGTGCAACAAGCTCTACCATCATAATCCAATATAATGGAAGAACTCTAGCTCTGGTCAGAACTTTGACCATACATGAGGGTCTAAGTCTCCTACCAAAGAGGATCCCACCAGAGAGGAGTCCTACTAAAGAGGAGTCTTATCAAAAAAGAGCAGTACCTCAAGTCAGTCTCCTTATGTACACAAAGGTAATCCTAACTTCAGGAAGGGTTCTGTCAACAAAAACCCTAAACAACTTCTAGGAAGTAGAAGAGTGGAGAAGGGTGGTGCCATACCCTACTACAGGTATAAAGAAAGGACTACCCAAGGACTAACCCCTTCTTTGGAGATTATCTCTTCAGGGGTGAGGTGTTGCTGGGAGTGTTTCCTGGGCAACAGCCTCAAGTTTAAGCCCAGTGCAACTGCCTGCTGTCTGCTCAGGACCCATCCCACAGGTCCTGGCAATCAGTAACCCTGGACTAAAGGCCAAAACTGTGCCACACCAAAGTTTGTTTCTGTGGGCCAGAGCAATAGTGCAGCAGGGAGGGCGTTTGCTTTGCATGCGGCTAACAGAGATTCGATCCCCAGTATCCCATATGGTCCTCTGAACACCGACATGAGTAAACCCTGAGCATTGCCAGGTCTGACCTAAAAAATGAAAAAAAAAAACTTTGTTTCTGTGATCCTCTTGTATCCTCTATTATCTTTCTCATTGCTGTGTATATGGTGGTGGGGAAGGGCAAATGCATTTTTACAGATGAGGACAGTAAGGCCAGAGCTATTGATTCAAGATAGCACAAGATGCAGAATTACCCACAACAAAACCAATGGAATTCACTTTGGACCTGGAAGAACTGCACAAGGGCTCAGAGCACGTGGACCTGCAGGCTTATGGTCACAAGTTGAAATCCCTGGTGCCCCACATGCTGCAAGTCATCCTGGCAGCTCTGTAGTCTGTAACCCCCAGGGCTACAAAGTTTCCAGCTGTGTCACAGTCCTTGTGGCTGCAGCAATCCAAGGGCTACAGCCTCGGGCAAACATGTCAGCTCACATAAGGATGTGTGAGGACCACAGTCAGGAAGTGTGGCCTCTGGCAAGTGTGGGTACAACACAAAGGCAAGTAGGTGTGTGAGCACAACTAAAAGTAGAGCAAAGCTCCAAGCACTGGCTGTGAGCACGACAACCCGAGGTGTGAGCCCTGGGTATCACAACCAGGCGGCTGTACAATCCTGCTTGTTGCAGCATCACAACTGGGCAAAGCTCCTAGCACTGACTGTGAGCACCTCAACCTGGGGTGTGAGCCCTGAGGACCACAACCAAGCGGCTCTACAATGCTGCTTGTTGCAGCATCACAACTGGGCCATGGGTATCGCTCCACGGGTCAGAGTGCATAGTTTGCATGCAGGAGCCCAGCATTAGATCTCTACCACTGCACGGTACCCCAGAAGCTTCTAGGAGCAGCCCCTGAAAACTCCTGGGTATGTACCTTCCCCAAAAAAAAAACACCAAAAACCCAACAATGAAAGGGAAAATGGAGAGGGAATTAATAAAATTAGTTCTGGGGAGCTGGAGCAATAGCATAGCAGGCAGGTGTTTGCCTTGCACGTGGCTGACCCGGGTTTGATCCCTGGCATCACATATAGTCCCTGAGCACTGCCAGGAGTAACCCTTGAGCATTGCTGGATATGACCCAAAAAGAAAAAAAATTCATTTTGGTAAATGCAATTCTCATGTGTGCTCTCCCTTCCACATTGAGCAATTGAGCAGCCAGACATTGGCTACACAGCAGTGAAAGGAAATGAATGACTATCAGATTGTGGATCATGTTTGTGTGCTGGAGGAGCTCACATGGGTCAGATGGAAATAGGCAATGGATGTGGCAAGTGCTGTGTTCCTCTAAAGAGCAAGGCCTGGGTCTGAGGCCCTTAACATCAGTGAAAGCCAAGGAAACATGGGGCTGAGCGAAAGCACAGTGGGGAGGGTTTTTGTCTTGCAAGTTACTAATCTATGTTCAATCCTAGCATCCTATATGGTTCACGGAGCCCCCAGGAGTGATTCCTGAGTAACCCCTGAGCATTGCCAGGAGTGGCACTTCCCCAAAGAAAAAAGTCAAGCAGGAAAGAGGGACTTCTAACCCCATCAGGTTGCTCAGGGGATGTTGAAACCCAGATCGAATGTCTAGATTGGGAGATGTTCCCTAGGCAAAGAAGGGTGAGAAGGGGAAGCCGTGAGCAAAAGCACAGTGGTATAGAACAGTATGGTGTATCTCTGTGTGCTGTGCAAGGAGGCAGGAGAGCTAGTTGGAGGCCATGCCGAGCATTGGGGACTATATTACATAGGTGAGGGGAAGCTGTTGTGGGCTTAGAACAAAGGGGCTGATTTAGCTCTCTCAGAAAGGAGTAGAGACTGAAGGAAGTGGGCAGAATGGAGATGGGTTCTTTCTACCCAAACAAAGCGTGAGGGACGTGTATATTCAATATAGCTTAATGGTTCACTGAAAGTAAAGGGAGAATAATACATAAGGGTGTTTCCAGATTCTTGTTCGGATGATTAGGTGGATACTACTTTTATTAGATGATATGTGTATCCCTCAGATACACGGGGCAGAGCTGCTACCAGCTCTTTCTGTGTTCAGCTGATAATGAGATGCCCGGGAGAGAAGGACGGTTCTAGCCTTGACCAGACATCCCAATAGAGCCTAGCAAAAAGCCAGAGGAACCCCCCACACCATGGGCAGTACTTCTCAACATCCAGACTCCACAGCTCGTCAGAGCTATACCCAAGAGAAAGCTGATCTCTCCCCATTGCAGTTAATCAGTAAATGCACAAACTGAAAGTCTACTACTGAGAGTATACCAGTAGTATACTCTTCAAAGCCCTGCAAGGTAACCATGTCGTACTTGATATGCCAAAAACAAGTAACAACTATAGACCTCATTCCCATGACGTGAAGGATGATACATCTTCAAAGACCTATCTTGGTGTTAATAAAATGTAATAAGCTGTGCCAACATCAAATCATAGAAATAAAAATTGGTATAGAACAATGACAAAAAAGTGGGGGCCAGAGTAATAGTACAGGGGTAGGGGTGTGTGCCTTGCATGTGGCCAACCCAGTTCGATTCCTGGCATCCCATATACCACCAGGGGTAATTCCTGAGTGCAGAACCAGGAGTAACCCCTGAGCATTGCTGACTGTGACCGAAAAGAAAAAAAAAAGTGGGAGTTTGCCTTTGCATGTGTCAGATCAGGCTTCCATCCCCAGTGCCTCAGATGGTTTCCTGAGCACTGCCAAGAATGGTCCCATAATTCATACCCAGGCATAAGCCCTGAGTAGAGTAGTGTGTGGCTCCGTTAACCAGAAGTAAATAAGAAAAAAGATTCCATCTCCATCTGGAACATCTTTCCATCACCTCAAATGAAGATAACCCATAGGCACATACCATGCACACACACACATGCAAAACAACAAAATTAAATTCCTTTTTTTCTTTCGTACATTTGGACAGTTTAATGTATACTACATATCACCTATATGAATCTATACCAGCAATCTCTATACTAGTGGAATGAGTATTATTTAAATTCAGCAACTGTTTACCAAGTTTCTTATGGGAAGACTACTGTGTCTTCTGAGAAATGTATTGTTGTATCACCTGATACATTATTCTTTGTAAATTTTTATCAATCTAACCTCATGTTTTGTGTCCAAAATATATCCTACTTCTATAAAAAAAATCTCATCACCAGGGTGATGCCTCACAGTGCACGTCATGTCCTTACATGCCTGATCTGGAGAGTTCCCCAGCACTGTAGATCCCCCTACCCCCAACCAGCACCATGCAGGGATTAGCCCTAGAACATGGCTATCTGTGGGTCAAATCAGAACCAACAACAACAAAAATTCTCTAAGAAGGGGAGATAGCCCAAAGGCTCAGCAGAAACACTGTTGTATTTGCTACCCAGAGCTGCTTTAGTTTCAAGCACTACCAGATTTGACCCTGGAAGTCCATAGTAACCAGAGGCCAAAGTGATATCATACCACCAAGCACAGGGCTGAGCCATCAGGTCAGCTTCAGAGGCACTGATATCCTGAAAGAGACCGAAGAACATTTAGCATCACTGAGAACGCCCCATCAATCCATTTCTCCCAAGCTTAGTGAATTAAAGACTGTTAGTGAAATGCAACAGATTATTATGAAGTTGAAGAATCCCGCTTGCTTCAAAACAATTCTGATTATCAGCCTCAGAGGATTAATATAGTTTATTTCAGGCAAGAATGGGTTTGATTAGATAGTATCTTCTCACTAGAACACTAGGGAATGTATCTTGGAAAGGGTTGTATCTTGGAACCCTTGGAAAGGGTTCTGGTGGCAAGTGACAGGAATCTGAAATAGCATTCTTTTGCTTCCTGTTTAATTTGGCCCCTACCACTCAGCCAATATTTTTTGGAGCTAATATTTGAGATTGTGTGAGAAAGAGGGTAATGAAAGGTGTGATCAGAGCTGGAAATATCATTTCCAATGATTTTCAACATAAAGTATATCGTAAAAATATGCTTATTCAGTGAACTTGTTTTCTGTCTTACTTGCCTCAAGTTTAATTGTTCTAAAAGGTAATTATAAAGTTTTTATGCCAAAATTATCAAGGATAGAAAAGATATGATGAGTTTTCAAAAGTGTCATGTAAGTTATTATTAGTCTAAGTCTGTTTCTTAAGATTAGATTTATAACTTGTATGATTTTTTACCCCTAGTTAGGAATTTAGACACTTAACCAATTGCTGAAGTACAGAAATAGATCATTTGTCTAAAACCAGTGATTTCCCATTAAATGAACAAATTATTGATCATTTCTAACCTCTAAGGTCTGTGAACATTTGAAAAAGTACTCTGCTGCCTAGTCCAGTGGAACCTTCCAACTTACCTCTTTTTTAAATGTGTTGTTTTGGTTATTTTGATCACACCTTTTTAAAAAAAAAATCATCTGTGTTTTATCTATTAGTAAAGTTCAACATAATTTAAAGCTAGACCTTCTGTGTTTTTGATGAGTCATACAAGTTTTTAAATTTTTATAGATATAACATTATTTGATAACACTGTATGTGTTTTAGGGATGTAATTTCACGCTCTTTAAAATGAGTTACTGAACTGACAATATCCTTCTACCATAGTGTGTTAACACGTTTTACCATCCCTATACCCATCTATTCCACCTACACTTCTCCCATTGTAGCCTTAGCTCTGCAAAATCATTGAATTTAAATTGCCCATGCTCTGTATCTGAATATCCCATAGATGAATCATGCATTGCAATATTTATCTTTCTTCTTCTGATTCATTTTGTCCGAGTATGAGCCCTTTCAGAGGATGGAGAGATGTCAGGGAACACCTCCGGGGTCCCCGACAGTGTCAGGACAGAGGTTCTCTTCTACCTCGAGGATGCTGGGAGAACAGATGAAAACTCACGAGTCCGGTGCAGTTCCAAAAATGGCTTTTAATAGTACAAAAATTCTTCCACAGCAATCCAATATAATGAACAAACTCTAGCTCTGGTCTGAACTTAGACCATACAAAAGAACCTAAGTCTCCCACCAAAGAGAGAGAGGATCTCACCCGAGCTGAGTCCTACCCAGAAGATGGAGCAAAAGGCCAAAGATCAAAAGGGCAAAAGCCAAAAGCCGCAGGAGCCAAAAGCTGAAGGCTGAGGAACCAAAAGGCAAAAGGTGAAGGGGCCTCAAGTCAGCCCCTTATATACACCAAAGTAATCCAACCGGGAGGGTCATGTCAACAAAGAACTCTAAACAGAGTGTAGTGCCACACCTTATTGCAAGTATAAACAAAGGTTATGCCAAGGACTAAGGAGATTATCTCTTATTTAAAAAAAATGGAGAGAGAGAGGGCTGATATAAAGTAATACATCTTAACTTCATGAGCTTCATGTAATCTAGATGGTACCCACAAGGTCCTTCTTATTATTATCTGTACCAGGGTGATTCTGAGTATCTTGTTCTCGTGTACTGAAAGGGTCACTCCGCCTGCTTAAAGCAAACTAGTATGATCCTTCCTATAGTCTTCCTTTAGTCTCAGCGTAGCCAGGGTGGTAGTCTCCTGGTAAATTCTAACTGTCCCACGCTGGGTGCAGTGGGTATAAAGAGGAGCTGTGCCCAATCTAGAAAACAGTCTTAGTAGATGTATAATTCAGAAGTTATTCAATCAAGGTGACTTCTGTAACTGCCACACCATCTAGCAGAGTTTACATAGAAGAGAGGTCTCATTAGAATGAACCTTGACTTAAATAGATTAAGCTGGGAGTGGGCAAAACAACAAAACTCCCAGAATAGCTAAACCTGTCCTCCAACAGAGAGATATCAGTTTGAGTAGTGTACTTCTTACCTTCTATTTGGTCACTTGTATCACTTGTATCACTTGTCTTCCCATTCGTCATTGATTTGCTTGAGAGGGCACCAGTAACATCTCCATATATCCTGTCATATACTGGTAGAACCCAAGGGCATCTGCTTGCTCCAGGAACATAAAGAGCCTCAAACCATTCCATCATGTCATGGGAATGAGGCATAAAATTTGATCAACCAGCATTTAATCCCAGCATGCCAGATAGTCCCCCTAGCACTGCCAGTAGTAATTCAGAGCTGGAAGTAACTCCTCAGCACTGCTGAATGTGGTATGAGAACCAAACAAAACAACATAAACCAAAAAGAATATAGTCCCTTCACTTCCATCCATGTTGTAGTAAAATTAAATATTTTAATATTTAATGCCACAAAGTATAATTTTGTATATAGTATTCAATTTGTATATATACATATATACCATATAGTTATATACTCGTCTCTCATTGGATACATATTTCTTTTCATGTTTTGGGTGAATATAAATAGTGATGTAATGAACTTAGTTTGCATATAACTTGGTAAACATTTTTTAGAATTATTTAGAAAAATTCTTTGGAATGAAATTACTGGGTCATATGGTAAATATATTCTTATTGTTTGGATATATCTCTACCACTTGCTATTTCCACCTATTTGTATTTCCACCACCAATGGTATAATGGTTCCTTTTACTCCACATTTTGTCAGTATTTCTCCCTTATATCACTTGTATCACTTGACTTCCCGTTGTTCATTGATTTGCTTGAGCAGGCACCCGTTATATCTCCATATGCCCTGTCACAAGCAAGTGTAGCCCAAGGGCATCTGCTCTCTCCAGGAACACAAAAAGCTTCAAACCATTCCTTCAAGTTGCCAGCAACACCAGAAGAGAGACATTCCAGATCCAACAACTCCAGGCTCACAGCTGTGCCACTTGGCCCCATGTGGAAGCAGCCCATGGAGCTTCAGAGGGTTGTAAATGGCTTGGGCAGCCCCTGGTCGAATCCAGCATAGCTCCGAGTGCACTCACTTGTGTAGGGGAGGGCCATGCTGGCTGGACTTGGGGGGGGGATTTGGGCTCCTCCTCCCATTTCTTCACCTTGATGTCGGAAGGCATGGCTATCTGTCTAGTATACAGACTAGTACTAGTCTTTTGATATAGTGCATCATAATAGGTGGTCCCATCACTCAGTTTGGATTTGTATTTTTCTGATAATACATGGCCATTTTTAATATACCTGTTGTCCATCTCTGTGTTTTCACTCAGCAAATGTCTCCAGCTCTCTTCCCCCTTTATAGTGTTGTTTTCTAAATTATTTAAATAATAATTAAATTTTATTAATTTTTATGAGTTTAGTTTTCCTGAATTTTCATATTGGTACTAGATGTATTATATGTGATATTATTTCCCAATTATAATTTTAATTTTTATATTAAAATTATAAAATTTAATAAAAATTTATTAATTTTTCTGAGTTTTAGTTTTCCTGAGTTTTCATATTGGTACTAGATGTATTACATGTGATATTATTTCCCAATGAGCAGGTTATGTCTTTTAGTATCAATAATCATGCCTTGCATTGTGCAGAAGCTTCGTGTTTTTAATAATACCATCTGTTTATTTTTGCTTTTGTTTCCTTTGCCTTTATAGTGGAGTACTTAACATTTTTTGTGAAACCAATATAACAGAGTGTTTTGCTTATCATATTTTGTTTTGGTTACTCGAACATGCAGTTCTTTATTCTATTTTGAGTTACCTTTTATTAATGGTGTGAGATAGGGATCCAGTTTCATTCCTTTGCCTATGGCTATGAGAGTTTCACAACTCCACTAACTGAAGTGTCATTCACCATTTTGGGCTCTTGGCTCTGGTGTCAAGTTAACTGTTTCTACATGTGAGGACTTATTTCTTGACTCAAGGCTATTCTATAGACCCAGGTGCTTTACTCAAATACCACATAGTTTAATAACTATTATTTTGTTATTGAGTTTTAAGTAAGTGGGGCATCATGCATCTGTTCTGTTTTTCCCCCAGTATTTCTTTGACTATTCAGGGTCCTTTTGGGTTCCATCTGAATTTCATTAATGTAAACTCAAGATTCCTGAGTTTTCATTAATGTAAACTCAAGTTCTTTGCCAAAGAAGAAATTCATATGATATGCGGCACAGGTAGGTATTCATTCCTTGTATGTAAAAATAGTGCTAGATATGAAATTGATTGGTAATATCGCACAGTAACCTCATTATGCCCAAGATGTTTATTTCTATATTTAATGATGGCTTCTATATTACACTGTCAATTTGTGACTCCTGAAACTGTCTGTCACTTTAATCAAGTGTGTCTAGTGCAGTTAAAGCCTATCTTGAAAAATCTTTACGAACTAATGATCTAATAATCAGAATGAGTGATTGAGACATTAATATCTGATGTTTATGTGGATTAAATATGTATCAGATTGTATGATATGGATTCAGAAAGAATTGTCAGCAGAAAAGATAATTGTTTTCTGATGGAAAAGTGTTGGGGAACGCAGCTGGGACCCCCGACAGTGCCGGAAGCGAGTTCCCTTCTACCTCCAAAGCCGACAGGGAATGGATGAAGACTCAGGAATCCAACGCAGGTTTTAAAATGCTTATCACAGGTTTAGGTATACAAATCAGCAATAGAAAAAAACCCTGTGCTTAGGATTCCCAGCTAGAACCCCAGTACGTGCAGGCCAAGATGGCGGCATCCACATATTAAGGTCCTGTAAAAAGGAGACAAAGACAAGACTCCCAAGAAGAGTGCAAGTCCCAAAAGAGAGCCCAAAAAGAGAGCCCAAAATGAGAGAGAGAGAGAGAGAGAGAGAGAGAGAAAGAGAGAGGAAGCAGGCTGGTTTTATACCCCTGCAACTCAGACCTCCCACTATTATGGGAAGCAGGAAGGGTTAAATGCCCTTAGGTAATTTCTCCCAGCACCTCACCTATGCCCTATTATATGCTAATGTTTTGAGCCAAGATCTGCCTGTAAATGCCTTATAGGGTAGAGAAGGGGGTTTCTGAGATGGCATGTCTCTGTACCAAAGACTAATACTGATGCCAGTTAAATATTTCTCCAAGCCTTCACAAGAGTCTCGTCTACTTCACTGCATTAACATATGCCTCAGAGACCTGGGCCCTATGAAAGCAAGATGAGATGCTCTAAAGGTCTCCCAGAGAGAAATCAAAAAAGCTATGCTTGGAATATCACACCTCACTCAAGTGAAAGAAGGAATCTGGAGTTCAGACCTCCATCACTATTCCAGAATCAGGGATGCTGTCTCCCTTACCAAGGCATCGAAAATCAAATGGGCTGGACATATGTGATTTGGAGACAACTGCTGGACTAAAGCCGTTACTGAATGGATTCCACCGGATGTCAAAAGATCCCGTGGCCGCCCACCTACAAGATGGTCAGACTTTTTCGTCAAGACCCTGAAGGAATGGTTTGAGGCTCTTCGTATTCCTGATGCAACCAGATGCCATTGAGCTACATTGGCACGTGATAGGGTCAAATGGAAATGTTACTGGTGTCCCCTAGAGCAAATCGATGAATAACGGGATTCAAGTAATCAAGTGATCAAATGTCACAGAATTAGTTTAGAGAAAATGAAGAAGAAATTATTGATCCATTTATGCAGCCCAATCTGCTAAATTTCAGAACAAAATTATACTCTGATAGCCTCTCCCGGTTATGTTCCAATCCAAGCAATATATCTGTTAGTTTGGTGTTGACCCTCAGTGGTACTTGACAACAAATGTCACACTAGATAGTATTCTTTTTTTTTTTTTTTTTTGCTTTTTGGGTCACACCCGGCGATGCTCAGGGGTTACTCCTGGTTCTGCACTCATGAATTACTCCTGGCATTACTCAGGGGACCATATGGGATGCCGGGGACCGAACCCGGGCTGGCATGGGCTGGCGCGTGCAAGGCCAACGCCCTACCCGCTGGGCTATCCCTCGGCCCCTAGATAGTATTCTTGAGCCATCAAAGTTCTGCCAGTTGCTCCTGCCTGGATAGCAGTAGGTTGGAACTTGGAGCATTTGGGATCATGTGGGAATTCACGATCTCCCCGTTGATCATACATTTGCTAGAGTGGGCACCAGTAATATCTCCATATGTCCTGTCTCATGTCAGTAGAGCCAGGGGCATCGGCTTGCTACAGGAACATAAAGAGCCTCAAGCAATTATATTAGGTCATGGGAATGACCTAATGTAATTGTTACTGGAATTTGGCATACCAAATACAACACGGGAAGCTTGCCAGGCTTGCCGAGCGGGAGGCAAACTCTTTTAAATACCTCCAAATAAAGCATTTGTTGATGAACCGCACTGGCCGCTTTGCGGCTCTTGCGAGCCGGGCTGTGATAGGCTGGTCTGCTGGGTGGAGTTCTGAAGAGAGGGAAGTCAAAATGTGGGAAATGGCGGTGCCTGTGGAGTGAGGGTGGTGGTCTGGCTTGTTGTGAGGCTCTGCCGAGGTGGTGGGCCAGGGCTAGAACCCGCCATGCCTCCCGACTGCGTCATGAACGGCTGTGCACAGGGAGAGCAATGAACAGCTTGCAAGACATATTTTCTGACCATTTGGACAATTTTCCCCCAGTGTCAGAAGTGCATTTTAATTTACTTAACTTCCATGAAGATTTGGAAAATAAAAATTTGCTGTACGTTGTGCGTAGAACATAGCATAGAAGGTTAGCAATGAAAGGGGTTTTCAATTGATTAATTGAAAATGAAGAGATCAGGTTGTGGTTTAATAGAATCAAGGAACTTTTAAAAGAATTGCATGGCTTATCTGCTTCTAGCATGATATTATCATAGGCAGTACTCAAAGAAACTTTTTTTTAAAACCAGGGCCTTTTATCTGAGAGCCTTGTATAGACAAACAATTGAGTTGGGTGGCTTGGGTATTAACTTTACTCTAGGAGAGACAGACAGTTTGTTTTCATTTGATTATAAGATTCTAATTGCCTCCTTACAGGCACAGAGCTGTCAATCTTTAGCTAAATACTCTCATTTTCGTTATTCTTTTTCAGAACCTTGTAGCAACTCAATTATATTTAAGAAAGCTCTGTCGCATATGATTGAAAATTGCTTAAATAATATTGATTGTTTGTGACACAAAGCAAATAAAATGGGAAAGGAGAACCATGCTGACACGATATTTTTTAACACCTGGTATTTGAAATGATTGCAAGGTACTATCATTGCCTGACAAGAGTGAAAACATTGTCTCAGCAATTCTGATTCTATTTTTTTGTACACAACTGGAGTTTCTACAGTCTTTTCACAAACATATTTTGAGTATCAGGCAAGTAGATCTTGGTATACTCAAACAAGCAATCATAAGTATTGAGGGGAAATAGAGTAAAATAAAAGTTCACAATAGCGTTCTAGGCAGTTGATACCTTGGAAAAGCAAACAAGCATCTCTTGATCCAGTAAATTCTTTAAGTACAAACAATCCTAGTGCATTGCTCAGATAGATTTTCTCAGATGAATCTTCAAGGTTAAAAGCTCTAAGGTAGCAATATTATGTCAGAATTAGAATCCAGATGAGCAAAGTTAGAGAAATTGGAGAACAGTTTTGGGATATGAATGTGTAGGCATCAGCCCATTGCATCTCGCTTCATAAAAGAACCAGAAGCCAGAAACAAACATTCATTAAATGGAGTACTATTATTTTTTTTTTAATTTTTCCTAATAAAACAAACCAAACTTAAAAATGGCCCATAAATTAATTTCATTGTTTCAAATGCTTTATTTCTAAAAATATTATAGAGAATACACAAGCAATACAACCACCTATTAAAATGTTCAGTTCTTTAAAATGTTTTATGTCACAAAAACTTGTAAATTCTGTATAATAAGTTTTATTTTATTTTTATGTAACTGAAATAGTCAATATTTTTAAAGTATGCTCTTAAATATTTAGAATAATTAACTTTAGTTCTTGTCTCCAACACTCTGTACTGTGTACTCGTTCATTTACAATGTCAAATGACTGAATCGTTTTTTGCAAAAAAAAAGAGCTTATTACAGTTCAAGCATCCTATGTAAGCTATTGCTTTTTAAAAATTTTTACAAAAGTTCATTGCATTCCTATATGCAAATAATTGAGCAAAAGAAAAAATATTTTTATAAAATGCAGTCCCATTCTTGGTTATATCTCAAAAAATCAAATACCTAGGAATTGACTTAACTAAAGAGTCGAAAGACTTATAAAATAAAACTAAAAAATATAAATTCAAAAAATACAGGAGGACACAAGACATCCCCTGCTTATGGATTGGGAAGAATAACATTGTCAAAGTGGCAATAATCCCCCAAAATATTATTCAATACAGTCCCTATAAGGATACCCACATCATTTTTCTAAGAAATAGATAAAACACTCTGAAATTTATATGGAACAAAAATGCCTGGGCCAGGTTGATAGCACAGTGCAGGTGGGATAATCTTGTAGTCACCTCTGATCTCCAGCATTTATTGATTTTTCTGCTGGGTGGAGTTCTAAAGAGAGGGGAGTTCAGATGTGGAAAATGGCGGCCCTCATGGTGTGGGGGGTCCTCTGGCTTCTTGCAAGGCTCTGCTTGGGTGGCAGGCCAGGGCTAGAACCCGAAATTCCTCCCGGGCACCTTGCCATCAGCTAGGCACAGGGAGAGCTAGTAGCAGCTCTGCCCCATGTATGTGAGTCTCATTGTGGTAAGTATCATTTTCCCCAATTCAAACTGTACTACAAAGCGTAGTAATTAAAACAGCTTTGTACTGGAATAAGGATAGATGCATATCAATGAAACAAATTATTTTGTTTGGGTGTATATTTCCCAATCCTTTCACTAGTGCCCACTACTCTTCACCATTAACCACAGTTATATAGAGGTATATAGAGGAAAACATAAGCAGAACTGTCCATCAAATGAAACTAGAGATATATTTAAGCATGAATCCTACTACCAAACAAATAGAAACACAGATAAACAAATGTGACTACATCAAACTAAGAAGCTTCTGCACCTCAAAAAAAAGATCCACCAGAATACAAAAACAATCTATGGACCAGGAGACATTATTGCCCACCACTGTTCTAACAAAAGTTAATATCTAATACAATTATAAAGCACTGGTAGAACTCTTCAAGAAAAATTTAGCAAAAATGGGGAAAAGATGAAGGAACTTCTTGGAAAAATAAATACAAATGGCAAAAAGAGATGATAAAATTGCTCTATATTACTAATCATTAACAAAATGAAAAACAGACAATGATATATCACCTCACACCACAAAGAGACTAGCACCCATCATAAAGTAAAACAACCAGTGTTGGCAAAGGTGTGGGGAAAAGGGTACTTTATTTACTTCTGGTAGGAATATGGCTTGTTCCAACCTTTTCAGAAGACAATTTGGACATTTTTCAAATATACTAAAAGTGCCCAGAAGCACAGATAAAAATAGACATCTGCATTCCCAGTTCATTGTAGCACTATACCAAAATATGAAAATAGAAAAAATATGGAAACAACCCAACCACCCACAGAACAATGACTGGACAAAGAAACTGTGATACACATACACAGTGAAATATTATACAGCCTTAAAAAGAGTCATTCAATTTGCTGCGGTGTGAATTTTATAATAGAATTATTACAAAACTCTAACTATTTTATAATAAGCAAATTAGTAAATAGATGAGAGCATTTTTTTTTGAAAATCATATTTAAAAATAATAAATGTATCTCTAATTTTCAATGACAAATACTGTGAACAAAGTTAACTTTTATAAATTTAGTTAAAAGCAATAGAGGTGATACTATTTTAGCTCTTTCGCATTCAGATCCAGAATGATTAACTTTGTTTTTATTTTTTATTTGGGGACCAAATCTGGTAATACTCATGTGTTACTCCTAAATTTGCACTCAAGAATCACTCCTGGCAGTGCTCAGGAGCCCTTATGGGATATTAGGGATCAAACCCGAGTCAGCCACATACAAGGGAAGTGCCATACCCATTGTACTGTCTCTCCAGTTCCAAGGTTTAATCAATTCAATTCCATGATTAATTTTAAACTATTTCTCACAGTTTCACATAGTTTTCTTAAAAGCTAAAAAAAATTATTTAGTTGAAAAATATACATTTTCACATCTTATTAAAAATCTATATAATTCATTACATTTATTCAATGAAATAGGATATATTAAGTAATTGAGGCTATTTAGCTTGATTTCATTCACAGCTTTTGCCATGCCTCAACAAAACAAGGACTTCAATTCTATTTTCCCTCCCTCCCTTCCTTCTTTCTTTCCTTTCTCTTTTTTCTTTCTCTTTTACTTTATTTCCTTCCCTCTTTCCCTTATCTTTCCCTTTCTCTTTCTCTCTTTCTTCTGAAACCATGATTTATACATTTGTTTATTCTAGGGTATATCAGTTGTTCCATACATTGTTCCAACATAATCCCACCGTCATTGTCTCCCTTCTCTCCATCAGTGTTCCCACATTCCCTGACATCTTCCAAGAGGCAGACATATAACAAATGTATTTCATATTACTTGCCCCAATACAACATAAAAGAAATAACAAGTGAAATTATCAGAAAATAAATCAACAAATGTCAATTTGTAGTGAATGGTTGCGGTTTGATTTTAACCTATGTAAATATGGAACTTAAATCATTTAGTACAGTATAATTTACTGTCTGTTCTCATATACAAAACTAAGTTTTCAATTCTGACATCTAAAATATATTGCATAAAATTTTATTCTGTATTTGTATCTTATTGCAGTAACCATCATAACTCCCCTATCATAAATGAAACTTTTTCCCCTTTGGCACACATATAACACATTTATTTCATATTACTGGGCCCAAATAAACTTAACAGAATGACAAACAGAATTATCAGAAACTAAGTCAGTAAAAGTTGATTTGTGATGGTTAATTGTTTAACTATTCTGACTCTAGAAGAGGACAAACATATGAATCAATCGTGCACGTCATACTCAATGCCACATGAAGGGAAGTTTCTCCTGACCTCTCAAAGAGCTCTTTCAACCTTTCTGCAAAACTGATTCTAAGGCTATGAATTTCCTACCTGTTGGCTGTCCATGCCATATATGGTTCCTTCAAACCCAAATGATATTCTAGCCGGACACAGTATTCATGGTGGGGTGTTCAAGTGTTTTTTCTGTATGATGTCCTCCCATAGTCTTCTGACTTATAGTGCCACATTTGTAGATATGCTGTACATCTTTTGAGTTTCCTTTTGTACCTAATCTCTCTTTTGATCTTGCTCCTTTAAGAATTTTGTCTCTATCTTTGGATTTTATTGTTTTGAGTAGAGTATGTCTTGAAATTTCTGATTTGTGCATATTATTCAGTGGGACCCTAGAAGCTTTAAATCTCCGTGTCTGTAATCCTCTACTGTAAGAAGTTCTGATCTGTGATTAACTTGTTTCTTCATTACATTCCCCTTCCTATTCTCAGAGGCAGTGATGGTTCTTATATTTTTTTTTACTGAACTCATCTTATAGTATTCTACTGTGCTCTTCATTTCTTTTCAGACTATTTTGCACTGTGCTGTTTCCTAGCTTCTTTTCCTGGAGCTACTGTTTTTCCCATAAGCTTCTGTTTTTCTCTTCTTTATAGCTTTTGTTCACTTTTTATATCATCTACCAAGTTCTTTTCTGTCATTTCTGGGTGTATTATTTTTTTTGCATTTTGTATACTTTTTGTGCTTTGCTGACTACCTGTGCTATTGTTTATTTGAATTCATTGAACATACTCATTAGAGTGTCACTAAAGACACCAAAGATTAATATTCTTTTGATTTCTTTGATGACATTGATTTCACTCACTGAGGTTGGTGGATTTCAACATGCTTTCTCTTATATTTTATAGTGTTCTTGCTCTGCTGGGTGTGAGTATTTGTAGCTAACCCTATTTCCCACCCCCAGACGTTGCTAAGGGATTAGATTGGAGATCATTCGATCATGGTTACCCATCCTCGCAAAATGATAGGAAGAAAACTGTGAAAATCATGTAACTTGTTGAGTATATGTGTCGTGCAGTGCCATATGCTGGTTTGTGTTTCAGGACCTGTGTTGCGTTGGATATGGTGGCTGCTGGTAGCCACCTGGCAGGGAGGAGCTCTGCCTCCTCTTTGGAATAGGCCTAGACATATTAGCTGGTGACCAGCCTCACCTGGGATGGTGGAGTAGCAAGGAGAAAGTCAGCAAATTCTATTCTTCATCACAAGATACTACACACGCTTTGTATGATGTGACTGTGGGGAAGAAAGTTTAAAATTATAATGAGAATAAGTCAATATATATATAGAAGAATCTCAAACACGAAGTCTTATTTAAAATCAAGAATGGACTATTATCATCTCAGTTTTACACTTGTGTATATTTTCACTTGAAGGTACTATTTTATAGTAATAAATACAAGTTTTACCTAATTCTGCAACATAGTGATTAATGTATACCTTTGAGTATAGTGGTACAGGCACAAAAATATTTAGTAGTCTTGCACATGCAGGAATAACTTAAATTATTCATGCCAATGGAGTTGAAATTTTCTTCTTTCAGTGAAGTCCAAAGTTCTCTGTTGTAAGTTTCCTGATATTTTAATTGGAATAGCTTTGAAATAGTTTTCCTGGAGGATCTATGTTCTAAATACTTTAACCTTTTTGTTCCTTAGTTACTCATTTGTAACTAAAGGAATTGAGTCTGATATTTGTGAAATTTCTTAAATTGAACCTGATATTTGTGACATTTCTTATGCAGTAAAATCCTGCTATTTTCATGAACTATATTAATTTGTGTTAATCTGGACACCTATCACTTTAGGTTGTCTGCTTAAGATTTAACTTTAAATTCTTGACATCCTTATCTTAATGACTTTCAAACGTATACCACTCATAGGTGGTACACTAATCCAATATAAAGGTAAAGGTAGTGGGGGCTGGAGCAATAGCACAGTGGGTAGGGCATTTGCCTTGGACTCGGCTAACTCAAGTTTGATACCTGGCATCCCAATGGTGCCCTGATCTCCACCAGGAGTAATTCCTGATTGAAGAGTGAGGAGTAACCTCTGAGCATCTCCAGTGTGACACAAAAAGAAAAAAAAAGTAAAGGTAGCATAGTAATAATGACATGTCTTTTATCACTGATTTTCTATGAGATGTAGTTCCTTATTCATGATATATCATCACTTCATATTTCAGAACAGAAGATTTTACTTTAATTATTTTTCTTTTTTCACTTATGTTTTTTATTATTTTTATATACCACCATGAGATATATAATTACAAAGAAGTTCATGTTTGGGTTTCGGTCTTATAGTGTTCGAGCACCCATCCCTCCACCAGTGCCCATTTCTCACCACCATGTCCCCAATTCCCTTCCCCATCCCCTAGCCTGCCTCTATGGCAGGTTCTTTATCTCTTTTTTTCTCTTTCAAACAGACGATTTTTAAAGGAGAATATCTTGACCATACAATAAACTTTGAATTCTTAACCATGTGAGTTCTATCTTCAAGTCTTTCATGCAACTTTCCAGAAATTACAAATTCAAGAATAAATCGACTTGTACACTAAAACTTCATAAAGTTATACATACTTGTCTTATAATTATATTAGATATCTTTTATAATGATCATGTTAATGATGTTGCAATTTTTGAAGGGTGTAAGATATGATCATAAGGAAGTGAAGGCAGAAATGCTGAGATGATTCTTCAATTATATGTTGAAAAATAGGTACTGGGTAAGCCTACAATATTTGTACTTTCTATATATTTTGCATAAGTTCCTTATACCCTCTAATATATTATATGCATTCTGGGAAAGAAAATGTACTAAAATATATTTATTATAACTTATGATTTGGCTAAATAACTAATAAAGTTATTTCAAAATTGATATTCTGTTATACTTACTTGTTTCCATTGCTGCTAAAAGTATTAGTACTACTAGTGAGAGAGAGACACAGAGAGAGAGTGAGAGAGAGAGAGAGAGTAAGAGAGAGTGAGAAGGAAAGTACCTGCCACAGAGACAGGCGGGTGGGGGTGGCAGGAGGGAAACTGGGACATTGTTGGTAGAAAATGCGCACTGGTGGAGTATGGGTGTTGGATTATTGTATGCCTGAAACCCAACATAAACAGCTCTATAACTGTGTTTATCAAAGTGATTCAATAATTAATAACAACAATTTAAAAATATCTCTGAAAAAAGGTTAATTTTTTTTAGAAAATTAAAAGAATTAATCATTTGGCAGAGACAAAAAGAAGTAATTTTATTTGATTATAGAAAATTTGCTTATTGGCTTATAGAAAATTATTTTATCAAAATAAGATATTAGAAGCATCATGGTGTGTGGTGTAATTGTATGTATATAGTTGTGGCTCATATTATATCTATTAAGCATCTGCTGAACAAGGTGCTTTCCAGATTGACCTTGTCAACCCTCTTCTCTTGAGTATAATTGCAAGTTAGAAATACTTGAAAATTTTAGTAACTTTGTTAAGGTCAAATCATAGTAACAGAGCTGAATAAACACAGGTTTACATGACTGCAAATCCAAGTTTCTTTATGACTTTTATTTTTAGTAACAATCATTATAAGGGTTGCTTATCGGTCCCCAGCATGATAGTAAAGTGTGTAAGGCACTTGCTTGCACACAACCAAGTGAGTTTGACCCACAGCACTACACACTGTTTCTTGACACCACCATGAATGATCCCTAAGCATAGAAACAGGAGTTTTTCCTGAGCAGAACCAGGTATGGCCCCCAAATAAACAAAAAATCTTGTTTAAAATATTTTCTTTAATTACTACTACTTCTCTAAATTCTAGTACCTATACCTATTATGTTTCATCACGATCACGATCACGATCTTCCCGTTGATCATCTATTTGCTAGAACCAGTAATATCTCCATATGTCCTGTCTCATGCCAGTAGAGCCAGGGGCATCGGCTTACTACAGGAACATAAAGAGCCTCAAACCATTATGTTAGGTCATGGGAATGACCTAATATAATTGTTACTGGAATTTGGCATATCAAATACAATACGAGAAGCTTGCCAGGCTTGCCGATTGGGAGGCAAACTCTTTTAAACTCTTATGTTTCATAAAGAAACTAATTAATAAAAATATGTTTTATAGAAAACATAATTTTATATAAATTACATATATGAAGATAGCAGAAATGTGCATCTCTTTTGTTAATGATTCCAAATAACTATTTTTTCATTTAAGATTAATGAATTTACTTTATGTAATCTTCTTTTAAACAAAATTATATGAAGGGAGATGCTATAGTGTTTTAAATTTGAAATTGACAGTAACAGAGCCTTAAACAAAAATGGTAATTCAAAAGCATCTTGAACCTTTGAGGAAGAGATTATTAATTTATTAATGTATTTTTTACATCAGGCTGAGAGTACGTATACAACACCAACAATATCTGTCATTCTAGCAAAATTGCTGACCTGCTACACTTCACTAATTGACACAGACCTATCATATGTTAAGTAACAGTAACTCTTTTGAGGATTAATAAAAATCTTTGGGTGTTTGGTCGAAAGCAGTGGTTGAAACAAATGCTTTATAATATGACTAGGTTGAGCATACAAGAATTTTTTCAGAAGACAAAAATAAATAAAGGGCGATGTTGACGAATGTTGAAATTGCATGAGGGGCTCAAGGGTATTTCTTACTTACTTACTCATGGAAGTGCTTTGGGACCATTTGGAATGCCAGGGATCAAACCCAGGTTGGCTGCATGCAAGGCAAACACCATATCTGCTATACTATCACACTTGCTCTGATTTTTTTAGATAACAATGATTTTCTAATTACAAAAAAGTAGCAATGAAAGGGTTTTTGCATATTTATTACCAGAGTCAGAAGTGATATCTTTGTGTTATGTGAACTACTCACCTAGCAGTTCTAGATTATTTTCACTGGGGCATAATTGATCCTAATATCAAGGCATACTATTTTCTAAAAACTGCAATAGCTTTTCTATAATTATTAATACACAAATTGTATGATTCACCTAACTAAAATGCTTTATGAATATGTCTTTATAAGTTAGAGTTTTCAAATATTATACTATAATAATAACATCAGTAGTTGAAACCTAATTGATTTAAAGGAAATATGTCTCTAAATTACTGATGAAAGTTTCTTGTAACTTTGATAATTAGTGTACATTGTACCCAAACCTTTTCACTGATATGTAATGTTTTAAAAATAAGTAGTATGAGATTCCAAGGATATAACTCAGGGGCAGATAATTTTGCCTTGCTATATATAAATGAGGACTTGAGTTTGATTCCTGGCACCACAGAATAAAACAATAAATATAAATTACCACACTCATTTATTTTGGGATGTTTACAAATTTCTGCCTTTTGGTGATTTTGAGACTAAAATTTTATATTGTGCTTTGGTCACATATATTTTAATAATTTGGAAGTTTGAGAAATAAACTTACCTATTAATAACATAATCTTTTAAATCATAAGATATACAAAAGTCATATGATCCCAAAATTCAACTTTGGAACTAGTTACACAGTAATTAGTTTCACAGAGCTTGAAGCGAACAAAGAGGTCTGTATCTATTACTAATTTTTTTTTTTTTTTGCTTTTTGGGTCACACCCGGCAATGCTCAGGGGTTACTCCTGGCTCTGCACTCAGGAATTACTCCCTGGCGGTGCTCGGGGACCATATGGGATGCCGGGATCGAACCCGGCCAGCATGGGCCGGCCACATGCAAAGCAAACGCCCTACCCGCTGGGCTATCGCTCCGGCCCCTCTATTACTAATTTTAAAAGGAAGCTTTTGGCACAAATGGTGGACATTTGTTTAAAAAATTGCCTCAAAATATTCATAGAAAATAAGATTTGTATATGAAAATTTGTATAGATGTACTCCACAATTTTGGTGATATATGTGAGTAAAATAATTTGTTTTGTTTTCATGCATAATCAAGTACAGTCCTAAGCACTCTGGATTTGAATCTTTCATAGCATGTTCATTCTCTGGTGACCAGGGTATATCCATGTGTTTGCTTCTGAGCTATGCTGGAGAATAAAGTGCAAGCTAATAAAAGCAGAAGTGACCTCAAAAACTAATGTATCAGGAGTCAAATAAGTGTCTAACATAATCAACATTAGTACTACAACAGAAAAGAAGTATAAATTTGGGTAAAAGAGTAATAAAGTTGAAAATTCAGCTTTAATATAATTGGTATTTATACCATTTTTTATTTTTGTTTCCTACCCAGACTGCCTCCTCTGTAGAAGTATTTCTTTGTGATGGAGTTTCTATGTCACTAAAGCAGAGAGGCAAAGACTAAGAGCAAAATAGTAAATCAAACCTAAAATGTGTTTATTTTAATCATATCCTCCTTTTCTTAGCCTGCATAGAAAGCTACTAATTCCATTTTCAAATTCCACCCAAAAGAATGGAGTTTCAAATCAGGTAGAGAAATATTCAGTCATTTAGGAATTGAAAGACAAATGAGGCTTGGTTAAAATACCTAGAATATTCATCTAACCTCATTGGTTTCATGTATGGAAAGCAGATCATGAGAAAAAGACATGCTCTTAACATCAACACTTAATTAAGTTTTGTCTTGCAATGTTCTTTCAGGTGGAATTAGTAGCAGTGTATATTTTTTTAGGTTACTAGCAACCATAATTAATATTTAAGGTACTATTGAAGGCATTTCACAGGTATAATTTCATGTAATGTTGACAGAAATTCTACTAGCTTACTACCTTTCTTATTCCTGTTTTACAAATGAGGAAATTGAGACATAGAAAAGTATAGCAATTTTTCTGCATGACTCATCCTGACTTCATTCCCATAGGATGAACTGATACCAGATCTTGAATCCTCAATACTGTATTAGGCAGCTTCTGAAATGTCATAATAATATTTTCCTGTGTAGTTCACACCTTGTATTGCTTATTTGAACATATCAGTCATAAATCTTCCCAAGCTTACATGCTGATCTTTATGTTATTACCTAGCACATTGTGAAGCAATGAACCCTGCCCAGACTTAGTATCTTGATACAGTCATTGATAAGATACAACCAATTGGGGCCAGATCAGTCCCCAACAATATTGGGGACCATTGGTTCCCTGGTTATGCTTGGGGGCCAATGACCAATAAACAAAGGACACAAGCCCAATTTAGATAATCCAAAAGCTTTTTACTTCATCCAACTTCACCCCAACATTACATACACTCTGCCGCCACCACATGGGTCAATAGACTCACAGACCAAGTGCTGCTGATCAAGTGCCCTGACCATATGCACTGACCAAGAGCTCACCCACACATGTGTGTGTCTTTTGACCATGAAACTAAGTCTGCCTGTTCACCAGAGCCAAAAAGTCTCTGACTTCCTAGATGCAGTGCCTCAAAAGTCAAAACCAGCTGGCCATTTTTTTTTCCTCCCCTTTATTTGAAAACCATGATTTACAAAGTAAAATATTTTTTTATAGTACTGTTGTTACATGCATTCATCATTCAACACCAATCCCATCACCAGTGTGCCCCCACAACTGCTGCAGGTAGACCCCACAGGTGACTTATGTGAGGCCGGAAGGGGAGAGAGATGGTCGCTTTCTCTCCAGCCGCCTCTGCCACCCCGGATCCGCTGGGCAGGCTTAGGACTGATAAAGTCTGCGATGAGCCCCTGCAGGGTGTGGGCCTGAGCCCCACCAGCCCCACGAGGTGGCCTTCAAGCCACACCCGATGCCTGCTTGATCTCTAGGCACGGGAGTTGATCCCCAAGACCCGAGGTTTCTCGGGGAGCCACGGACTCAGGCTGGAGAGAGGAATTGTTCTTTGCAGAAAAGGAGTCAGTCCTAGGCCTTACCCAGGGCTGCCTTAGGGTTCTTGTCTTCCTCACAGAAAAAGAATTTTCAGGAGTCGACGAGCAGCGAAGTTTTACAGACTTTATTAAGGAGGTTTTAGGAGAGAGGGAGGGAGAGAAAGTAAGAGAGAGAGTACACATGTCAAGAGGGGAGATGACGGCAACACACGTGCTTAGGCACCACATGTGCTTGGCCACATAGGCTCAGGCAGCATGTGTGTCCATGCAGCATGTGCGTGCAGGCAACATGTGTGCCCAGGCAACATGTGTGTGCTGTCCTTTGTTCAGGACAGCTTTTATAGATTTCTCCCCAAGTTACTCCCATATGGGGCTTCAACAGGGTGTTCTAGGGCCCCGTTGCCAAGGGTAGTAGACTTTGGGAGTGGTCTTCTTTGACTGGAATGCTTTGGAGTCTTCTGTGAGCTAGGTGCTGGGCGGGAAGGCTGATTTATCTTCCTTAGGAGGGTTAGTTATCTAAAGCCTTTAGAAGGGTCAGTGGCCTATGGGCTTCACACATTCCCTTTTGGCCTTCCCTTTCCCCAGGATTTATTGTTGATAATGGTCTTGTCAAGTTTGCTTTTGGCTTTCAATCAGGTGTGGCTCTGGATCTCTTCTTCAGGAATTTTATTGCCATGTGGCGCCCCCTGTCTGCCTGCCTACAACACAACCACCAAGGAAAATCCTATTCTACTCTCCCCACCTACCCCATGCCTGCTTTACTAGACAGCATTAATTGTATTAGCTGTTGCAATGTATAAATAATAATGGTATTGATAATGTCATAAGCTTTTCCTGGGTTGTTACGTTAGAATTTGGATCATCATCATTTCAGGTTTTTGCAACTACTATTTGGAACTGTCCTGAGCCTATACTGAATAATCTAACTTATATTGCTAACATATAGACCAAATTTGCTAAATATAGTCACAAAACAGATTATTAGAAAAGGTTAATAGGGATTATTAAATCTCAATCTGAACCCATTGGTCCATCTGGTCCCACCTATAAGAAATTACTGCAATGTTCTTACAGAGTAGAAATCGTACAGAGTAGAAACTGTCTACACACAGTTTTGTCTGTTTGTTTGTTTGTTTGTTTGTTTGTTTGTTTTTGAGAAGTCAAGCAGCTGTGGAGCGGCCATAAGCTGGTATCATGTCTACAGTGTGTTGGTCCTCTTGGTCATTTCTAGATGTGTGTGTGATCCATGACTCAGGTGAGGTTGCAGTGGCCCCAGGCGAAGTTCTGGGTGTGGCCATGTGACCTTCTGGTGGGAGGGACTTGGGGCCCTTCTTCCAAGTCTCTGGCTCCAAGAAAGGTGGCAGGTGACCACATACCTGAGTTTGAAAACTGGCTTCTTTCATGGATGGGGCTTTTAAGCAGTGGAGTCCAGCCTGGGAAGTAATTATAATTGAAGTGATGTTCTTTGTTGGGGCTTTGTTGAGACTGGCCTGTCCCTCGCCCATCTGCCCTTTGGATGGCCCCATTTTCAGTTGGTTGCTGTGGGATGGGCTGGTATCATGCACAAGTCCTCTTGGTGATTTCTAGATGGTGTGGGATCTCTGGCTGGAGTGAGGTTGCAAAGGTCCCTGGAGAAGTTCTGGGCATGACCATGTAACCTTTCTGGGCAGTGACCATCCAGGCTCCCCCTCTTCCCCCCTCCCCAGAGGATGGGTGGGGTGTAGATTTAGTGTAAATGGTACTGGGGCTTATACTTAGAAAATATGCTCAATATCCAGGAGTGATCATTCAGAGTCAAACTAACTCACAAGTACTTGCCCCCACAGGCCTTTTTTGTTTACAGAAAAAGAAATCTCTTTGGCCTAAACCTTTGGCCTAAGGATATGCAAATGGCTCTTACAGAGTAAAACAATCCCTCATCAACAATGCAAAAATCCAGGGCTCATGGGTGGGGTGTAACCCAACAACCTTTTATTTGCCTACAAAAATACCATGCTCCAGAGAAATTTTCTGCCTTGCCTTAGTTCCACAAATGTAAGCCTTTTTACATCACAGAAAATTGAGTCAGTCTTGAGTCTGTCAGACTCCTAGACACTTTACCTGCATCATGATCCTCCACAGCACTAGATCTGATCAACTTCCTCTACTATGACTCAGTATGAGACTGGCTTATTTCCTTCTCACATTAGTCTGCCATTGGGATAGTCTGTGAATTATTTCCATCTGAAAGAAAAACAAAATTGGCAAAAGATAAAATTAAAACCTTTCTTTATTTGCATAAACTCAATTTTCATTTTTTAATTCAATAACTCCAATCCTGATCAGCGAATAATAGTAGTCCTGTCTGTGTTTGTTTTATTATCCTCTCGAAGTTAATTATGGAATCGGTGAGCCTCAGTATTAGGTACTAATTAGTTATTTTGATGGCACAAGTATGAATTGTAACTTTCAAAAGTTTCCAACTGCTAGACATCAGTGGCATATTTCACAATTTTGCAAAAATACTATTTGATTAAAAAGGAGTATTAATTTAAAAATATTGTCTATAAAGTGCATATGCAGATGGACTATAAATCATTTTGTGCATTTTCTCATACCAAGGTTCTTGCTATATTGTTTTGCACAATGATACTTTCAAAGTGGCTCTTGGTCTATACTACTTAATCATAGACTGCCCAGGATTTTCTTGTCAAAACTTACTGACTTACATTTGGGATAACTAAATTAAACATAATAAACATAGTCTCAGGAGTTGAATGAATATAAGCAACAGTGGAATGATTGGGAACTTGGTGTAGAAAAAATTGTTTTTTAAAGCATAGCAAAATTAACATTAGTAATGTGCAAACCTGAATGATTGCATATTATATTGTCATTCTATCTTAACTGGATGTGAAAGAAGGCAGAAACCCCCTTTCCCAACCAGGGCAGGCCTACTCATGGAAAGTTACCAATTTAGGGCCTAAGTGTCCTTTTCATCTTGAAGTAACCTTTTTGTTATCTACAAAAGGTCCAGAACAAATTCCTGTTAGAGGTTATGAGACCCCCGCCCAGAATCTACTATCTGGACTGAATTGCCTGGATTGCATTCCTGCACATACCCATAGCCGTTGCTGACCCATGATCCCATGCATGTATCTAGCCGCACCAAATATGGAAAGAAGTATTAGGCACACTCAGATTGGTGGGTGATGGTTACCTGGTGCAGAGTGATTGGCTGCCTGCTGGCGCAAATCTTGATGTCATATTTTAAACCTATTGGATAGTTATGCACGGGCTTTTCTGTAGAGCGGGAATTATTCCTTAAAAGATCCTCCCTGGAAGGGCTCGGGGCTCTTAGCCACTGACCGCTTGGAGTCACGCTATGAGCCCGAGTATACTCGCTTATTAATAAAACCTTGCTTTTGCATAGGACTTGGTCTCTCAGAGTTTTCCTTGGTAGGTGCGGCGTTCCTAGGCTCCCAGTCAGTCACCCCATCCGATGGCCAACCCTTACAGATGGTACCATAAAAATAAATCTTGCTCTATCTAAAAGCATTAAAAGTACATCAAAGACACACAGACTTATTCTGTACTGATGTTTTACAAGGGAACAAATACACTTAATGAAAAAAATAAGTTTTGGATATTATAAGAATATTTTTTATTTTTTTATTTTTATTTTTTTTTTTTTTTTTTTGCTTTTTGGGTCACACCCGGCAATGCTCAGGGGTTTCTCCTGGCTCTGCACTCAGGAATTACTCCTGGTGGTGCTCAGGGGACCATATGGGATGCCGGGATTGAACCCGAGCCGGCATGGGCCAGCCGCATGCAAGGCAAACGCCCTATCCCCTGGGCTATTGCTCTGGCCCTATAAAAATATGTTTTAAATTATTATTTTGATCTAAGATATTTAGAATGAATCTAAGTATTTTATCAATATGATCTAAGCTTTCATATCTTTAAAATAGCTTAAGCAGACCAAGTGATTTTATAAAAAATTATAAATTAAATATATCTTTAAAATTATGCCAATGATTCCTCCAAATATTACCCATTGGAGACTTCTGGTCAAAGGTTCTTTGAGGGTGGTAGCAGAGAGTTTAATGAGTAAGATGATTCCCACACACATGGTTGACCCAGGTTTTATCCCTAGAATGCTAGCCTTGAGCCTAGCTGGGAGATTCCCTAAATTCAGAGCCAGCAATAAGTCCTGAGCACTACAGGGAGTGGCCCCAAAATAAAGGAAAAAGAAAAGATTTTTCAAAGATGAATTAGATGACTAGCTAACAGTGATCCATATGGAATAATATAGGCACGTTCTTTCCTTGAGTTATAATTAGTTGAATTGCTTAGCCTCACATTTAATAAGCAGAATAATGGCTACAGATGTAATTAATTGGACCTAAATCAGAGGTCACTTTCTATATCCAGCACATCTCAGGCTATTCTCCCATGTGGTGATCAAAAAGACTGAGGACCCACCCAGAAAGTATAGGTCAACTGGACTGGGACTAAGTGTCCAGTTATGAGGTGTTGCTGTGCTGAGGTATAGTTTTCATGTGCCTTGTTGCTTGGATTAACAGGAAAAACTTGGGTGATAGTCACATTTTCACCTCACTCTTTTAGTATTTTTCTTGGTATACCATTTATAAAAGGAAGAAATATTAGTTGAACTTAGAAAATATATTCTAGAACAAATACATGAAAATATGAGAAGCTCAGAATAGTTTTGGGGTTAACAATATATTATATGTATTATTTCTAGAGAATTTTGATAAAAGCTTTCTTTCATAATAGATTTCTCTTTTCACCTTATAGTAACTTAAACAATATATTGTAAAAGTGAGATCTTAACAAAATAGTTGACCTATTAACTTTAATATGGATTATGTATGCAGAAAGGAGGAAATTCCTTAATGTTTCCCTTAATTAATCATTGTGATATGCATTATCTGAGAGAAAAAAGGAATAAAAGTCTTTTCTATCCGCATGCAAATCTCCAGAGAAAAAGAAAAGGCCTCAGACTTAAATGTGTGCATTTTGTATCTCTGTTGGAAACTAAGTAAAATAATACAGAAGACATGGTAATTACTCCAGACTGCATAATGAGTCTATGCTGCAGTATACTGTTGCCCTGAGCCTCTGCATCTTGCCTGGAGTTATTTCCTACAGGCCACTTTGTAGATAAGGGACAGAAAACAGTTTGATATGTGGCAGTATATCTTACCATGTATTCTATCTTAGTGATATAAACATTCTCTTTCATACTACACAATCATCGTGGGACTAGCTAGATCTTACCAGTGTATTTACCTGGCCACGTTGGATCTCTAAGTTATTAGGCCAGAGAGAAATGCTGTTTGCTTCCAAGCAAGCATGTGTGGCTCTCTAATAAGTCTAAAGGCTAAAATATAAAAGTAACTATATTCTACCTGGCTGTCGAATATCCATTGGTACAGATGCATGCCTTTGTATTCTGAGATACAGTTCATCTCAGATGCCCTTCCCCCATCTACCAAGGGCCTTCAGCTTTGATTGGGGCAACATTAACATTTCAGTGGGGCTAGGTGAAGTTCTGGGAGAAGTTACCCGAGGAATTGACCCTAACTGCTTTCCACTGATGTGGGCCAGTCTGGACTGAAAAGCTTTAAAAGCTTTTTGCCACTTGGCCCTTTGCCTTTTCAACTTCTCCCTCTCCTGTCCACCTCTCCATGATCTTCCCTGTAGGGCCTTAGCACATGGTGGCAGACATCTCGGTTTAGGATTATAAGCCTACATGTGGCTGGTGCCCAGTCAGGGACCTAAAATCAGATGTTTTCCTGTTCCTACGTTGTATACCAAAACAAGTGTGAGTAAAGCCTTTTGAAACTTTTCTGATTTCTCGCATTTTCTCCAGCCACCAGCTGCCGATACCCTGGGGCATAAGGGGATCCCCTATACCCTGCTCCTGGATTTTGTCAGGGTCCCCAGCATACCCCGACAAGTCTACATATGGGGGTGGTTAATTGTAATCCCAGAAATAAAAGAGTGATCCAACCATCAGGTCCAATCATTTCAACAATTAGCTTGAAATAGCAAGAACTGTCACCATTAAACACTTTTGTCTTTTTTTTTCAATTTAAGGACTAATCATAATTCCTATACAAATATAAAATAATGTGTCACAAATTATATTCAATTAATAAATGTCAGTAAGATGCTACAGTGGTTCAAAGGATAATTCAAATATTAGATCATAGATAGATCAAACATGAAAGTATTCAAATAGTAATGTAGGTAGATGGATAATTTATGATGATAAAGAAGGAAAAGAGGGAGCACATAGTTTATATGTTGAAGTAGAATCTGTCAATTATACCATAGTGCTCATATATATTTGACTTTTTAAAACCAACATCTGGTTATCTCTAGTCTCCCTTGATGCCTTTTAATTTTTTCTTTTTTAAAAAAAATCAACCTCACCTGTGTAAATGGTGCACTTGGCAGTCAATGATTTAGAAGCAAAATGCTTACTGCTATATGAACATAGAAAAATTAAATTAAATTAAATATTTGACTTCTGAGTATAAAAACAAACAAAAAATATGGACTTCTTGATATTCTCATTAAGAAAAGGGAGGTTCTTTTAGGATTACAAGAAACAGCTTAGTGAGAAAATGGTTAATATGAAGAATGAGAAGGAAATATCTCACTTTGAAAGTATTCTGGACTTTTTTGTATCACAAACAATACTTGCTAAACATGCACTTTAAAATTAGTGTTCTTGTATACGGATTATCCTTCTGGAGTAATTGCTAGATAATAAAATGTATTTATAATTTCAAATTTCCATTGGCCATGTTAGTACAGAATTAAGTCTCAGTTAAAGAAAAGGATTTTACTTATAGATTAATAAGGCAAGATTTAACAAACCAGTGCATCTATCAACCCCAACCTGTTTCAGTTTTCCTCACCAACAGTATAGAATTAAATTATAGGTAGTAGTAGTAGTGTCATTTGTATTACTTGTCTTCTTGTTGTTCATTGATTTGCTCAAGCAGGGACCAGTAACATCTCCATACATCCTGTCATGTGCTAGTGTAGCCCAAGGGCATCTGCTCACTCCAGGAACAGGAAGAGCCTCAAACCATTCAGTGAGGTCACGGGAATGAGCTCTATAATTGTTACTGCTCTTTGGCATATCAAATACGACACAGCTTGCCAGGCTCTGCCGTGTAGGTGGCATACTCTTCGTAGTAGTCTCTCATTCCATGCATTTACTGATCAGCTTTTCTCTGGGGTGGAGCTCTGAGTAGTAGTAGTAGTAGTAGCAATAATACTCAAAAGTACATGCCTGTAGTTATTTAGCATGTTTTTAATTTTTTTTCTTTTCTATATGTGTATATTTCCAAAGCAGAGAAATAGCTGAATAGAAGTAAAGATTTTATCAGTGAGGAAATGATATTTTTTGGAAAACTATTCTAGCAAGTACCCGGATATCTTGGAGTTTGAAACTGAAAGCAACTTTCAAAAAGAAGGAATTAGGAACCATGTTTTGTATAATATAGGGTTCTACTTATCTAACTGTCAATGCTAACATAGGACTTTTTCATGAGAAATAATGTAAAAAACTATGATGGAGAAAGGTGAACATACATGGTTAAATATTAAATGAGTCTATGAGATCTTTTATGACATATATAGAAAGCACAGAGAAATATCATTGGTGTGACTTTTGTCTACATTATGGGAGAAACTTCGTGACTGTCAGTCAAAGAGAACTCTAGTTGCAGTCTCCTTTCAGGGATCTGGGGTCAATATCAGAACCAAGGAATCTCTTGGTGTAGTCAAAGGCAAAAAGGTGTCCTGCAAAGGAATAGTCATATCATCCAAAATATAACAGAACAGTTAGTGTGTGTTTGTGTGTAAGTGCACACACACATGAGCACACCCATGTGCATGTGTTGCAACTTGGGTAGGTAATGGGGATGAGGGCTTTCTTCCTTATTCCTACAGTCCATCTCAGTTTTGATGAAAAGGGAACTGATAACTAAATTGAGCAATTTTTCATAGTAAAAGCTCTTATATTTTGGTTGTTTTAGAATCATTTGTAAATATGATTTGCTTAATATTTAATTGGTCATCTTTTATACTTATAAAGTTTATAGATTTTTTAATATAAACAATGTTCCTTTAATATTTTCCTAATAATTTACCAAATGTTAAAGAAAAAATAAGATATCTGTGACAGCCTTGTTAGTATATATGATTTTGCAAAGTTTTCATGATTAAGCTAGTCTGATTTTTTTTTCTTCCTGGAAGGATAGTGGCAACTCAGCATTATAATAGAATTGTTTAAAGATACCTTTGGAAACAAATCATCCAAACACCAATCTAAGCAAATGCAAAAACAGAAAACAAAAATTTTCCTACAAGTATTCTTGAGTATTATGAATTAACATGGGAGTTAAAATTAGACTGCACTGAAAACATTCTACCTGACTTATAAACATCTAAACTAATTAAATCTTTACATATGATTTGGTAGAAATAGGAACTTATTTTTATAACACCTCGCAAAGGAGGATTTGAAGGAGGATTATTTGAAGGAGGATTATTTCTGAAAACTGTTATTCTGATGTTCAGTAATTTTCAAAGCAATGGCTCTGTATCTGTGTACATTTTTCTTACCTGTTCGAGAACTGGACTGAGATCACCAGCTTATTTTAGCAGCTGAAAAAAAAAAGTAGTTTTGTTTACAGTGTTATGTATTTGTGTTCCTCTGCAAAACTCAAAATATTTTGAATGAACTAGCTCTCTTCAAAGGAACATTCAAATAATTACCATAAACTTGATTTAAAGTATAGAATATGAAGAATTTTGAAATAGCTAATCTTTCCATGTATGGATTCATTATAGTTATGTGATTTTGTATTTCTAAAAGCTACCATATTGCTCCATTTCTAAGTTGCAAAAAAGAAATACTCAGCCAATATTTTTCTGCTGAATGTAATGATTTAAAAATAATTTTTGCTTTACATTTTTCAATGAAAACTAGGTGATATCTGCACTAGAAGTGGAGATATTCTTTTTTAACTCTATATCTTATTAAGTTATATACAAATTTAAGTGAATAAAATTAAATGAAAAACAAAATATTGTAATAAAGAGAGATTTATAAATTTTACTTAGAGGTTCAATTTGTTATTTTATATGAAAAACTGATAATTTTTGAGATTTGATAATATTTCAATTGTTGATAAATGTTAAATATTTATTTTAGTAGACTAGCAATAGATGTTTAAAATCATTTTAGGGTATTTAAACATTGTAGATGAGCAGTATTTGCTATTTTTCTAGTTAAATTATTTTTATGAAGAAAACTACATAAAATGCAATATAATAGTAGCTCTTTATATTAACTAAAAGAGGAGAAAAAATTAGAAAAAAGAGAAGAGAGTCACAAAGTGAAAAGGAAAACACTACATGGGAAAAATTTTGAAGTATGTTATTTAAAAAATGATAAATCACTTTTATTGTATCTGATGAAATTAAATGTTACCTCCATCTAATTTATTTTAAGATAGTGAGTTTTAAAAATATTTTATAATTTTTTTTTTCAGTTCATGGTCATTACTTTCATGACCTGCAATAGTTTTGGGTCAGGCATCTCAACCAATTGGCACCTATCCTTTTTTAAAGGTAGAAAAAAAGATCACTATTATATTGTAATACTTTGTTCTCTCTCTCCTCCCTCTTTCTATTTTTTTGTTTTGTTTTTTGTTTTCATTTTTGGATGGTTGGTGATTTGTTTGCTTCTCCTGGTTCCTGTTGATCAGTGGTGTTTGGCCAGTTTGTATTTTTCCAGACATCACTCCACGATGTTGTTGAGGTGTATGATGGGCCAACTCAGCAATCTTCTCTGTTATCTTCCCTCTCAGGATCCCATTCAGGTATCCTTTCATAGAACTGCCATGCATCAGTTGTTCATTAAAGACTGACATTGATTGGTATTGTAGTGAAAGTTGAGATTTATGTCATCCAGAACTGAAATACATTAGATTGAAAATAGTCACAAGTACTTTTTAAAAACAATTATGAAAAGAGTGAAAACACAACTCACAGCATTGTAAAAGGTTGAGAAAATATATAACCAACTATTTGGGGGGATTGTAATCGAGTAAATAATATTTTGTCCACGTGGTATTTAATGTAATATACAATATTGAAGAATTCTTTCAAGAATGAGGGTCTATTTATCAAAATGTAATTAAAGCCTTCCAGGGTAACAGTTTCAATAAAAGCTGAACCCAAAGAAAACATATTTTGAGTGGTAGGATATTTCAAAGTAATTTGAAATAAGTATAGATTGACATTTTCAAATGGCAGTAGACATTAGTATAATTTGTTAGGTTTACTGAATGAAATTATTTATGATATCTTAGTGTTTGTTTTGTTGAGTAGGAGAATCACTTCCACTGAGTTCAGGTAATCAGATCACAATTCGATTTACTTCAGTTGGACCAATAACAGCTAAGGGATTTCACTTTGTTTATCAAGGTAAGTGATCCTGTAGCTAGAAACCCATTAAGGAATGATATCAGTTTCTTGCCATGTTTCAAAGTGTTAGAATGTTGAGACACTCATCACTGTTTCAGAAAGAAAAATTGTGGGTTTGTTTTGTTTTTTGTTTTTACTTTCAGAACAGTTTTTAATCTGTCCTTTCCCCATTATTAGAACACTTATTTTGACCTAATCCAAAGACCTGAACTTCCATCACGATATTCAAGTGATTTGTATAATTTTTCTTCCATCAAACATGTTGTTTCAAAATATATTGTTTTCAAACTTTCCCTCAAACCTCTTTTATACAGGTCCCACTTTTCCAATAGTTTAACACTCTAAAGTGGAACACATTTTTGTGTTGATCTAGTTAGACAGGCAAGAAAATCATTTCTCCTAAAATTTTAGTTTCTCATTCTCTTACGAGAATTCATATTTTCTTCATTTTTTAAAGTAACTCAAAGTTAGTTTAAACAAATTTATTTTCTTTCTATAAACAAACTTGCACACTGTTATTATATTTATAATTATTACTTGAAATTATTTTATAATTTGTATGCTCATCTGTGATATTAATTGTTTCTTGAACTCTATTTCTACAAAATAATAAGTATTTATGATGTGCTATCCTTAATAAACCAAACCTCTTATACCATTGATAATATTTGTTTTAATATTGTGTCATTTTATCTTCAACAATATTCTCACTGTATACAACTTGCAATATTAATATTTTCAAGGCACTGTAATAGCTACTTTTATTTAGGTCACATAGAAAATAATCTATTTGAAATTCATCACGCCATTTTTTGGACTGTTCTCAAACTCTTTTATCCCATCTGTATGTGTTTTAAAAAAGAAAAAAACATCCTGTTGTCATTCTATTTTATTAAAACCAGAATGTGACAATTAAAGAACATATTTGAAAGTCTAAAGAATTTTAGATTTTATATTGTGATTATTAAACATAAAAGTTTCTATTGTTGTTGATCTGTCTGACTTCTACTCACTTAACCTGGGCATATTTACTCTCTCAGTGACAAACAACTAAATTTGTATCAATCAACTTTGTATGTGAAAATACTATAAAATTAATGTAATATCTGCTCTCTTTTTAACTCTGTTTTAGAAGACCAAGTGTCTTGAGAAAAATTGTGACAAACTTTATAATATATGATTTTAAACTTAGGATTTTAGTTTAAAAGGAAAAATATTATATTTTTAATTACCATGCCAAAAATTAAAGATCCTCCATATTCAGGATATTTTATTTCATTTGATAAAGATTTGGTAAAATATATTTAAAAGTAATACTTAAATGACAAAATTAAAACGTTTTATAAATTTAAGAATAATGCTATGACATTATGTATTTTATATTTGTGTACAAAATTTAAATCTTTACAATTATATTAAAATGTTTACATTTGTGATACAATGATTTCTTTTAAATGTGTTTAATAATTAAATGTTGAAATATGATTTATTTCTACCAAATATGAAATTAAAATTAACAATTATTTGCACACAGCTGTTCCCAGAACAAGTTCCACACAATGCAGCTCTGTACCTGAACCAAGATTTGGAAGAAGGATTGGCAATGAATTTGCAGTTGGTTCACTGGTTCTTTTTGAATGTAATCCAGGATATATTCTTCATGGATCCATAGCAATTAGGTGTGATACAGTGCCCAATTCGTTGGCCCAGTGGAATGATTCCTTACCTACCTGTATTGGTGAGTTTATCAGTTTTACATATCTGAATTTGTAAATGTCTTATATCAACTTGGACTTATGCATCTTTTAATATTTCTATTTCAGAAATCATGCGTAATGTTAATATGTTAAATTGTAACTATGTGTAAATTAGAATAATTTGAATTGTGTTATGAAAAATCAGTGAAACATAGTATTTTGGATTAGCTGGTTAGTTTCCTTATTAATTTATGTGATGAAAGTATGCTTACATATTTCTGGTAACACACACTAAAATGGAATTATTAAATAACCCCATTCTTTAAAATGTTTTTTATTCTTAAAATTTATGTAAAGCTTTGTGCCAGGGAGATATCACAAAGAGCTGAGTATATGCTTTTACATTCAGAAGCCTGGGTTCAATACCAGCCTCACACATCCCTCAAATACCTCTGAAATGACCCTGAACAGAGAGTCCAAGTAGCTACAGTCCCCTAACACACACAAACACAAAAATCTTATAAATATTTATATATCGATATGTAAAAGTTGAACAGTTTCAAGATTACAGACTGACTGTTTTGAACATGTTTTGTTATTTAAAAAATTATGCGGACCAGAGAGAGAGTACAGGTTTTATTGTGCCTGCACTGCAATCAGCCAAGGCTGGTTCAATTCCTATTACCATATGGTCACCAGACTATCGCAGCCCGGTTCATCGACAGCCACCTTGCAGCAGTGTTTTTTTTTCAATCCGCCCAGGTATGCTGAACCAGAGACTCTCAGACATGGGGCAGAGCTGCTACTTGTTCTCCCTGTGCCCAGCTGCTCATTAGGCACTCGGGAGACATGGTGGGTTCTAGCCCTGGCATGCCACCCCAGCAGAGCCTCACAACAAGCCAGACCACACTATCCTACTCCATGGGGCCCGCCATTTTCCACATCAGGACTTCCTTCTCGTCACAACTCCACACAGCAGACCAGACTATCATAGCCCGGATCATCAACAGCCATCCTGCAGAATTTTTTTTTCAATCTGGCCCAGGTATGCTGAACCAGAGACTCTCAGACATGGGGCAGAGCTGCTCCTTGCTCTCCCTGTGCCCAGCTGCTCATGAGGCGCCCGGGAGGCATGGCGGGTTCTAGCCCTGGCCTGCCACCCCAGCAGAGCCTCACAACAAGACAGACCACCCTCCCCCTACTCCATGGGGCCCGCCATTTTCCACATCCAGACTTCCCTCTTGTCACAACTCCACCCAGCAGACCAGACTATCACAGCCTGGCCATGCGGCTGCTAGCGGCCGCGTGGTTCATCAATAAATGCTTTATTTAGAGGTGACTACAACAGTATGCCACCCTCATGGCAAGCCTGGCAAGCTGCTCGTATTGTATTTGATATGCCAAATACCAGTAACATTTATATTAGGTCATTCCCGTGACCTAATATAATGGTTTGAGGCTCTTTATGTTCCTGGAGCAAGCTGGATGCCTTTGGGTTCTACTAGCATGAGACAGGACACATGGAGATATTACTGGTGCCCGCTCTAGCAAATAGATGATTACCAGGAAGATAGTGATAGTAGTGATAGTGATATGGTCACCCAAACATTGTATGCACAATTATAAAAGTCCCTGAGTACTGCCAGGATATCGCTGATAATCCCCAACAATATAAGCTCCAAACTGTAATGCATCCTCAGGTCCTATTGAACTGTCTTGATTTACTGAAAGAGGTGCATCAGCCTCTGAGCAAGGCTTCAGAGTGAGCCTTTCTGCACAAAATTATTAGAAAATATGCGCAAGGATAATTTTCTTTCCCTCTTAGTAACATTTTTTTAAAGTCTGTAAAATTATTATTTCATTTTATCTGTCTATCACATATAAAATTAATACCATTGGAATGTCAGACTGGAATTCACTATTGAACATAGAAAAAGAGACTTACATGATAAACCCTAAATATCTACAGGGCTAGCCGCAATGTGTAAAAGAAGGGGAAGAGAGATGCAGAGGCAGAGAGTGAGACAGAGAGAGAAAGAAAGGAAAAGGGGGTAACTGCTACTGAGGCAGCCTAGGGGTGGACAGGATGGGGTGTGGGTACATTGGTGGTGGTGATGGGGCACTGGTGGAGGGATGGGTGCTGGAATACTGCATTACCAAGAACCAATTATGAACACCTTTGTAATTGTATGTTTTACTTTGGTATAATAAAAAATTAAAAAATAATACCATTGTATCAGAAATTTCAGTTTTCATTTTATCTTTGTATTATATAAATATAAATTAGAAAATAATGGATATACTTTAATATATAATATATTAAGTATATCTACTATATTATTTATCAATACAATATTTTATAGTATTATCCACTATATGTATTGAAAAATATTTAATACATATACACTAATATATATTAAATATATCCACTTACATGTTTTCCATTTTGCAATTTATATATAAATATATAAAATATATAAATTAGAAAATATGGAAATCCTAATTGCATTTAGTTTTATCCATTAGTGGTGTTCTAAGATTCTTCATTTGCCAAAATTTCTTTAATATATATCTATAAATTTTTCCACAAAGGCTCTTTTTATATACTTAAAGTGTTCATATTTCTAATAAGCACAAGTTATAAAGAATCACATAAACTTAATAAAATTCTCACCACTGGAAATTGGAGTATATTGTCCAATATACTCCAATATAACCGATTTGATTGCCTTTGACCTTAAAACTGAATTGAGATCAGTTATTGACCTAAATTTTTGATACTCAATTCTAATTTGTTTTATAAAATGAAATAATATAATTTCTTATTGATTTATTGCTATTTTAAGTGCTGCAAAGCCTTGAAATAATTCCTGAAATTTCAGCTGCTTTTATTGTTGCTATACTTTCTACCTTAGAGTCAGATACCCTAAATATACTGATATGAAATGCACAATAAAAAATTAATATGCATTTGCTAGTATCCTAAATGCCTACAGGGCTAGCCAAATGTGTAAAAGAAGGAGGAGAGAGATGCCTAGACAGAGAGAGAGAGACAGAGAGACAGAGAGAGAAAGAGGGGAAAAGGGGTACTTGCCACTGAGGCAGCCTGGGGGTGGGCGGGAGGAGTTGTGGGTACACTGGTGGTGGTGATGGGGCACTGGTGGAGGGATGGTTGCTGGAATACTGTATTACCAAGAACCAATTATGAACACCTTTGCAATTGTATGTTTCACTGTGGTATAATAAAATTTTTTAAAAAAATCAATATCCAGTACTGGCAAAGAATTTAATACAGCTTATTTTCATTGGTTGACAAGTTATTTTAAAAATACTCTAAATATATCTAATACAAAACAATAACTCCTGTTGTACTAATTCTAACAATTTCTGTGGTTCCTTGAATACAAGATATTATTGGAATTTTATATTTTTAAGAAAAGCTTTAAGAATGCACAATGACAATTTTTTATAGTAATAGCAATTATTTATTAGAACACACTACTTAGGGGAACTGCAGTATTTCTTTCCAACAAATGATGTGTTTAAAATGAAGTGATTAGAGAAGAGACTTAAAACAACGGGGTCATGTTTATGATTTAATTGTTTAAGTTGCAGGACAACAAAAAGCAAAGTTAAATTAAGAGAATGATTACTGTAATTCAGTTGTGAGGTGTGTGTGTGTGTGTATGTTTATATATATATATTTTTTTTCACTCAGCTTTTTCTTTGACTGAAAGTTCCAAACATTACATCTCTCAAAATATTTATCTCTTCATTTAAATTATTAGTGTGTGAAGAGGATTGTGAATTAAAAGAGAACGTAATCACAAAGAGATTATATGGCGAATTTACCTTGCATGCAGCTGACCCTGGTTCAATCCCCCCCATCCTATAAGGTCTCCTGAGAATGACCAGGAGTATTTCCTGAGTGTAGTACTAGAAATAACCCCTGATGATCTCCAAGTGGGTGACCTGAAAACCAAAAACGAATAAATAGAATGGAAAAGAATTGTTGGCGAGAAATGAGCTGACCAAAAACAAAGAAGATAAAGAAAAGAGCAGAATAATTTCATGACTATAGAGAGTAGAGGATAAGAACGACTTATTCCATCCATTTTAATATGAGGTAGAAAAAAACACCTATTTTACATAATTAACATGAAGCTCTTTAGTAAGGAAAACATGTTAGTTGATGAATATACATACTCCTGCCAACAGAAGTAAAACATCCATGTAAATAAATGGTTGCATACTATCATTCTCCAAAGAATTATCTCAGCAAGAGAAAAATAAACATTTATGTCTCTGAAATAGTCCCCATCCAAACTCTATTGCTCTCTCTCAGCTTCAAGAGCAAATGCTGTTTCACTCTCCCAGACAAAATTCATTCTCACTGCTTCTTCCATAAGTTAATATAATACTCTTGTGCCCAGATGTTCTTCTATGTGTAGGTCCCTAAACATTTTTTCCAATTTTTTCATGCACCATGTTTTAAAGCTCTGTTAATGGTAAATGTTCCATGTATATACTTCAAAGCTTCATCCAGTACCAGCTTTTCTGCACTACCATCCTAGAAACTTCTATCACCCCCTATCTGACCCTCCTCCATCCTTAAGTTCATTCTCAGGTTCTGTTGCCTTTGGCTGTTTATTAGTTGTTTTTGTATTTCTTTATATCTCACAAGTGAAATGATTATCCTGTATCTATCCCTCTCTTTGGGCTGACTTCTCTCACCATAATATCTTCTATTTCCATCTGCCGAGGCGTCAGTTCATGAATGGGAAGTTTTTAATCTGATAATAGTTTACCTTATTTTTGTATTGGTTTGAAGGCACCTAGAGATTCCCTTTTCTACTGGTAAAATTGTTTATTGTAAAATATTTTCAATGAAACATATGGTCTTTAGTATTCAAGGATTAAAAGGCTGTGATGTCTTAAAGATTCAGATGGAGTCAAGTGCAGAGTTGTACTAGGTTGAAATAATTTGTGTTTATTTTTAATGTCTGTTATCTACATTAGATATTAACTGCCTAAAGCTTTTGGCCTTTCTTCCTTCTGCTTGAAACATACATCCCTGTGGTATCTTTCCATCTTCCTGCAACACTTTATTTATGTCTCCACTTGATTTCTTTCTTGGCCATTTTATGTAAAATAATTTCTACAACCCATTTCCTCCAATTAGTCTCTAAACCAGTCCACAATTTTTAATTACTTAAGAATCAACATCATTTAATTACATATCATTTTCTACTTTCTTACACTTTCTTTCTCTCTTCCCTCTGTCAGAGTATTGTTTATATAATTGTTCATTCACATAATAGGTGTTTAATAAACATTTGTTCATTTAATGGATTTTGTCAAATAATTATGATAATTTTCTCAATGTTTTGGACAGGTTAAAAAGAAAAACATATCCTATCCAGATGGATTAGTTCAGGGGGCTAAGGCACTATCCTTGTATGCTGCCAACCTGGATTTGATCCCTAACACTGCATATGGTCTGCTGAGTGGGGCCAAAAAATTCAAAATCCGTAAAACAAACAGAGTGTAATAGCCAACTCCTTGTGTCTTGAATCTTGCATGTGGTGATGCTTTCATTCACATTGCATGCTTAAGCCTCCACAAACATGCAGTTTCAAGCTCTTCTATATATCCCTGTAGATGATAAAACAAACAAAAAGATTTACATATTAAATGGCTAATTTTATTCAGAGAGAGAAAAAAAATTCAATGTTTATATTACAGTTCAGATACAATCTTTGACAATCTATTTACAGGATTTTGTACATGATTGTAATTTCTCTGCCTTCACTGTTGAATGAATATTTAGTTAACAACTTAAGCCCAGTGAGCATCCAATTGAAACCAAAATCTTTCTACATTCCTAATGATTTCCATCTCAGCTGCATTGTTTCAGTTTCACAGCTCTTAATGTCATCAACATTTTCTTTTTTTTTCTACCCTAGTTAAAAAAAAACAAGGACTGTTTAGTAAGTCGCAAACCTGCAGAGCAAAATTACACAGCTGAATAAAAGCAGTCCTATAAGACATAAGTGAGTTATGCGTATAGTTTAAATGACCATTGACTAAGCAGATTCACAGATTGTAAATAATCATATGAAATGAACATTTAATCATCTAGTATATATCTGTCATGCCAAGATTCTCTTAAGCAAGTCATCATATAAAACAATATTTTACTGAGTACCTTGCACTTGGAACTAATATAAATTTGAAAAGAATAATATGTCACAGGCTGAGTTTTGCCTTCAAATTTGACCTTGTTATGCTTCAGATATTTAAAAAATTTCAGTCTGGTAAAACCCCAAGCTTTCCACCCTATGAGACTGTAATTCAAATACCCCCTGCAGCCTCTAATAGCTTTGACAATATATGGCCTTAGGCTTAAGCACTTCTGTTAGTGGGAGGTCTCTTTTTGAAAATCCCCTAAAGCTGCCACTTACTCCTTTTAGCTATAAAGTCTTTAATTTCCTGCTTATTCCATCACCCTTATCTCAGTTCCTCCCCCAAGTCCTTTAGAGACACAGAAGAAATTATTTTTACTTATATTGGTTGCATAGCAACACTGTCTATTTTACCTTTCCTCTGAGCTAAGAAGCATAGAAGTTAAACCCTAATTCATAGATTATTCACTCATGAAGACTATCTACTATGATAAGAAAAAGCAGCTACATTTGTGGGCAGTACTATTAAGCACCATCTCATTTAATATGACATCAATACCAGTAGAAAAATAAGATTTTTTCTCTCTATTGATAATAAAATCTGAACAGTTGAGGGACAAAAATAGAATTTTATGAAAGATGCTTGAGTCCAACACCATTCTCTTATCCATATTTATGTTTTATAATACTGATCAGAAGGGAAATTTATCATATTTACCATTGGTTTTATTTTTGGGATTTTATCTCCATGATTCTCATTGCTTAGTTTTGTCTTATGGGTGCTCAGAACATATTGGGCGTCAGATCTTAAACCTTGTCAGCCACATTCAGGGCAAGGGCCCTGACTCTGTGTCATTTATATGGCTCCATATGTAAATGTATATTTTTAAACAGGAAATACTTATGCATATTTGAAGCTAAATTTTCCCAAGCATTTATACTTATTAGGGAATTTGTATCCTATATTGTGGTGATAACACAATCACTTAAATTAATGGAAACAAATATATAGGATTTTCAGAAGACTAGAGGAATGTTAAAGCAGTAACTTATACTCATATAATATTAAACTTATAGATAGTTTATTTAGCAAGCACTTATTGAATACTGTCTACGTGCCAGTTACTCTAGGTATTAGAAAGCAAAGTTTGGAGAAGACTTGCAGTCTTAGGAAGCTTTCCATTCTTAGGAAGTTCACATTGTAGAAGGAAGTTCACAAATAGAAGACATTATTAGGGGCCTGAGCGATAGCCCAGCAGATAGGGCGTTTGCCTTGCGCAGCCGGCCTGTGCCGGCCTGGGTTCGATCTCCGGCATCCCACATGGTCCCCCGAGCACTGCCAGGAGTAATTCCTGAGTGCAGACCAGGAGTAGCCCCTGAGCATCGCTGGGTGTGACCCAAAAAGCAAAAAAAAAAAAAAAAAGAAGACATTATTAAACATGTTTTCTTATTTCAGATGGTAGCATGTACTTTACAGAAAAGTTGAGCAGGGTGTCACAGAAAATAGCAAAGACATGCTGCTGTAAATATCTTAGATATGCTAATGATTTATATTTCAATATATTGAACAGCAGTGGAGAGGAATGTAAAAAGCTCAGGGAACTGAGCATAGGATAGAGATAGGGGAGAGACTGGTCTTGACATGTTCCTGCAAGAATCACAAAAACATGAAACACTGTGAATAATCTGGAGCCAGAGTATTAAGTACAGTTTAGTGAGCCGGAATAGAACCAATTTATAAGGAAATTAGAAAGCTCTGAAGAGTTTGATTTGATTTGATATTTTTTTTGTTTCTGTTTTTGTTTTGTTGGATCACAGCTGTGATGTTCAGGACTTGCTCCTGAATCTGAGGTCAGAGTTCACTCTAAACAGGGCTTGCGAGACCATATGGTGTCCCGGGATGAAATCTGGGTGGGCAACATGCAAGGCGAGTGCCATTCCCTCTGCACGGCTTCTCTGGCCTCAACCAAGTTTGGGTTTTCTTTAGTAGCATGGGAATCATTTGTGCTAGCATAATGAATTCTTAGTTTCTAAAAAGTCACAGTGGCTAGTGTAAGTATGATTGAGTAGAAACAACACAACTGACTTGAAATCTAAAGCAATGATAGAGGAAAAAGTTAATGAAGTTTAAGATGAAAAGATTATGGTCAAAGTAATATTAATTGGTAAGCTTCATGGTTTTTTTAAACATAGACCAACAATGTTTATTGAAAGATTGTGGATATAATATATAAAACTAACTATAAGAGAAATTAAGATAAATTTCTTTTTTTAATGGAGAACTGGATGAATGAATCCTAGAAGTATTTATTGTGATGGAAGATAGTATTGTAGTACTGTAGTACGCTGTAACAAGATCTCTACCTCTCTCTATGAGATCCATTTTCATGTCATTTACACTCTGTATCTATTAAATATTTAGTGATACCCATGGTTTCTACCCACATTCTCATATGTCTAATAGATAATTTCTAAACTAATTTTCCCAACATAATAGTTCTGAATCATTCCCCCACACATACTCTTCTCCATCTCAGCAAATGTGACCAACATTCATCCTGGTCTGTGATCAAAATTTTGGCAAGGAATATAGAGTTTCACAAAATATGTTAATCATGACATCTTATATTCATTCTTTTCAAAGAGAGGATAGATCAATAGATCAATAGATTGATAGATCAATGATAGATAGATGGATAGGTAGATAGATAGATAGATAGATAGATAGATAGATAGATAGATAGATAGATAGATAGATAGATAGATGACAGATAGATGGATGGATAGATAGATAGATAGATAGATAGATAGATAGATAGATAGATAGATAGATAGATAGATGATAGATATATGAATGATAGATATTCATATGGCATTGTATAGTGAAGTACAATATTCTGTCTAGATCTGTACATGAACACACATGATATTATGGGCAGCTTTATCTAGAGAAACTATTGACTTCATAACTCTATTAAATAGAGCAAAGTATTAACATTAACACTGGATGTTCATGCTAGGTACTGGTAAGACCTGAGAGAAGGCCAGGCCTTTTCATAACATTAGCACTATGTATTATTCTCGTTTACTAGGTCTGGATGGTGAATCAAGATGGTAAATTAATCTCACTTTTCTGGAAATACATCACTATACAATATTCACCTTCATAGTAACAGTATTCTTCCCTCACAGCCTGGAATCTCTTCTCCCTTTTTCATCCCCTTTCCCTCCCAGGAATCTCAGTCACAGACCAACAGTTCGTTTTTATTTGGAATTGACTCTTTCCATGTTATGCACATAAGATATTTTAAAGGCAAGCATATTGATTTTAGTAATAATATCATTATTCAGTTAATGGTAGGATTTATGCTATTTTAAGATTGTTTATTGATCTAATTATATTTGTAAAAATTATATAGAATAGGAAACATACTGTTCAGCCTTCTTGTAAATTCTACAAAATACTATGATTTGGTATGTTTGTAAATCTACTATCTAAGATGTTATCTCTGACTTTTTATTTTAATCCTTTGCACTAGAACCATTAGAATTAACTCTCTGTTTTGGATTGCTTTACTTTTAGTGCCCTGTGGTGGAATTTTAACTAAGCGCAAAGGGACTATCCTGTCTCCTGGATACCCAGAACCTTATGACAACAATCTGAACTGTGTATGGAAGATCACAGTGCCAGAGGGAGCTGGTATTCAAGTAAGAAGATTCAGATTGTTCTTTCCCTGTAATTTTCAAAGTTTAGCCAGTGCTAGTGGCTGACATGGTTGAATTTAGTAAGATAATTTCTTAAAATATTTTTAACCTACAAGTAATCATAAGCCCACACAAGAGAACATAAGCAATAAGAAAAATGAGTACTGCTTCATAGCATTTACATTGTTGGGGTGAGATGGTTCAAGGGTTATGTCAGAAATTCAGTTGCCTCATTTTCTGACCTCAGTTATATCTGTTTCTTGTTATCTCTTTCAGTTTGTTTCTTACTTCTGAGGCTATTTTCCCCCCCTCAGATTCTATAGATAGATACAAAGCTCCAGGCATTACATTCTTACATAACAATAAACAATATCGAAAATAAAATGTCTCTCTATGTACCCTTTATAATGGTTAAGAAAACTCTTTAGTACTTTTAATAGAAAATGGGTTGCTATAAGGCCAGGTGTTTAGTTCCATCTGAGTTCAGTTATACTAAGCACAGCAGTAGCTATCACATTATATCGATTGTTACTACTTTCTGAGGAAGGGAGTGATGGACCACGTTGTTTTACAAGGAAATGATTACTCCATAAATTGATAACAGTTTATTGCTGAGCTAATATAAACTCTATGAAGGTAATTATGTTTCATAAAATAAGACAACATTTTGTAAAAATAGCTTGACTATTTTTCCAGTTGAGTTATAAGATCACCCTCTGGACATCCAGACATATATGTTATGGATGGAAAATAAAAAAGCCAAGACCTCATCCTAAAACCCAAATTACATGAAAGTATCATTATGAAGTTCCTGGTATAGTGCCATGGCCAGTAGCAAAAGCATCTGCCTTGCAGGCATGAGGCTGATTTTAATCCAAGTGCTGGCCACATGTGCCCAGGCTGGTCCTACAGGCTCTGAGGTTTGTAGCCCCACTTGCTTACAGTGTAAAATCTCCAGGGCACCAGAGCAAGGTATGTGTTAGTACTATTGCTCAAAATGTACGATGACCCTAACCTGGCTAGCTGTGTGACCATAGCAACAGTGGTGCAAACACTGACAATTAGCTCATCTACCCACAATCATGTATATCACAACTCAATACAGCCATGTGCATTCCACCTATGAGTGCTGTAGTCAAGTGTGCAAGCACCAAGACTAATTGTGTGTAGGCATCGCCACAGTGATGGTAGGACTTAAGGGAAGGCTAACCAATTGAATTTTATTTACATATCATTGGTAAACCTATTGTGAAACTATCTTTCTTAGCAATACAATAATAATATGCTGTTGAAAACTATCTTTAAGTTTTTCAGAAATAAAGGGGGCTAGTAGGACACTTGCCTTGCATGTGGCAACCTGGGTTATATTGCCAGCACACCATTCACTCCCCAGAGGCTGCCAGGAGTGATCCATGAGCACAGAGCCAGGAGTAAGCCCTAAACACTGCCAGGTGTTTCCCCCAAACAAAACTAACTAAAAACATCTCAGAAATTAAAAAAAAAAACACCCTAGTTAATGCTTGTAGGTGTACAGCAGTTCATTAAATAAAAGGAAAACTTGTAACCTGTACATTTCCACTATGTTAAGGACAATAAAAATTGAAAAATAATAGATGACGTTAATATCCTAGCTATCTAGTCTATTAATTTATTGTCAATTTGTGAATACTTAGAAATATCAGTTAATTCTGTAATATTATCAGTGGAATTAATAACAAATTGGGGTTGTTCATATGTCAAATAGCTGGAAAATAAGAAATGAGGGAAATACATTTGAAAGCTCTATAGAACATTCACCTCATGATATAGTTATGAATGTATAAACATTATCCCAGAGAATATGTATATGTAAATCAGTTGTTCTATTTCACTCCCTTTTAAAAAAATCTAGTCCTCAGTGGGTCTTCTCTTTCTGATCTTCTGTTCATTTAAATTATGTTCTTTCTAATACATGATTACTCAAAGCCTAAATATTGTACAGCATGTAAGATACTTTCTTTGAATATAGATTTGATCTACCCAGATCTAACTCTGGCATCACATATAGAACTGTAGGCTCTGCAGGGAGTGATCCTTGAGCACAGAGCCAGAAGTAAGACCAAAAATCAAAATCAAAACCTTATAACAGTATGAGCTCATGTATGCACACTCAGTGTCTGGTGTGGCAAGACCATGCAAACCCACCTTAAAGAACCCTTTGGAGGAAATTATTTGAGCAATTTCTCTCATCTTAAAATGATGAGAGAAATGCCAGTAAAGCTCCTGGCATTTTAGTCTCATCCTTAGTTAGATATCTCATTGAAAAACATAGTAGAATCTGAATCTCTGCATGATTTTGGTGACTAAAATTCATTACCTAGTAAAGCTGCCCTGTTGTCAAGGATGATCCCTTCGCTGTGAAGATCCTCAGAAGCTGCTTATTCTTGCATCTTTTACTGACTCCCTTTGGCTTTTTGTTACAGTTCGCATTTATTTTTTAGGTATTTTATTATACCACTGTTAGATATACAAATACAAAGATGTTCATATTTGGGTTTCGGTCATACAGTGTTCCAGCACCCATCCCTCTACTAGTGCCCATCTCCCACCACCAACGTCCCCGATTCCCTCCTCCCTCTCCCAGCCCGCCTCCATGGCAGGTTCTTTATTTCTTTCCCTTTCTCTCTATCTCTTTCTCTTTTCCTTCCCTTCCAGATTGTGGATTATAGTACATAAATTAAAGGGTTGTCATGTGTATCTTTTGCCTGTATTTAATGCTCAGTTCTAGGTTGGTATAAATACTTTTGACAACTGTTAGCACACTGTTCCATTTTCTGTCTTACCTAGCCTCTGACTCCCACACGTTTGTGACAATTTCCACCTTTGACAAGACCTCCTGATACATGTTTCACTTGACCTTGGATATTGGTATCAAAATATGTACATATTAGAAAATACAATATCTTTTTGTTTGATTCTTTTATATTTAACCTTTTACTTTGCCAAGACTTTAATCCACACATATCAGGAGATGTCAATTATTAAAAAATACTGCACTGATGGCCACAGTGATAGTCCAGTGGGTATGGCATTTGCCTTACATGCAGCAGATACTGGTTTGATCCCTGGCATCCCATATGGTCCTCTGAGCACCACCAGGAATAATTCCTGAGTGCTGAGCCAGGAGTAATCCCTGAGCATCACCAAGTGTGACCCAAAAACCAAAAAAAAAATTGAATAAATAAATGAATGGATGAATAAATAAATAGATGGATAGATACATACATACATATATACATACATACATACATACATACATACATACATACATACATACATACATACATACATACATACATACTGCCCCGACCCATAAAGAAGTTTAGGCTATTTTTGTCATTACAAACATACAGTTTGCTTTTAATAATTCACTGGAGTCTCAAATTTTCTCTCTCTCTCTCACTCCCTTTCTCAACACAAGTGGCTATTTGATTTACAATTCTGTAATTGCTATAAAAGAATTCCATAAACTTAGTACCTTAATATAACAAAACTGTACTTTTTGATAGTACTGAAGACCAGAAATCCTAAACTAATTTTACTCTGTTGAGTCAAAACTTCAGGCAGCCCTTTGCTCCCATTCTTTGCTTCTCTACTGTCCGTGCTCTGTGGGACAAGCATTTTCTCACTTTCTCCTACTTCCCATGTCTGCCAACATTTCTTGGCTTCTGATCATGTTGCTCGATTTCTGCCCCAGTGATCATTGCCTTCAACTTTTTCGTTCATGTCAAGTCTTCTTGGCATCTTATAAGAATTTATCACTGCATTGGAGAATGACATGAATAATCAAGTGTCATCTCCCTTGCTCAAGATTTTAAACGTGTAAAAATCTTTTTCTCCATATAAGGCCACAGTTATAGATTTCAATAATTAGGAATTGTTATCCTTGGGGACCTTTGTTCAATTGTGTGTGTGTGTGTGTGTGTGTGTGTTTACGCGTGTATGTGTTGATGTTTTGGAAAAAAATTTACTTTGTTTCTCTCACAAACATTAATTTTAATTAAATATTCACTATGCCATAATTACAATAAGTCACACAAGAGGTTTTCTTTTTCCTGGTCTCCACTCCTAACACCCTTTTCCTATCCAGTTCACACAAAATCTAGTAACTTCTACTATACCAAAGTAGATATAGCTTACATTGACTCTCTGCCGGATAGCCCACTCTGCTATTACTAACTCCAACCCACTTTAGTATCCCATTGTTTCTCACATGTTCTATTTCAAAAGGCATGGTATTGTCTTTGCTTTTTAAGATTCTTCTATTGCACAGTGCTAGGCTATATTTAAAGCTCAGTATGATTATGTTTCCTGCATCCCCTTCCCCAAACCAAAACTTGCAGTGGAATGATCCTCAGTTAAATAATTATTATGGTGGTTTTCATCTTTATAGTCTCTCTCTCTCTCTTTGTCTTTCTCTCTCTTTCTCTCTCTCTCTTAGCTAAGGCACATTAAATCCTTAATATACACTGCCACTGTTCTAAGTTAAAATTAACTAATTTAATTTTCTAAGTGTCTGAATTGTATATCTTTATTACAATGATTTATGTAAGTAATCTAAAGCCTGGAAAGATTAAGAGCTCTTATAGGATTACATATCAGTGAGTAGAAGGAATAAAAAAAAATCACTGGTCTTAGCATTCTCACTCGCATGCCTCCTTTAAACGTTTCTGTAACTTTCCTGTACTTTTTACAACCCCGCATGCACATTTCTTCTGATGTAAATATCTGCCCCTGTTGTTAAATTGGATTACTGATGGGCCACCAAATCTACCTTATGGCAAAGATACTCAAATTTTAATAACTCAATCATTTCCTTTGCAGGAGAAGCCCTCTGTGTATTTGATTCATCTCAAATATTATCTCCTACATGATTTTGACATTTGTTTAGGTGATGTGATCTTTCCTTACTCTACATTAAGGAAAGGACAATTTAGATATGAAGAAAGAGTGACTCTCTGTTTAAGGAGGTTAGATGGCAGTCATACAGCTTTTGTTTTCATCTTCCCACCCTGAAACAGTGCCAGTGGGCTTAATGCCTGTCACACAGCTAGGCTATCTGTCACCATGTGGCACTCACCCTGGAAATAAGGTCTTCACATTCACTGGATTGGAAGACTGATGATGATTATTTCATGGATAAGAAATGTTCGATGATTCTAGTTTTTGCTATTATTTAGTGAATGAGTATACTACATATGTAGCTATTCCTAACAGAAATTAGCAGAGGAAAATAAATGTGCTACAATTATGTTATTTTATTTTCTTCTCCAAAATTGTAAATTATTTAATAAACAAATAGAAAATAGATAGTGTCTGTAACTGCGGCGCCTGGAGGTTGTTGCAGAAGCTGGAAGAGCTAGCAGTGAAGTGGAACTAAACAACACATGTCACTTTCCTTAAATAAAACACAACAGGCAGGCGATAACTGCACTCCTGCATACGCCTTATCAGTGTTGGGGAATTCATAACAGTGGTTTAGTTATCATGACTCCACTTATAAGAGTAAGCTTTAAGAAATGTATCCAAACCAGTTTTATTATATTGCTCTATATTATCCATATTGGGACCTAATAAAATTCCTGTTGGCTTAACGGTTTTTATTTTAATAAAGAAAAGTAGAAAAAAATTCAGCAAAAATTATGTAAAGAAGGATAATAATATGTGTCCAAGAATATATCTCATTTGTAAACTATGGGGCCAGGGAAAAATGGTAGATATCAGGCTTTGCATGTATGAAGCCTCAGGTTCAGTTACCTACCATTGCTTTACCCCTGAACATTGCTGGGTTTGGTTCTGGTGACACGAGTTTCACTGCAAGTTTTAGTTTGCAGACCATAATACCCAGGGTGTGTGTGTGTGTGTGTGTGTGTGTGTGTGTGTTTGTATGTGTACAAAGAGAGAGAAAGAGGGAGAGGGAGGGAGAGAGAGAGAGAGAGAGAGAGAGAGAGAGAGAGAGAGAGAGAGGAACCAAAGTGCCTACCATAGAGGCAGGCTGGAGAGAGGGAGGGAATAGGGGACATGGTGGTGGGAAATGTGCATTGGTGGAGGGATGGGTGTTGAAACATTTTTGTGACTAAAACCTAATCATGAACAGCCTTCTAACTGTAGGGCATAGTGACTCAATAAAATGAAAATAAATTTAAAAAATAAAAAATTATAAAATACATTACACACACATATATATGTATATATGTATATATATGTATATGTATATATATGTATATATATATATATATACATATATACATAAGGTGCCCCTTGAGGTGTTGCAGCTGTGGCTGAGGTGCCTGGCTGTCAGCAGGTGGCAGACAAGAGACAGGCTTGTCTACACCCAGGGTTCTGCCCCGTGAGTCCTGGATGGTTGATGGTCTGACATACAAAGAGACCAGGCCCCTGGGATGTACCCACAGTCACGGCAGAGTCTGGCAAGCTACCTGTGGTGTATTAAATATGCCAACAACAGTAACAATAATGGACCTAATTCCCAATGAATGGAGATGTTACTTGTGCCCACTCTAGCAAATCGATGAACAATGGGAAGACAAGTGATACAAGTCACATATACATATGAACACTACATAGCACATATATGTATATAGTACAGTTTTGTATGTTTGAGAAACTCAAATCTGGATATAGCTTAATAGTTAAAGTAAACAAGAAAACTTAGCTAGAGATGAGAATTCAATTCTGCAAAACTTGATAATTGAGCAGTTTTGGAAAATACATTAGCTTGCCTGGCACTGAGACTTATGATTAAGCAAGAGCTTCTAATAAGAAGCATTTGAAATGGTAGCAAACTTTCCCAGAATCATAGCAAAAGTGTGTGATACCCCTCAGTTTTTTCTGGTAAAAGTCAGCTCTTGTTGTCCAGTACCATAATGGCAATAATCAGTTAGTTGCATCCTTTCATGAAGGGTCAAGATGATATCGCCATGGTTTTGAGTGTTCTTTTTAGGACGTGTGATGGGGTGGGGGATAAGTGGACAGTAGAATATTTTTCTTCTAGAAATATGTGTTCTTACATGGAACTTCTTCCACAGGTACAAGTTGTCAGTTTTGCCACCGAACATAATTGGGATTCACTGGACTTTTATGATGGAGGCGACAACAATGCCCCAAGACTTGGAAGTTATTCAGGTAAATGGTAGCACTGAGTTTAATTAAAATATAGATGTAGTTGTCCACATAAAACATCTCCCTAAAAGGCTCTAGGGACTTTGATTTAGCAGTTTTAAGTTATATTTTTACATTGAATTATATTACAAGATTAGAAGTTTGAAAGGCTTTCAAGATAATGAAACCCAAATCGCTATTAAAAAATTTGTTCTAATCTCCTATATTGTTTAATTTATTGGCATTTTCATGTTAATGTTAAGATTTTCACCTGAACTCTGGTTCAGGAATAGTATATGTGCCACTTTTATTTGAAAAAGGATAGAGAGAGAGAGAGAAGGTGAATAATGAGTTAAAATTTGTTCTTGGTAATTATGGTATAGCCACTCAATAGAATGTTATGTAGCTATTAAAATAATTATAGGGTGTATGAAATGGTAAATGCTACAAAATACTGTTAAGAATAAATGTAATATGAAATTATTTGAATGAATAAAATAAATTATACATATGTACCAAGATCAGAAAGAAATAAGATATAATAGTCTTATTTTTATGCAAAAATGTAACTGCTTTTTAATTCTTCTCAAGATTTGCTTAGGTTTTAACTATTACTTTGGGGATATAAAAGGAAAAAATCAAGTTACAGTGTATTTTAATTGTTGTATATTTTAAATTTAGGTGTACGAACAGATAAATTATGAATTTAAACTTTTCAGATATTCTGAAAAATGTTTGGAATGCTTTAAATTTCACTTTAATGTGGTATGATAAACAAGTTTTTGCCATCACTTTTAATAAAAGGCAAAAATAAATATCTACAGTAGCAATTATTTTAAGAATAAAAACTTGAGTTATAAATTTCAATACAAAACCTTTACAAATTTTTATATCTAATATTCTATTAAATACAACACAAATTTTCATTAATTATATGCATGATAAAATGATAAAATATAAAAATATAGAAAAGATAAAAGTTCAAAATAACATCTATTGATAACTTAGTACTATTGATTGCTGACTCCTGGTTTTGTGTGAAACTAATAATACATTTTCTTATTTATTAAGAAAATGTATAATAAATAATATATAACACATTTTCTTATTTGATCTTTCTAGCAATCCCTGTGGTTGCTGGAGGCAAAGTGAAATTAAATTACCCAAAGCAGTTTTATAGAATGAGGCCATGCCATAACTGGTGTGACCCTAAAACCATAAATCTTAACCACTAAGGTTCTCTGAGGGATTTCAGGAAGGCTAAGTGAACTTTCAGTTTTGGGCTATCTCCTTTCAGTGATACAGTCAGAGCACCATGGTAAGAAAAAAGTTCAAGAAATAAAAACAAACTTTAATTTCAGGGAGAAGAATTCAGGTATGTGGCTTCTAAAAAAAAAGCTATCCTGATTTCTTCTAGAGGATAAACTTAAGGTGCAGAGTTTTACTCAGTGCATAGTTAACTAACTGCTTTTACGAAATAAACCAGTGATGAAACTTGGGTAGTTTCAACATTACCCGCTATTTAATCTAGATGAAAATATAACATTCACTTTTTTTGTGCTTGTTATTGAAACTGGTTGATTTACAACAAATATATTGAAACGTTAATGTGGAATATTGAAAAAATTATGTTAGGTCAGATACTCATATTTTCAGTTCAGTAATTTAGAAAGGAAAAGTTGATTTTCTTTAGAAATTCAGAAGAATGTAATGATAACGTATTTGCTGAGTCAAGACGAACTTCACAATAGGTAATTTTCTCTATAAGGATATGCATATTTAGTCTTTTAAAAATCAGATATCACCACTTTATATTCTGCATGTGTCTAAGGATACAATTTCACACCTCTTCAATGTTTATACTTCTGTACCAAAATAACCATCAAACTACAATATCCTTCCATAACACTTCATTAGAATCCTCTTTTTTCAATCGTCCTCCATCTATATAATTTTTAATCTAAATCAAGGAATATACCCTCTCTATTTGTTTTTGGGCCACAGTGGTGATGCTCAGAGGTTAGTTCTGGCTCTGCACTTAGGAAATACTCCAAGTTGTTCTCTGGGTTCTATGTAGGGTGCCCAGAATCAAACCCTTCATTACTGCATAGATCTGATGGCCCTGTGAAAGGCAAGTACCTTATCCACTGAATTATTTTAGGATTATATCCTCTGAGCCCATATAGGAAACTTTGTTGTAAATTACATGATATTTTTTAAATGGCAGTATTAGTATCTTGTTAAGGAAATACTGATTGAAATACATATAAAATACAAAAGTTTTCTTTTATGCTTTGCAAAAGTGAATGCTTTATTGTTAAATTCTCTATTTTCTCCTTTTCTGTTTTTAAGGATCATCCTAAAGAGATTTTAAAAATCTCTCTCTGTAGATAAGATGTTTAGGAATAGTAAAATGAAATATCCATTTGGGAAAAATGCAATTTAAATTTTCTTTAGATGCTCTGACTTATATAATTTAGCATATGCTATTGTTTCTTCAGTAATTAGCATGCAGATATTTAGTATATAGTATTCATCATATGAAATTGATGTTTTAATTATCATTTCAGGAACAACTATACCACATCTTTTGAATAGTACATCTAATAACTTATATCTAAATTTTCAATCAGACATCAGTGTTTCTGCTGCAGGATTTCACCTTGAATATACAGGTAAATAAAACATAAAGTGCTCTCTGGAAAATCAACAACTAGTTTATGCTAATTTAAAATATTACTTTATAAAATAAAAATTAAATTGATTTTTTCAATAGGATACTTTTATTTTTTATTTTTATAATTTTTTAAGTGTTTCTATTCAAATAGTTGCAAATTTTGTTTGTTTGACTGCCACGACTGGCAGTACTCAAATGTAACTTCTGGCTCTGTGCTCAGGAGTCACTCCTAGCCTTGCACCGGGAAGAAAAGGAGTGCTGCTGAATCAAACCCGGGTTGTCTGTGTTGTCTGTGTGCAAATCAAGTGCCATACCTGCTGGACTATCGTCCCATCCTCATCAGTTGCAATTTTTTACACATTTCTAATAATTTGTGTTAGAATTTACATTTATTTTCTTTATGCCATAGAAACAGTTAACATGAGTGTTACCTTCAGCAAAACTATTAAACACAAAATATCACTTTATTAGTTATAGTCAGTATGTATTACAGCAGATTTAAATACAGTATTAGTATTGTGTAGTTAAATATTTGTAAAGCTGGGTGGCAACACACTCAGCCCCCCAAAGCTAATGATCTACTTTCCATTTTATGAATTTGCCTCTCTTATCAAAATTGTTTTGTATAAGTTATCCATAGTGTTAGAAAGACAGTACTTTGGGTTCCAACTCAATGTGTTTGAACCCAGCTGACCTGGGCTCAAACCTGCCACCTCATGTGGCCCTCCAAACCCTAACAAGCGTAATCACTGAGTTCAGAGTCACGAATATACTCCTGCACTTCCCCAAAATACAATCCCCCACAAAGGTAAAGAATTATTTTTTGTAATGTTTTATTTCACTTAGTATAATGTCTGTGAAGTTCATCTATGATATAACATGTAATATGCTATATCATATGATAAAACAAACTATGATTAAAAACAAAAATTTCCTTGTTTTTTATTAAGGTTGTTGTATTATAGTATTATGTATGGCTTTAATACTTAACTGTGTTGAAATAATGCATTCTCTTTATTTATTTATTCACTGATGGACATTTCGGTTCTTCTCATGTATTGGCTATCATAGAAAACAATGCAATAAACATAGGAGTATTCATTGAGACCCTGATTGCCTTTACTTAGGCAAAATGCATACATGTAGGATTGATGGATATTAGGCTAGTTTTGTTTTTTTTTAAGCATTTTATTATACCACCGTGAGATATATAATTACAAAATTATACATTTAAAAAATCCATATTTGGGTTTTGGTCATACAGTGTTACAGCACCCATGCCTCCACCAGTGCCCATCTCCCACCACCAACATCCACGGTTCCCTCCCCCTACCCCAGCCCTCCTCCATGACAGGTTCTTTATTTCTTTCCTTTTTCTCTCTTTCTCTTTTCCTTCCCTTCCAGACTATGTATTACAGAACATGCATTAAAGGGTTGTCATGTGTATCTTTTTGCCTGTATTTAATGCTCAGTTCTAGGTTGGTATTAGTACTTTCGACAATTGTCAGCACACTGTTCCATTTTCTATCTTACCTAGCCTCTGACTCCCACACGTTGTGATAATTTCCACCTTTGACAAGACCTACTGATACATGTTTCACTTGACCTTGGATATTGGTATCATAATATGTGCACATATATTTGTCATGCAAATAAATGCAGTCATTCTGTACCTGTCTCTCTCCTTCTGGCTAATTTCACTCAACATAATCTTCTCCATGTCCATCCATTTATAGGCAAATTTTATGACTTCATTTTTCCTAACAGCTGCATAGTATTCCATTGTGTAGATATGTAGATGTAGGATTGATGGATATTAGGCTAGTTCTATTTTTAGTCTCTTACTTGAAATTCTAGCATGTCTAAGTGACTTGGCAACTCCCAATCAATATACATGGATGGTTTGCCACATGCTCATCAGGATTTGCTGCAGCCCTATCTCTTTCTCTCCCAAGATGAAAACACAAATGAAATAAATCTAAACAATTGCTCTCCTAAGTGCTAGTTGAAGGTACCATAGTCAGGTTTTATGTGTTTATTGTTTAATGCATGGGTAGATTATGTTTCTACCCAGTACTGGTGTATGATATTAGGCATGACATAATCGAAGTGAAGAAGCCCTATTATAATGGGCGATGTCAGGGATACGGAGTTGTTTCTGCATCAGAAGCCTATCCAGGGGACTGTCTTCTCAAAACAACCTCCTCTCTTGGACTATCCCAGCATTTCATTATCTTCTTAGAACCAAGGCAGGTTGTAAACCAACTTTCATTTGTACATGGCTGAATATTATTGTTGCTGAAGATATGATTAAGTAAAAGGGCTAATCCTTGCTCTTCCCCAACCATAAATATGCATACTAGTTATCCTGCTTCTAATGTTAGGTGTGAGATAAGGTCTCATTAATTGGTATTTCCCTGATTATTAGAAATCTTAAGAAATTTTTCATGTACTTGTTTTATTAATTTTAGATTACCTTTGAAGTAAAATATATTTAAGTTCTTTGCATTTTTTGTATTGGGGGATAAATTACACATGACTGTGCTCAGATATTACTCCTCTCCTGGCTCTGTGCTGAGAAATCACTCCCCATGAATCTCAGAGGACCATAAGAGGTGTTAGGATTTAGACCCTGGACAGTCACTTGCGAAACATGTACATTACCTGCTCTAAATTGCCCATTTTTAAATAGTTATTTGAGGTTTGGCTCCTACATTCTTGAGGTTTATTATAGTTTTTGTCATTAGCAAAATACACACACACAAAACACACATATATACACATAATACATACTTATACCTATATGTGTGTATGTATATTTAAACATGTTTTCTGCATTTTTAGGTTTCCCTTTTTGCTTTACGGGTGGTTTCCATTGCAGTATAGAAATTTTAGTTTGGGGGCTGGAGTGATAGCACAGCAGGTAGGGCATTTGCCTTGCACGCAGCCGACACGGGTTCGATCCCGGCATCCCATATGGTCTCTTTGAGCACCACCAGGAGTAATTCCTGAGTGCAGAGCTAGGAGTAACGCCTGAGCACTTGGGTGTGACCCAAAATGAAAAAAGAAAAGAAAATTTAGTTTTATAAAGTCTGAGAAACAATAGAGTAGGACACTTGTTTTGCACATGACCTACCTCATTCAATCCCCAGAATCTGATTTAGTCTGTCAAACACTGCCAGGAGTGAAGAGCAAATAGTAAACTCTGAGCATGATCTGACTGACCACAAAATGAACAAAAACTTAGCTTGGTTTGATCATACCCTATTTATCTACTTTTTTTTTCCCTTTTGCTGCTTTTGCTTTTATGTCATACCTCTTTTTCCCCATTTTTTAAGATTTTTATTTTCAGATCACATATTTAAGTTTTTCTTCCATTTAAGATATGTGTGTGTGAAGTTAGTTGAAGTCCAGCTTCATCTAACTTTTTGTTGTGGATGCCTTGAAGAAATCATTCTCTTCCCATTGGGCATTTTATTATGCTTAACAGAGACAAATTGATCATTTTTTTGTGTGATTTTATCTTTGGCCCTTTTTTCAATTCCTTGAGTCTGTTTTTTACTTTATGCTAGCACCATACTCTCTTCATTATCATAGCTCTCAATTATGTTTTGAAGGGTAACAATATGAAATCTAAATTTGTTCTTTGTCAAGACGAATTGGCATTTTTTTTCATATAAAATTTAGGACTGCTTCTTTAAGTAAAAAATGCCTTTGGGGAGATTGGTTCTGGCTGTTTAATTAGAATAAAGACAGGAGTGAAACAACTTCTGTATGCTAGGTCTTCAATTCAGTCCCTGACACTGTCGCAGCTGCTATACTATCAGCTGTGGCCCTGTTCTCGCCTCCCCTGCATTGCTTCATATAGATGTTGTGCCCCCTGCACTTGCATGTGCACACACACACACACACTACAAACAAAACAGCACACATATATCAGGAGCTGGGGCTCAGAAGTTTCCAAGCTATACATTAGGTTCCTGCGTTGCCTGAAGTGGCTTCTGGAACTCTTTGCTATGACTTGGGAGTATCCTCCTCCAACCACCCTATGCCACTGTAATTTTTATAGGTATTACACTCAATATACAGATTACTATGGTAGTTACAGATATTTTAACAGTGCTGAGTCTTTCAGTTCATAACTATGGAATATATTTCTCTCTGACTTTTTGAGATTTTTTTCATTGATGTTTTCTAGTTTTCTATAAAAAGTCTTTTACTTCATTGGCTAATGGTTTTCAAAAAACTTGTTTTTTAGTTTTTTTTGTTTAAGATGGGGCTTGCTAAATTAAGTTACTTTTGGGATAGTTCAGAGTTTGTGTATGGAAATACAACTGATTTCTGTAATTTTATAATTTTATTGATCACTTTTCATAGCTTTCTGTTGTTAATAATTTTAGCAAAACATTTAGGAGCTGGAATAGTGTATAAGTTGCTTGACTTGAATGTAGCCAAGGTAGGTTTGATCCCTGATATTCTATAATCTCTTGAGCACTCTAAGGAATTATCTTTGAGCAGATTTGTGAATAAGCCCTGAGAACTTGAGATTTATTTGATGTAATTTATTACATTAAAAATTAATATGGTAGAAATGAACAGAAAAGTTATGTAGCATTTACTTAATTTTGTTAATAATTTCTATTATTGATTTACACTAAATATTTTGATATATTTATATTATCTACATTTTGTATTAAGTTTTGTATGTTTTATAATTGTACATTTGCGTATTTCCTCTAGTTCATCCATTTTTTGGTGTGTAATTGTTCAAAATAATCCTTTAATTTCTGTAATGTTAGTTGGGATGTCTTCTCTTTTTATTAAAGACATTTTCAAATTGTATGAGAAGGAATTGATTGATGTATAAAATTTAAAACTGAAATTGGAATAAGTGATTTTTATGATTATATAAGAAAATACTATTAATCTTATGTGTTCAAGTACTTCAAATCTATATAGTTTTATTGTGGTTCACATAATGTGGTTATGATAGAAGTAACAGTTATGCTTTTGAAGTACAAATCTATCTTTTTTTTCATTACCATCAAAGTTCCCAGGACACTCTACTGTGTTTATTTAATGTCAATTTTGTCCAAATCTGAATTTCTACAATTTTTATACTGTAAAAATTTAGTACCTTGGAAAATAATCTTTGCCTTGTTACATAAAATTATACAAAATGTTTTAAGTCACTTTCTAGGAATCTTGAGTTTGCTTACTCTCTACTTAGAGGCATACTATATAGGTATACCTGTATAGATATATAAGTATACAGGTATATGTATTATATATTGTATAAACTAATATATATTATATAGGTATATCATAGGTAGATTAATATTATATACCTATATATTATATATTATTCCTATATATTTATATATACAATATAAGTATATCTATAGTATATAGTCATATAGGTATGTTATATAGGTATATGCTATATGTATATACTATATAGGTATATGCTATATAGTATTAATCTGGTATACCTAAATTATACTAAAATAAAGAAAATTTAATCAGTACAAGACCATGTACATTTATATTCCTATTTGCTAGTACATTGAATACCATTCCTAAATTTTATTAGAGATCTAAACATATTTGTGTTTTCTGAAAAAAATGAATTATGAAATGTTTAGAAGTATATAAATAACATATTGACATATTTCATTTTGCATGTATATCTACACTAGTGCTGCTTCTCCTACAGACATTTAATACTTTACTCTGCACACATTTCAAAATTCTGTTGGCTGCTGCGTTCTATTGAGAATAATTCCCCTCATATTGCCTGTCAAGGCCTTTCAAAACATTCCTGGTGCCGGAGCGATAGTCCAGCAGGTAGGGCATTTGCCTTGCATGTGGCGGTTTGTGCCGGCACAGGTTCGATCCCCGGCATCCCATATGGTCCCCGAGCATCGCCAGGAGTAATTCCTGAGTGCAGAGCCAGGAGTAACCCCTGAGCATCGCCGGGTGTGACCTAAAAAGCAAAAAAAAAAAAAAAAAATTCCTATAATGTCATTACTATACCGGAAATTTCTGAAAAGAAAGAAACCTGAGAAGAAGAACAGAGCCTGCAATGGTAGGCATATACTAAATAAAATCTGGCTAATTTTGAAAGATTTGGGAGGTTTGAAAACATAAACATATTGAGGTTAATTTTGTAACTATTGGTAAGATACAATAAATACATCCTTGTATTATAAATAGATAAAAATCACGTGATGATTTATTTATCAATTACCTATTCAGATAATAAATATTTTAACACCTAGTAGATGCCAATGCAAAATTCTGCAATGTGGGAAGATGTCAGGGGTGATACTATTTCACCTAAACTTTTCAGTGTCACCCTCAAGAATATCATGCGACAATTAGAATGGGAAGGAATGGGAGTGAAGATAGATGGTCGGCAACTACACCACCTCTGCTTCGCTGATGACATCGTTCTAATAACACCAAACACTAGCCAAGCGGCACAAATGCTGGCTTACTTTTACCGAGAATGTAGAAAGATAGGTCTACAGCTGAATCTCAACAAAACTATGTTCATAAGAAATGAACTAGTTCCAGAGGCCCCATTCACTCTCAATGGAACAAACGTCTCTGAATGCAGCAGTTATGTGTACCTAGATTGAGAAGTCAACATGATGAATGACCTAAAACCTGAGCTGCGCAGGAGGAAGAGAGCGGCATGGAATCCCTTCAAAGGCAATGAAGAAATAGATAAAAGGATAAAGAACCTCCTGCTCAGGGCACATCTCTTCAATTTCACCATTCTCCCTGCATTAGCATATGCCTCAGAGACTTGGGCCCTACGAAAGCAGGATGAGAATGCTATTCAGGTCTCCCAGAGAAGAACCGCCTTACTCCTGTGAGAGAAGGGAATCCGGAGTTCTGACCTCCGTCAATGTTCCAGGGTCAGGGATGCTGTCCTGTTTGCCAAAGCATGGAAAATCAGATGGGCTGGACATGTAATGCGATTTGGTGATGACTGCCTGTCTAGAGCCGTTCCTGACTGGGTCCCACAGGACGTCAAAATATCACGTGGCCGCCCACCTACAAGATGGTCAGATTCTTGGTCAAGACCCTGAACGAACAGTTTGAGGCTCTTCATATTCCTGAAGCAACCAGATGCCATTGGGCGACACTGGCACGTGATAGGGTCAAATGGAAATATTACTGGCACCCGCTCAAGGAAATTGAAGAACTGGATGTCAAGTGATCAAGTGATCAAGTGATAATGAAGTAGTCTGGATCCCTGATATTCTATGTCCAGAGCTCCCCCCCAATTCTTCAATGTTTCCCATGTATGTAGTAACTTTTTCTTCTCTTCTTTGAGATGAAACTCATTTTGAACACTATTTGGTCTTTTATGAGTGTGTGTGTGTGTGTGTGTGTGTGTGTCTGTGTCTCTGTGTGTGTGCTAGTTTCTTAGATAAAAGTTCTGCCCACAGGGTAACATAAGGGAAGAATCACAACAGGGAAATAGCAGTCTCATAATTATACTGAGGATACCAGCAACAGATGCAGAAGACATTAAGGTTTGCTATAAAAAGGACAAATTTCATGCTTTTTTTGAAAAGGAAAAGCAAGTAGGAGTCTCTTTATATAGTCCCAAAGGAATATTTTTAAATACTACTAAAGGTTTCATAAAACAGGGCAGGTGTTGTTCTATTTCTTGAGAAATGGAATCTTGGCTGTGATTACTTCCAGCAAATGCATATCTACTCCATCTGATTTTACAACTCACTTGGGAGATTTTCAGGAAAAATAATTTGCATTATTTGATGGTATAGCTAATTGACAGATATGCCTTGCTTTTAATTTCCTAAAAGGTAAATGTTGTCAAGTTGGTCAATTTTTGTTCTATAGTGCTTTTATATCTTAGGATTTAAAGCCATGACATTTTATTCCTGGCTTTGAAATGAAGGGGTTATCATCATTACCATTATATTTGCATACAGAAAATTTGGTATTCTCTTTGCACAATTTTATTCCCATGCTTAGTCTTATTCACATATTTAGAGACCCATCTGATCATTTCAATAATTGCTTTACTAACATTTAAAAACAATTATAGCAAATTATAAACTCCTGCTTCAAGAATATTTGGGTGTGTCACTCTTTACATGTACTAGGTAATGCGTTACTACTGAATCAGAAGAAAACTACTATATACATTCTTTTATTTCCTCCTTTCCCTATTCATTCTGTTTAAACAAAACCCATTTATTCTCTCCCTTCTCCAGCTATACAGCTTTTTCTTGAACTTAATTTTTGCTTTGTGGGTGGGGGCACATCTGCCAAAGCTTACTTTTGACTTTGCACTCAAAGATCACCCTTGGCAGTCTTGAGGGCCCATATAGGGTCCTGGGCATCGAACCTAGGTTGGTTGGTTGCAAGCAAGTGTTCTACCCTATGTAGTATCTCTCCAACCCTGGTGATCACTATTTTGATGTACGTATATTTTACTTATATCAAGGTCTGCTTTTATTCCCAGTTTATTCATTTACTGTTTTGGACATGTTGGCTTTTCAGAAGTACACTCATTAATTTTCATGTATTTGTGATATTTCCATTTTTTCTCTTATCACTGCTCACTAGTTTCATGTCACAGTAGTTAGTAAAGCTGCTTGATATAATATAAATCAAGCTTCCTACTGCTCCAGACTGGCAAGCTTAACTTTTATGTATTACTCTAAACTTATTAATCTCTCTAGCCAAATTCCACCATCCCAAAATGCTTTTGTCTTTCTCTGAATTTATATACCATTTAATTTTCATCCCCCTCAATACCTGCATATTCTTTTTTTCTCATTCTTAGTTCATATTAATGTATAAAATACAGATTCACTTGATCACTTGATCACTTGACATCCGATTATTCATTGATTTGCTCAAGCGGGTGCCAGTAATATTTCCATTTGACCCTATCATATGCCAGAGTAGCCCAATGTCATCTGGTTGTTTCAGGAATGCAAAAGAGCCTTGAACCATTTGTTCAGAGTCTTGACAAAGAAGTCTGACCATCTTGTAGTTGGGTGGTCATGTGACCTTTTGATATCCCATGAGATCCTTAGGTAACAGCTCTGGTCCAGCGGTCATCTCCAATTCACATTACATATCCAACCCATCTGATTTTCGATGCTTTGGCAAATGAGACGGCGTCCCTGATTTTGGAACAGCAAAGGAATCCGGCATACCGGATTCCTTATTTCACTGAGTGAGGCATGACATTCCAAACATAGCTCTTTCGATTCCTCTTTGGGAGACATGAATAGCATTCTCATCCTGTTTCCATAGGGCCAAGGACTCTGAGGCATATGTTAATGCAGGGAGAATGGTTGAGTCAAAGAGATGTTCCCCGAGCCGGAGATTCTGTTATTTTTTTTTTTAGCTATTTCTTCAATGTTTTTGAAGGCAGTTCATGCTGCTCTTTTCCTCCGGTGCAGCTCAGGTTTTTGGTAGTTTATCATGTTGTCTTCTCAACCAGGGTACACATAGCTGCTGCATTCAGAGATGTTTGTTCCATTGAGAATGAATGGGACCTCTGGAACTAGTTCATTTTTCATGATCATAGTTTTGTTGAGATTCAGCTCTAGACCTATCTTTCCACATTCTCGGTCAAAGTTATGGTGTTATTACAACAATGTCATCAGCGAAGCAGTGATGGTGTAGTTGCAGGCCGTCTATCTTCACTTCCATTCCTTCCCCCATTCTAATTGCCGCATAATCTTCTCAAGTGTGCTTAAATTTTTTGGTGAAATGGTATCACCCTGCCAAACCCCTCTTTTGACATCAATGTTCACTTCCTTGTAGAATGGTGAGATCCTGGTGGTGAAACCGTAATATAGCTCATGAAGGATCTTTATGTAATGGGTTTGAAAGCCCTGTATACTAGGGCTTCGATGACTGCCTTAGTCTCCACAGAATCAAAGAACTCTTTAAATCAATGAATGTGAGACAGAGCGGCATCTTGAACTCTCTATAAACTTCAATGAGCTTGGTTATAGTGTGGATATGGTCGATAGTGCTGAATTCTTTTCAGAAGCCAGCTTGCTAGCATGGTTGTCCTTCTTCTAATGTTCTGCCAGTCCTGTTCTGCCAATACAGCACCTTACTGTATATTTGGAGACGGTAGACTAACACAGGGAAGCCCTGTAAGTTTGAAAGTCATCTTATCATTTAGCAGGTGATAAGTCATAGAAAACGTAGTTGGATGATGTGTGAAAGACAACAGTAGAATTAGAGTGGAGAGAATTGTTATGATATGCTATAGGTTTACTGTAGGAGTTGACATTTTAACAAAAAAATGGGCAGTATAGGTCAGTGATAATATAGTGTTAAAACATTTACTTTATATGAAGTAAATCCTGGTTAAGTGGAACATGTGTATAATTTCACAGCCACTAGGAGGAATGATACTTGAGCTCAGGGACAAGCATTGCTAGGTTTAACTTAAAACAAAGACTTATCACTCATCACTTGTTTTCCCGCTGTTCATCGATTTGCTTGAGCGGGTGCCAGTAACTTCTCCGTTCAGTGGGAATGAGGTCCATTATTGTTATTGATTTGGCATATCGAGTACACCACGGTAGCATGCCAGGCTCTGCTGTGCCTCTGGGTTCATCCCAGAGGGCCCAGTATTTTTCAATGTCAGATCATCAATCATCCAGGGCCCACGGGCAGAGCCCTGGGGGTGTAGACAAGTCTGTCTCCTGTCTGCCACCTGACAACACAGCTGGGCACCGCAGCCACACCTGCAACACCTCAAGGGGCAGGTAGACAAAAAGGTTAGAGATATAAGGGAAAAGGTTAGAGATATAGGGAATTTTGGGCATTGTTTTCAGAACTTATATTCTAATTGAAATGGCTCTCAGTACATTTTGAAGAAAGTGTTCACATGTTCTGATATTAAAAGTCCTAAAGTATTAGCAGTATTTATATCATTTTTAGAATTCTAGATTCTCTCTAAATAAAAAATTGTGCCACCCAAGGGGAGTATAATGTATGTAATTTTCCTTTACAGCACCTATTTCTTATCTTACATTTTCAATAGGTATTGTCTGGAATACAGAAAGAAAAATTTAAAAGATGATTACTATTATCCAAGGGAGATAACTACATTAATTGCGAATTATCACTGTCTATCTTCACTCAGTCACTCAAAGTTCTAACTGCTTCTCATCTATGTGCACCAAGTCTGTCTTTTTTTTTTTTTGCTTTTTTGGGTCACACCCGGCGATGCTCAGGGGTTACTCCTGGCTCTCTACTCAGGAATTACTCCTGGCGGTGCTTGGAGGACCATATGGGATGCCGGGATCGAACCTGTGCCGGCACAAACCGGCCACATGCAAGGCAAATGCCCTACCTGCTGGACTATCGCTCCGGCCCCTGGTTTTTGTGGATTTAGTAATAAGATGCAGCTTAATTTAGAAACTTTTCACCAAAAATAGAACTATTAATCTCTGTATGACTGATTTCTTTCTTCTCCCCTATTAGAAGCACAAAAGAAAGTTTCTGTCTTGGTGGTAGATCAAATTCTCATGCATTCTTCCTTTCAAAATATTTGAAGAAAGATGGTTTTTCATTATTTATTTAATACTGATATGTGGGGCTCCAACCTGAAAGACCTGTGGCGTAGTCCACCTCAGCCATAAACTCTATTTTAAATGGAATGTCCACTTATTTTTAAAATGTACATATTTTAAAACAAACACATGCACTAATAATGTTTGTGAGACTAAATTACCACATGATTTGTGTCTTAGGAAAGAAATATGCTCCTCTAGAACAGATATTTCTTTCCTCCCACATAACTTTGCCATACTATTCCCAAATTTCTGGGAAAACACTTGTATTATGAAAACATCTTTCCATCCCATGCAGTGGTTAAAGGGTATGGCTTTTATTAAAACTTAAATACATAATAAAAATACTAAATTTCTGAAATAAAACCATTTAGCTCTAGATTATATATAACAAAATATTTAGTAGTCTTTATGTTCTATTTTGTTTTGTTTACTTTATGGGTCACACCCAGCAATGCTCAGGGGTTACTCCTGGCCCTGCACTCAGGATTTACTCCTGGCGTTTCTTGGGGAACAATAACAGATGCCAGGGATAGACACTGTGTCAGCTGCATGCAAGGCAAACACAATACTCATATACTATCACTCCAGCCCCCAAATTTTTGGTTTTGTTATTCCACACATTCCCGCCCCGCTTGATTAATATAACTGAAGGGATACTTTAAAGTCTTAATGAATTTACATTGATAATTTGAAACTCTTCTCCTGCCTAGGCTAATTTTAGTTAGATAATTGATTATTTGAGGGAGACTGATATTTTTATTTAAAGCAGTATTATTTTGTTGTTTTTGGGCACGCCCAGCCTTGTTCAAGGTTTACTTCTTACTCTGTGCTTCGGAAACACTACTGGTAGGCTTGGGTTTCATCTGACGTACAGGTTATCAAATCAGGGTTGGTCACTTGTGAGGCAAACACCCACATTTGTACTATCTCTAAAGTCCCTAAAGTAATTGTCTTTCTCTGATTTGTGCACATCATTGGAAAAAGTTTTAATGCTTTGTTGAAAAATGTTATGCTCAAAGTGATCATTTCTCATTTCTAATTCAGTTGCCATTGATTTATATTATTTATACATATTATAAATGATTGACAGTAGTATATTTCTCATCTTATATACCATAGAATTTTTTATGGTTTTACTGTTTCTTTCCTCAATTTTATAAAACTTTATTTTTATTATTTCTTTGATAAAGTTGTTTATTTCTGCTGTGCATTTAGATATAGATTTGTCATATGTATCAGTTATTAAAAAGGTGATTCTGAACTACTTTAGTTATGTTTAATTTAGTGATGCTCCTGGTTTTCTCGGTTTCTTCAAAGTAAATCCAATAATGCTTTGGCTCTTATAGAAGCATTTTCTTATTTTGAGTTTATCACCACTCTCAATGAACTAAAGTTATCGAACCCTTTTAACACATATCACATGTTTATTTACTACTTATAGCTAATATATGTAGAAAGCTTGATGTTCTTTAGAGTACAAAGAATATTTTCATACAAGAGAAAAACTATGATCTATCCATAATACAAACTGGTAATCTCAATTTTTATTTAAAATTCTTTAATAATAATATGGGCATGTGTTTGTTAAAAATTTATTTTTAACAGAATTCTTAATAACTTTCATTTCTATGAATTTCTATCATTTTCTATCATCTCCTATTCTCAAATGTGCTATCCCTTATGAAATAACTTCATCAAAGAGAAATATTCACTACCTGTATTTGTTCCATATCGTACTTTACAACACGTGACCAGGTCTTTTAAGTTTACAGCATAGTTCCTTATGTTGCTAAACAGAGCTTTGAAGTTTAGCATCTGAATTAGAATACACTGCAGGTGTTCAGTTCAAATTTATTTTTGTGGGGGTTACATTCAGCAATGTCAGGGGTTACTCCATTCACCCAGGAAATCCACTCTTTGGAGAACATGCCCCAGCAACTCTAAAGCAGAATGCAGAAAAGACATCTGAACACCTGTGCTCATTGAGTCATTATTTAAGGTAGGCAAAATGTGGAAACAAGCCCTGGGAACCGATGACTGGACAATGGAGCTGTAGTACGTTTACACAGTGGGATTCTACTCTGCCATAAGAAAGATGAAGCCACACAATTTACTGCTATTTGGGTGGCTCTGGAAAGTATCTTCTTTAGTGAAATTAGTCAGAGGAAGAGTTACAGGCACAGAATTATTTCTCTTATATTCCGTATATAGAGAAACTTCGTTGGAGAATAGCAGTGACCTAGGGCAAAAGAAAGAACATTACAATGGGAAAGATGGGAGTTAGGGAAGGGAAGTGTACTATAGGATTTTGGTGGAATTGATGCAAGTGAGTGGACACTGGTAAAGGGAATGGTGTTGGAACATTGTAGCTTTGAAACTCAAACATGAGTATCTGCAACTTTGTGCTTATGGTAATCACAAAGGAAAAGATAAAATATTACCTCTTTGTAAATATATGGTTTTATCCCTTTCTTTCCTTAAAAATGCTAATATAACATTTATGATTTAAATTTTCAATAAATTTAGATATGGGCTTGCATGCCAAATTTAGCATTTCATTTTAACAGATTTTCATTAGTAGAAATCATTGATAATAAAGCTTTCATCTCACATATTTTCTTGTCAATATGATAAAAGACAGTGTCATAATACATTACTAAGGTGTTATATAACATAACACTGCATTGTATAACATACATTTTTATGATTAAACTGTTACATTATATTTTGCTATATTTTAAAGGAAATAGTCATATGTAAATAATTTAATTTTTCTTTTCACTTTATACTGATTGTCTTGTGAGCCACAACATTAGAAATAAAAATATGTTCTTGCTTTTCTTTTATTATGGCCACATCCAGCAGTACTCATGGCCTTCTGCTCGAAATAACTCCTGAAGAGGGGTAGGATGAACATATGAATTGCTGAGGATCAAAGCCATGTTGGTCACATGTAAGGGATGCTCCTGCTCTCTGGCTCTCTGTACTATTACTCCTCACCCCAGAAAACTCTTAGTTTTAACTAAACATTAAAAATACAAAGAAATCCAGTTTTTTTTAAATTTTTTTTTGTCACACCCGGCAATACTCAGGGGTTACTCCTGGCTCTGCACTCAGGAATTACTCCTGGCGGTGCTTAGGGGACTATATGGGATACCGGGATCAAACCCGGGCCAGCATGGGCCAGCCGCATTCAAGGCAAACACCCTACCCACTGGGCTATCGCTCCGGCCCCAATAAATCCAGTTTTAATGTTTTATATTATTTTAAGTTTCTTTATTATAAAAACAACATGATTTTTAAAAATAATGTTTGGACAGTTGTTTAAAGCATTTCTTTTCCAGCACTACCAGTGTGACTCTTCTCCACCAATATCCACAAATTTCCTCCAAATCCCAATTTGAAACCTTAGGCACATCATAAAATTTACTTTATATTGCTTATTCCAACAAAACTTTAAGAAATGGTAATTAAAATGATCATAAAATAAATTAGTAAGAGCCTTGTGATTCCTGTATGATTTTGATCTATCACTGTATCACTGTTATCACTGTCTGTCTTCCTGTTGCTTCCTGGAGCAGGCATGAGTAACATCTCCATATGTCCTGTCACAAGCAAGTGTAGCCCGAGGGCATCTGTTTGCTCCAGGGACAGGAAGAGCCTCAAACCATTCTTCAGGTCATGGAATTGAGGTCCATAATTGTTACTGGTTTTTGGAATATCAAATACAACACAGGTAGCTTGCTAGGCTCTGTTGTGTAGATTACTAGGTGTGACCCCCACCAAAAGCCAAAAATGTTAAAAGGTTGTTAAAAGCCAAGGGTTGGTATGCATCACTAACAGCCAAATGACAGCCTGCGTATGTTTGGCAGTTTCTTCTCCAATCTCCTCTGCAGTCTGTTGAAGAGGCTGAAGAGATGCTGGGACTTGTATAGGGAGTTATGATGCTCACCAAGGGCTGTACAGCAGGTGGCGCTGCTCAGGGCCCAGGGCGCTCCCTCAAATAGATGATACAATTGGAGATGGCAGATTTCTAAAAACTTTTTTTTTATGCAACCATCAATTCTGAGTCAGCTTTAGGATTGTTAGCAAAACAAATTGACTGAGGCCCCAATTGATCAAGGAAGTACTTAGGCAGCAAAGTGAGTCGACTAGCCCAAATGGAATGTGCTGGGAGTGCCAGAAGTGCCAGTGAGAGCTTGACAATTTAAATTTACTTTGTTTTGAGGCAAATAAGAAAATTAAAAAATATTTTAATAAAATAAAATGCCTATTATCAGTTACTTATATAAATTTTCAACCTGGAATCTAAAATATAATACCTTTAATTTTATTCTATGTTTGGATCTCATTATGGTAGAAATTGTCTCACCTGCCATTAATGAAAGTTTTAAAGTAATTCTGTGTTAATATATTGTGGAGTTTACATGAAATAGGTTAAGGCCTGCATATGTAAATTTTCCCCTAAATATTTTACATAAACACGTGGTTTATAAAGTTATTCATGACAATTTCTTACAGGCATTACATATTACAATGCCAATCCCACCACCATTGCACCTTCCCTCTTCTATTGTCTCTAATTTTCCCAACCATCCCTTTTCCTTAGCAGACCTTCAATCATTTTTTTATTTCTTGTTATCAAGAATTTGCTAACAGAATGATTAAAAATATTTCTGTAGAATAAAATTATAGTAAACTGTATCTCATCATGAAAGCATCAATTCCTTGTATGAGAAAATACTAAAATGTTGTCACAGGTTAAGACTTCTGTGTTTATGTTTTGTTAATCAAGATTGGTTGCCTTCTAATGAAATCTAATTCAATCTGGTTTGTTGCTATAGTCTAGATAGAGGCTTGGTGGTGATTTTGGAGGATGGGAGTAAACGGATGCTGTAACTGTTTGGGCAGGCACTAGGCACCCACCCCATTCCAGGGTGCCCTGGATGTCCCAACCATGCTCGGTGTTTAAGAATATTTTCCATGACTCGTTGAATCTTTATTTGTTTTGATTTATATTCACTTGTATCACTTGTCTTCCCATTGTTTATCGATTTGCTCTAGTGGACACCAGTAATGTCTCCATTCATTGGGAATGAGGTCCATTATTATTACTGTTTTTGGCATAATGAATACACCACGGGTAGCTTGCCAGGCTCTGCTGTGTTATGTGTTTTATTTATATTATGTGCTTATTTATAATATGTGTAATATATATTTATTTATATTTATGTTATGTGTTTATATTATGTGTTTGTTTATTTATTTATATCATGTGTTTCTGAAACAAGGCTGGTAGATAAGCTTATGTGGCTGCTCCATAGGTGGTTTGTAAAGAAATTAAATTTTTCAGTTTTTTGCTTTGTTTTTCTTCTTAGAGTGGGGCTTGTCTAGAATGCTTAAATGCCAGGTTCCAGGTGCCTAGTGAGAGGCCTACAGGTCATTCAACTCAGGATTATGGATCTGATAGGTCAGTGCTGGATCTTGCAGTGTGTTGCTCCTTGGATCCAACAATGCAGGGAGACAGTAAAGTCATCTAGAGTGTTTGGGAGGCCTTGGGTGCCAGAGATCACACCTACAGTACTATTCAATCAAAATCTGTGCTCCAGTCCTTGAACTTATTGCTCCAATTCCAAATGCTTGAAGTTATTACTCCAGCTCCAAAACCTATGATATTCGTGCTTGCAGCAGCTGTCATCTGACAGCAGGCATAGTTAGCAGATTCTTTTATACGTTTTTGTCCATGGGTCCAAATTTGTTTGTTCTGAGTTAAACCAGCAGATAATTTGTCTAATTCTCATTACCTTTTTTTTACCCAGAGAGTATTTTTGATTGCCAAATACATAATTTCCCAAAGTATATACTCATAAAGCTTAAAATGGCTCAATATTTTGATTGACTTGGCTAGACAAAAGTCATTGGCAACATTTTTACAAAATTTCCATTCTCTTTTTGATGCTGACAGAGAAACTTGCTTTTTGTCCTTTGTGGATAAGTAAAAAGTTGCATTAAAGTATATTTTAACAACCAAAATCACACAGAGACTCATGTAAACATGTGACTATAAGGTTTTTACTCCTGGATTTTCAGTTATGACTTAGTGTATTGCACACAAAATATTAACTGAAAAAAGTTGAGATGAACAACTAATGTATGAATTTCCAGTTTATCTGTTTATCTGATTGTTGCACTTTCTTATTTAAAATATTCACAATTGGGACCGGAGCGATAGCCCAGTGGGTAGGGTGTTTGCTTTGCATGGGGCCGGCCTGTGCTGGCCCGGGTTCGATCCCCAGCATCCCATATGGCCCCCCGAGCACCGCCAGGAGTAATTCCTGAGTGCAGAGCCCGGAGTAACCCCTGAGCATTGCCCGGTGTGACCCCAAAAAGAAAAAAATATTCACAATCAACAAATTAGTCCAACTTATTCTTCTCTAGAAGTACAAAAAATATTTATTACTTGCATTAAAGCTTCTTTTTTGGTATACTACAACTGACAGATAACTGATTTATATCATTTTTATTATATCAAATTAGTAAGTTTCTGTAGAGTAAAATGAACTATTGTTAAAACAAAAAGGCATCCTCAATTAGGAATATTTATTCCTATATATGTGACTAGTATGCAGCATATTTAAAGAACTCAGAGACTTCAACAGCAGAAAGCACAACCATATAAAGGAATGGGCGAAGATTAAATGGACATTTCACCTAGGAAGTCATATAATGCCAACAGACCAGGAGTATGGAAAATTACTCATTAAGGCTAAGTTTTGGGAAATGCAAAACAAAACTATAAAAAGTTATTGCCTCTTAACAGCAAGAATAGCCCCATGGGGGAAGAGGATAGGAATAACAAACTGACAGTAGAGGATTATATTCACACTGGCAAAGGCAAAAAAGTCCAACCTCTATGAAAAATATTACCATATGGTCTAAATCTATTAGAAATAGACCTACTCACATGATCTGGCAATTTTCTTTTAGGTATCTATCTGAATAAAAGAGAAAAATAACCCCCCAAAAGCATGTCCTTTGTTCATTTATTGTAGCACAAGTTACAGTAGACAAAAACTGGAAACAAATCAAACTCTCAACAACAGACAAATACATAAGGAAGTCGTAGTTTATTCACACAGTGGAATACAACTGAGTTATAAGAAAATATCCTAGATATCTTTTTACAATGAAGTGGATAAAACAGATGAAGAGGCTATCACTAAGTACAGTATATCAGGAAAAAACAAATACTGAATAGCTTCACTCATATGTGATATCAAAAGAAGCAAAGCTAAGAAACCAAGTTCAACAGAAACAAATATTTACATTTGCCACAGAATTGAGGTTACAAAAATCAGGTGTGCAGTACACTGAATAATTCATTGGAGAGAGCCAAAGACTAAGGTAAGGGATGGTGTACCTTTGTTGATGAGTGTGGTATAATTCTCAAATTATTCAGACATTTAGAGTATTTTTGGAACCAAAGAAAATTAAGGCTTAAAAATACCAATTTATGTTCTTAAAATGTGAGAAAGGAACTAGTAATACTAAATTGCCTAAAAGACTTGCTTGCACCAATCTGTTTAATTCCTGGTATGGTATATTGTTGCAGGACACCTCTGCATCTGCCCTGGATTGCCTCCTGCAGGTCACTACATAGATAGGGGTGTAGTCTAAATGTGGCAGTTTATCTGATCATGTACTCTGTACTGGCTGGTATAAATATTCTCTCATGCTACCACAATCATGGTGGGACTAGCTAGATCTTACCAGCATATTTGCCTGGCCACGTTGGATCTCTAAATAATTAGACCAGAGAGAAATGCTGTTTGCTTCCAAGCAAGCAAGCATGGCTCCCCTGATAACTCAAAGGCAACTAAAATACAAAACTACTGTGAAGTAAAGGAGACTCTTGTGAAGGCTTGGAGAAATATTTAACTGGCATTAGTATAGTCTTTGGCATAGAGGCATACCATCTCAGAAAACCCCTTCTCTACCCTATAAAGGAATTTCTAGGCAGATCTTGGCTCAAGACATTAGCATATAAAAGGGCCTCGGTGAGGTGCTGGGAGAAATTACCTGAGGGCATTTGACCCTCCCTGCTTCCCATAATAGTGGGAGGTCTGAGTTGCAGGTCTAGCCTGCTTCCTCTCTGGCTCTCTCTTTTTTGGGCTCTCTTTTGGGGCTCACACTCTTCTTGGGAGTCTTGTTTTTGTCTCCTCTTTAGAGGGCCTTAATACATGGTGGCCACCATGTTGGCCAACATGTGGCTGGAGTTCTAGCCGGGAATCTTAAGCACAGGGTTTTTCCTATTGCTGATTTGTATGCCTGAACCTGTGATAAGTAAAGCATTTTAAAACTGCATCGGATTCCTGAGTTTTCATCCTTTCCCGCCGGCTTTGGAGGTAGAAGGGAACTTGCTTCCCAGCACTGTTGGGGACCCCAGCAGTGTCCCCAACAGTATATGACCGCTTGAGCATCAGCACTAGTGATCTCTGAGCAGAGAGCCATGAATAAGCTTTGAGTATATCCATATGAGGGGCCTAAACAAAGAAAAATATAGAAAGAGTTGAGATAACTCAGAAGGGTGGAGTATGTGCTCTGCAGTTACAAGACCCCTAGCTCAATCCTCAACACCTCATACTGTTTCCCTCTAGTGATCCCATATTATATATGGTATGTTGTTCCCCAGCACCTCCTATCCTAGGACTTCAAAAAAAGACCAGAATACAATGAGGTCAACAGTCCCATACCACTCGGATGGCTCCTAATATAAATGTGTAAATATAGGAATATTCTCTTGAAACATACACAAATCACCATTAGTCTCATAATCAGGATTTGCAACTGCTGATAAATTACAGCAGCATATTTCCTTTTGGCTATTATTCTCCTATTCTTGAGAAATTTTTACTTACAAAATTGCTATTACCTAGTGTATATAGTATTGGTGTTATTTTTAATATCAAAGCTATTTAACAAATAATTAAACTATGAATATATGCATAGTGTAGTAAATAGTTTATATTTACTTTGTTTTAAACAAAGTAAACATATGTTGTTATATATAACAAAAACCTGACTTTAAAGCAAAGCTCTCAATATTCTATTACATCTCTGTACTACAGTTTTATTCATCCCCTTCCTAAGGGAAGATATATTTCTGGATATTAACAGTTTTCTGTGTCTATGACCCTGAACTAATAGTCATTAGAAAAAAAGAGATAGGGGAAAAATAAACATATATAAACTGTGACCTTCCCCGTTAGAATGAATGTGTAAATGACCTTAAAGCTGAAGTCTAGTCAATTTTCTGATGTGAACTCTCAAGAAACTAGAATTAAACCAAAGAAAGGTGAAATCATATTGCCAATACTAATATGTTAAAATAGTAACTATTTTAGGTACTCAATAGTTAATTAAAACATCGTTATAAAATAAAATGAGTTTCTATATAAAGTCCATATTAAGAGCATTATATCGGATTAAATCAAATAAATGTCAGCATATTTTGTATCTCCTTTTATCTCAAAATTTGAGGTAAATGAGACCAAAACCATTACAATTTTAAAAGTATCTAACAATTTCATAGTAGCATACATTTTCTACACTAAGAAATGCAAGATTATTATTTAAGAACAGAGAATTATGGGGAATGACATTTGTTTAGATTCCCAGGCTATTTGAAGCACTGAACGTCAGAGTTTTAGACTATTGTCCTTCATTGTTCTCGAGGACTATTTCTGATATCTTTCACAGGTCTTGTGGGTATTTCAGGACAGTGAACATGTGTTGAACATATAAGGACCCAAATTTGACTAGCTATAGCATGTACACTAAGAGGGTGACCCTCGTGGGATCCAGGATGGCTAGACTTAATTCATGCAACATTGTTGGCCATGGACTGACTCATATTGTCCTATTAGCTAAATCTCTCTTGGAATGATTCCCAAGCCCTTGTAGCCTGCTTGGGAGAGTCCCCTTTTCAAAATATCAAATTATTTTTTCACTGCCTCCATTTCTTACAGAACTCTTAGCAACCTGTTTTATGCTATTTCAGCTTTCATGCCTCATAACTTGTCTGATTTATATTATTCCCCATAGTGTTTCTCTGATAATTTACAATGTAAACCTTCCACATAGAGATAAATATTTTTTAACTATCCAAAAGTGCTGAAAGCAGGGATTCACACTTTTTATTCATATCATCCATATGATTAATGTTTCCTTGACATGCTGTGCTCTAAGCTGCCCTTAGAATTTTCTTTCTAGAAGAGAGGTGGGGAGATAAAACTATCATGTAATCATTTATTCATTTCAGTAAAGTGTCACAGAAGAAATAAAGGGAGTTTGGAGAGGGAAATAATAGGTAAGAAATGAGGGGAAGAAGAGAAAGGCAAGATGGCAGCAACATAGTTGCAGGTGCTGGAACTGGCGGAGGAATGGCAGCTCGCAGCTCACTGAACAGTGATGGGGGGCCGCAGAATTTCTGTGTGAATGAACATGAGTGTCCTGTAGATATCCTGGCTCAAGAACAACACCATTAAATGAAACTGGCCCAGACCTGAATGGGACACATGAGGATGGCAATGTGACACCAGATGCTGGAAGACTCAATCTCTGGACGTTGTGGTAGCGGCAGAGTTTTGTCTAAATAGGCACCAAGTTGGCACCACTGCAGAGTGCACGTGTTGAGGTGTCAGAGCTGAGGAGGCACTCCAGGTTCCCATGAACCTGGTGATTTGATGCTGGCAGTGCAGTCTGCCAACATTTTCTCTCTGGACCAGCCTGCAGCATACTAGGAAGATAGTCTCCCTGTGGACCAACTGTCTGGAGACCCAGGATGGGGCATGTACTCCCTGGTCATGCTTTAATGGACTGGTGGCTCCCCCACCCAGAGTGCCCAAGTTGTGTAAGGCAGCAGCCCTGTATCAAGTCCTTGTCCCTGTTGGACAGGGACAACAGGTCCCAGGACAGTAGAAGCGGCCATTGCTACTGGGACTGAGGGGGCACATCATTGCCAGCAAGTCAATCTGGACCTGCACAGTGAGTGTACCAGCAGCATAAGGGCACCCTGAAGCTTTCTGATACCCCCAAATCACTTCTGTGCTTCTGGTAAGAATCCAACAACTCAAGACCAAGCTTCCTATGAAATTAAATCACCCAAGTTAGGTATGTGGGAGCCCCACCACAAATTACCTCCAGCTCAGCTATATAAGCTCACTATCAGCCATTCTTCATGGACACATAAATAAATCTCAAATGATAACAGAAGCTGTAGTTAAGAAACTGTTAATGTGCCGTAATCCAGGGACCCTTAAATAAACCTCATAGAGGTCAACACGATGCAGAGATGCTCCCAGGCCCTGTCCAAGACTGAGATATTCAAATACCCTGGATTGGGGCAGATGAGCCTATCATCTGTCCAAACAATAGTCTTGACAACCAAAAACCTCCACAGTACACAATTGCTGGACTCCACAGCTCCAGATTAATCTCATCTAGAAGTATCTGTTGAAAATCTCATGTATGCAGGATTTGGGACTGACATTTCTAGGCTCTCACCAAGTCAGGGATGGGCTACTTCCCATCTCCCTACACTTCCAGAAGTTGTGGCAGTCACACATAGCCCCAAAGGTTACACAGTTAAAATTTAACTCCAGCTATATCATCTCGTTAAAAATGTTGGACTTTCTGGAGTGTTGGGATGCAAAAACACTGATAAACCACGAGTGGCACACCAACATGAATGGAATGGAATGTAGAAGTCATCCAATCTTAATACAATATATACACTGAAGGATTAATACCTAACATCTTAGTGATCTCTTTTACAGGGACTTATTGGCTCCATGGTGAGATACATAACCTTTGCCAATTTTCTTCTGAGGAAACATTTTTGATCATTCTTATAGCACATTATAACAAACAATATAAAATGAATTAAAGGAAAAGCATGCTATGGGGACAGACTTATATATATATATATATATATATATATATATAAGGTGTATATATAAGGCATATATATATTATTTATGAGACATATTTTGATAGGCTAACATGTAAATTTAGCATGATTGTGAGTAATGTCATCACCACCAGCATATTAAAATCAAAAAATAGAAAAATATAAATTGCCAAAAATCATTCATGTGAGATCTGAAAAAATATCATGTACCATCTTAACATTGTTATTTATGAGAGAAGTGATAACATTACTCACAATCATGCTAAATTTACATGTTAGCCTATCAAAACATGTCTCATAAATAATATATATACACCATATATATATATACCTACACATTTACATAAGGAGTAGTTGAGAAAATAACATTTAAATAAATAAATAAATAAAAATAACAGAACAGAATAGCACAGAACAAAAAATAAAGAATGAGGGGAAGTGTCTGAAGAAAATATCTGAAGAGGATAACCCATATATGAAATCAATATGCTTATTGTAATTTTGGAGTAGAAACTACTTTCATCCATTTAAATATACCTTGTTTCAAGTTTTAAATTACAAAACAATAGCTAATAAATATTGGATTTTGTTAAAATTGTTTTGCTAATGACACATTCAAGTGTTTAAAAATGATTTCCCAAAATCAAAATCATTTTTTTTTCTGTTCTCTATATCAGAGTTTCCCAAACCTTTGGTTGAATTTACAGAGAAAAAATCATTTGGAAAAAATCATGAAAAATTATCTTCTTCATGGAATAAGCAAAGTATTGCCCAACTACAATTGAGTCTACTACTGCTCCCAAATCATCCATATACACAGGGTTGGCAAATCTCCCGTCTGATAAATGCTACTCTGAGACAATCACTGTAGGAAAACCTCTTGATCTTAGCGTACTTTTAGTCTTTATATCAAAAAGAATACCACTGGGTTTCAGCAATAGTACAGCTGGTATGGTATGTGCCCTGCACCTGGGTTCAATCCCTGGCATCCCATATGGTTCCCTGAGAATCACCGGTAGTAATTCCTGAGCCCAGAGCCATGAGTATCCACTGAGTATTTCTGGGTGTGTCTAAAATGCCAAAACAAATAAACATTGTTGAAAAGAAAAAATGTGTTTTGAATTTTGCCATCTCTCTCATAAATAACAAGGTTAAGGTGGTACATAATATTTTTCAGATCTCACCTGCATGTTTTTTTGACAATTTATATTTTTCTACTTTTTTGATTTTAATATGCTGGTGGTGATAACATTACTCATAATCATGCTACATTTACATGTTAGCCTATCAAAATATGTCTCATAAATTAAAAAGAAAAAAAGAATATTCTGCACAAAGACAAAGGATAAAAATCAAAGCATGTTATTATTCATTTATGAAGAGCATTCTGCAAATATATTTTTCATTTTTAGGAATTCTCTTTTTAGGAATTTTTATTTTATAGCAGAACACTGTTATAAGAGTTAATATGTAGTTCATGACAAAGCTATATCTTGTTTGCTGCTATAAAAATATTATAAATAGGGGACTTCGGGATACAGCCGACCTGGATTTGATCCCCGGCATCCCTTATGGTGCCCAAGAATTGCCAAGAGTAATTTCTGAGTGCATAGCCAGGAGCTACCCGGAGAATCCCTGGGTGGACCCAAAAAAGAAAAAAAAATGTTATATGTACAAGTTTAAGATTGAGTACCAAGTCCATTGACTTAGCATCTATAACTGAATTTTGTTCAAAGAACATTCCTAAGGTTTTGTTATAAAATCTAAATTTAATAACACTAGTGTTAAATGTGGGTCATTTAATGTGCCTATTTTAAGTTTAAATCTTTTGAAAGTGACTTACACCATTCTCTTTAAATGTCCATAGCAATTGGTTTGGATTCTTGTCCTGAACCACAGACTCCAAGCAGTGGAATTAAAGTTGGAGACAGGTATATGGTGGGGGATGTCGTGTCCTTTCAGTGTGATCAAGGCTATTCTCTACAGGTAAGTCTGAATTGAAATTAAAGTTTTGATATGTTTTCCCTTGCAGGATATTTTTAGACCAACGATTGATAATTCAGCATAAAGCAATATGAATCCTTATTGTAAAAATAACCTGATTCTCAAAAAAGTATTCAAATATTTACATACAATATATCTATAATAAAATTGGTGACATTGAATAAATGTGCTTTGTTTCAAGCAACGAAAATGTTTTTTAGGCCTGGAGTGACAGCACAGGAGGGAAGGTTCTTACTATACATGCCCTGACCCATGTTCAATCCCCAGCACCCCATGTGGTACCCTGAGCCCACAGGAGTGATTCCTGAGCACCAAGTCAGGAGTAAATCCTGAGCAACACTGAATGTTACCTCAAAACCAGAAAGTAAATAGAGGAGAAAAGGTATTTTTTTTCTTTTGGGTCACAACCAGCTATGCTCAGGGGTTTACTCCTGGCTCTGCACTCAGGAATTACTCCTGACAGTGCTCAGGGGACCATTGGAGATGCTGGGGATTAAACCCAGGTCTACAACATGCAAGGCAAAACCTTACTAGCTATGCTATCACTCCAGTCCCTGAAAAGGATTTTTAAATAAAAATAACCTTTACGTTTTTCTATTCACATAGAATATAATAACTAAAATCCTGGATTATTAGAATCAGAAAATAAAGATCAAGTGCTACTGTATATTTTAAATGCAAAATCCATGGTACTAATTTTATTGAATCAGTAAATATTAACTTTAAGTATATTTTGATTAAGTATTTAATGTGGGTTGAATTTTGGTCTATATTAATTTATTGTTCCCTTCATAAGCTTTTTGGGAGGATCTTAAAATTTGTTTATCACTTAAGTGGTCCCTAAAGTATCACTAATCAAAACATTCATGCCAAAGAAAAAAATGGACTAAAGGACTATTTTACCTACTAAGTAAATTATTCAGAGGGAACAAAATTAAAAATTTTATACATGAAGTCTACATTACTGGTGCCCTCTCAAGCAAATCGATGAACAACGGAAGACAAGTGAAGTGATACATACAGTCTTAGCAGTTATATAATACATTATAGTGTCAAAGAATACTCATAAAAGCTGCACTTTGTGTTTAGATTTGCTTTATTGTAGCTTATTGAACTTAAAATAAATGCCGCTGAAAACATAATTCTTTAACATAGATCACCGTACATTTTGTAATTATTATACTATATGGTTTGGGGACCCATTTAATCAGATCATATTATAGCAGGTTTTAACAGAAAAAATGTTTAGTACTTCAAGAAAATTGGCACTGGTGCAATAGTACAGCGAGAGTGCCTGTGCATATACCACTGACCTGGGTTTCCTTTCTGGCACATATGATTGCCCAGCCCTGCCAAAGTTATTTCCTAAATGCAGAGTCTGGAGTAAGTCTTGAGCTCCACAATGTCAGCTCCCACCCCCCCCCACCGACACAAAAATAACTGCCAAAGTATTAAATTTAATTATTTTTAATTTGATAAATAGTCACTGTCACTGTCACTGTCTTCCCGTTCATCATCGATTTGCTCGAGAGGGCCCCAGTAACATCTCCATATGTCCTGTCTCATGCTAGTAGAGCCCAAGGGCATCTGCTTGCTTCAGGAACATAAAGAGCCTCAATCCATTCCGAATGAGGTCTATAATAGTATTTGACAAATAGTATTGATAAATAGTATTTTTTAGAATTAATTTTATTGAATCTTCATGCCATACAATTAGAAGGCTGTTCATGATCAGGTTTTAGTTACAAAATGTTCTAACACCCATCCCTCCACTAATGCACATTTCCCACCAATAACTTGCCCCTTTACTCTAGTACCCCCCAACCCCCTATCTCCCAACCTGTCTCTTTCTCCCCCCTTTCTTTCTCCGTTGGGCTCTGTGATTTGCAATACAGATATGAGAGGACATCATGTTTGTTCCTTTACCTATTTTCTGCCCTCATTTCTTTTTCCCTTTTTTTAAAAAATATTTTTATTATACCACGTGAGATATACAAAGATGCTCATGATTAGGATTCAGTCATATAGTGCTCCAGAACCCTTACTTCCTCTAGCACCCTTTTCCACTATCAATGCGCCCAAATTCTCTCCCACCCACTGCAGTCTGCCTCTATAGCAGGAAGTTTTTCTTCTCTCTCTCTGGATATCTCTCTCTGTCTCTCTCTCTCTGTCTCTCTTTCACACATTCATTGTGGCTTGCCCTACAGACATTCAAAGTTTATCATGTAAATCCCTTTATGTATATTCAATGCTGAGTTTTAGTCTGGTGTTACCATTTCCCACAAGTAGTATAACACTGGATATATTTATATCCCATTATTAAATAGTCATTCAATATCTGTCCTTTTCCTTCTGACTAATTTCACTCAACATGATAATCTCCATGTCCATCCATTTGCAGGTAAATTTCATGACTTCATATTTTATGATAGCTGCATAGTATTCCCTGGTGTAGATGTACCATAGTTTCTTTAGCCAGTCTTCTGTTCTCAGGCAGTTAGGTAGTTTCCGAATTCTGGCTATCATGAGTAGTGCTGCAATGAATATAGAAGTGCAGATAGTGCTCCAGCTGTGTGTTTTTGGGTCTCCAGGGTATATTCCCAGGAGTGATATTGCTGAGTCAACTGGTACCTCAATATTGAGTTTTTTTGAGGCATGTCCATATTGCCCTCATTTCTTATATAATCATTTGATGCTCTTTGTCATAGTGGTCCCTTTCTTATCCCAACTGTCTTTGCTCCAAAGGATTGAAACAGGATTCCAACCATGGACTCATCCACCTGGCCTTTGTTATTTATTGTCCTTGCACACTGGTTTATATTATGTTTTTTATACCTCCCAAATGAGTGCATTCATTCTGTGTATGTTCCTCTCCTCACTCATTTTCAATCAGCAGCATAGTCTCCATGTTCATCCATATATAGCTTAAAATTTTCAAACAGGAAATTGTTACTTTTATTTTAGTATGTTGACAATATATTTTTAATTTATTTTCCTAATTATGTATCAACATAATGTGTTTAACTTAGATTTAAAATGCATACTATACTGTGCTGTGTTGTTTATACAGGGTCATTCTCACATTACCTGTATGCCTGGGCCAGTGAGAAGATGGAATTACCCAATCCCAATTTGTTTGGGTAAGTAAAGGAACTAAAGTCAGCTATCAGCAGTGACATACTTCAAAATAAACTCTTGTATTATAACCTAACATCATTTGTCTTTTGTCAAATATTACAAAAATTATATTTTGAGATAAATGTAGAACTTCTTTTAATTCAAAATTTATACTAATTTTTATACTATACTTCCATGTCATAGTGCAAATTTGGATATAGTACAATTTGGACATAGAGGTAACCAAATTTTTGTTCATTAAGGATTTTTATCATACTATAATTTATAAAGAAAAACCCCACATCAGGAAAATAAGCAAATGTCCTTTTGAATAGATTTGAACTAGAATCAATAAGGAATCAAGAGTGTAGTCAAAAAAGCATAAGACCCTGTAAGATGTCTCCAGTAGAGAAAGGTAACTGAGATATGAATATAACAAAAAGGTATGCGGGTGCTTTGAAACTTTAGACTTAACTTTCTTTTCCCTTGTTTACTTTCTCTTATCCTCTGCATGACAGTTTTCATTTTTTTAACTTTTTTTATATCTAGAACCTTTGGACTTTAAAAAAAAATTCCAGTCTCTTTAATAGAAAAACACCTTCTGATCCTAAATCGCTTTTCTTATTTCATTGATTTTTCTTACTAGAGTAGTATGCACCTGATAAGCATATTGAGTTTATTTACAATATTTATTTCATATTCATTAGTTTAGGCTCCTTCTTTCTATTGTGTGAAGATTCGTTTCTAAAGCTGTCTCCTCATTCATTGCCATAGAACTTAGCCTTGGGGGCATTTGCCTTGCTTTTTTAAAATATGTTGCTGTGAGTCTTGTTTTAAATAGTTGTTTGAGGGGTGGTGCGATAGAACAGTGGGTAGGAGTTTGCCTTCCAAACGGTGGATCCCTGTTCCATTCCTTGCATCCTATATAATTACCCAGGCTCTGCCAGAGAAAATCCTGAGTGCACAGCCAGGAGTAACCTCTGAGCATTGCTGGGTGTGACCCAAAATAAATCAGTAAATAGGTAGTTGTTTGATTTTTTTTTTTCTGGACCTAGATTATGCAGAGAGAGAGAGGCTAGTCTGTTGGAGGGATTGGTGTCTGAGGATTCTTCAGCTCTTGCCCTGAGTAGGAAGGACCAACCTATAGGCTTGCAATTCACTGTGAACTGAACCTTTTTCTTTTCTCTTTTTTTTTTTTCTTTTTTGGGTCACACCTGGCAATGCTCAGGGATTTCTCCTGGCTCTGCACTCAGGAATTACTCCTGGCGGTCCTCGGAGACTATATGGGATGCAGAGGATCGAACCCGGCCGGCATGGGAAGGCCACGTGCAAGGCAAACGCCCTACCCGCTGGGCTATATCTCCGGCCCCCAGCCACTCGTTTAAATCAGCTTAGATCTTTGGAATGTGCAGTCTAGTCTAATGAAAGCATGAATCCTTCGCTACAAAGATGTTCACTAATTCCCTGGAAATTTGCATATCCCTAACATCTCAGTTTGGGGCTGTTTAGATATCAGTTTACACACCTCTCAGCTCAGCCTTAGCTATTTTTACGTTTTTTGTAGCCTGAGTAGTTTATCACTGATTGCCACGGGAGGTGGAGAATTCCACTACCATGTTTGCTGAGGTTCAAAATACAGTCCAGCTTCTGGTGTCAAAGTGTCTCATTCCCTGATGAGTGAGGATCTACTGGTGTCCAGGAGTTATCCAGGCTGCACAGTTCTGTCCTTTCCTCTGGTCATCAATTCACTGTGGTGCAGTTCTGCTAGATTCTGCTTTGCACAGAGAGGAATTAGCATTCTACCTGTTGCAGCATCCATCTCCTCATCCAACCAATACCAAGGGCTTTGTCTCCAGACTGTCAACCATGCAGACATTCCACATCAGAAATTTATAATCGGACCATCTTTGACTCTAAGCTTAAGATCTTATCTGAGTTGCTTATGATCTCTAGTTAGTTTCAGCTTGTGACTTAAGAAAAACATTCCCTGACATTATTTATTCTGCCCTATTTTGTGGTTTTTTTTCAGATGAATTTCATTAGGGAAAGATATTAAAAAATGTTGACTTTACATAGGTAGTTGTTTCTAAGGACTTATTTCTTTAGGAATTATAATTAATTTGTAAACTCATGTAATGACAATTGTAAAATCTTGCCAAATTACATATAAATATAATCTCTATTCTAAATATATATATTCAAATATATATACATATATATTCAAATATATTTTAAGATAATATTGATTCAGTACATACATTTTTTGTATCTGATATACTCTGTTTATTACAAAATTAAAAAAACAGACAAAATAAATCCTATATCCTGTAGATATGAGAGGGAAATGCTTAGGATTTCTGTTTATTTCCCAAGCCTTAGAACAGCTTAAGTCTCAAATGTAAATTCAATAAATATTGCTTAATAAACAAATACATATAAAGGTAACTCTACATTATGCATATTTTATAGTGATTTCCTAACTTATTATACCATTAGATGTTTGGAAAGCTAAGCTCTCATGACCAAAGCCTATTCTTATTTATATTCCCATTTCACTGGAGCTTAGTTTATATCTTTTTGATACAAATTTGTTATGCTTTTTCACATTGCTTCATGCATAACTCTAATTGTTGACAAGAATCTTATCTATATACATTAAGTATGACATTGCCTATAACTAAGATATTTGATAAATATTGCTAAATTGCTATCAGAATTTCTCATCATTCAAATAACAGTTTATGTAATTTTAATTTTTCTTTATTACTAACACCAATTGATCTTAATAAATTATTAAATTTAGAAAAATATGGTGCAATTAAATTTGTGATTATTAAGTGTATTCCATACTAGTGATATTTTTTATAAAATTGAACAGTGAAATTAAATTAGCATGAATTTAATGCTAATAAGATTTTTATTTCCTATTTATCTGCCTTCAACTTTTTTTTTATTTTTGCTTTTTTGGGTCACACCCAGCAATGCTCAGGGGTTTCTCCTGGCTCTGCACTAAGGAATTACTCCTGGCGGTGCTCAGGTGACCATATGGGCTGCCCGGGATCGAACCTGGGCCTGCATGAGCATGCCGTGTGCAAGGCAAACGCCCTACCCACTGGACTATCGCTCAGGTCCCTGCATTCAACTTTTAGTAAGGATAAAATAACCACATGTAAAAAGTATTTTACTCTTTAAGATATGCTTATTTGTCTGTTCAATGGGATATCAATTTCCAGTTTGTAGTATATCGTGGTAATAAACTATGTCTTATGTTTAAAGTGCTAGGTTCTCAGGAGTCATAGTGATAGTATAGTGTGTAGGGCATTTTTCTTGCATGTGGCCAACCTAGGTTAAATCCCTATTATCCCATATGGTTTCTTTAGTAGGAATGATCCTTGAGTGAAAAACCAGGAGTAACCTCTGAGCACCACTGTGTATGCCCCCCCCCCAACAAAACAAATAAATCACCAAATAAAGTCTTTAGCTTCAAAATGAAGTGTTCCAAGTAATACTTATAGTAAAATTAAGGACTAATTTTTATGGTAAATCTGGATAAAGTATGCATTTTAATGAATGAACTTTTTATAGACACAATTGTTGTAATGTATAGTCATATATATATACATATATATATATAACAGCAAAATAAACTGTATGATATATTGATATTCCCCCTTTAAGTTTCCTCAGTAAATGCTCGAGATGAGAGCCTCTACTGAGACTATACCACCTACATGGCAAAGCCTGGCAAACTACCCATTTTTTTTTACTTATTATGCCAAAAACTAGTAACAATTATGGACCTCAGTTCCATGACCTGAAGAATGGTTTCGGGCTCCTCCTGTCCCTGTAGCAAGCAGATGTCCTTGGGTTACACTTGTTTGTGACAGGACTAATGGAGATGTGACTAGTGCCTGCTCGAGCAAATTGATGAACAATGGGAAGACAGTGATACAGTGAAAATTTTTGTAATTTGTAATTCGATATAAAAATATCTGAAGTAACAATCTAAGCAGAAAATTGACATTGAAGTTTTCTTCAGAGAATGCTTTGTAATTCTTGATAGGAGGCAGAATAAGTAACTTAATATAGTTATAAATGTATTAATAAAGTAATAAAGTAATAAAGAAAAATCATAAAGAATCATTAATGATGAGTTTTAACCTGGAGTAATAAACTATGTTGTTGTTCTCAAAGAGGATAATGTGGTATAAAAGAGTCAACTACAAATCGACTAGTTAATCTATAGAACTAGGAATTTCTGTGAAATTACAGAAACTCTGAGAACACAGACATCGAGAGAGAGCTGGAGGCAGACACATTTGTCTACCAAGGTTTGTCTCTCTGATTCTTCCTCATTATCTGTTTATTATTTTATTCTTTTATCCTTCTCTCCTTTGATTTTGGGATTTTCACTCTAGAAAGGTGTGCATTGTAGATGACAGAATGCTCAGATCACATCTAACGAGAGGAAATTGGGTGACAATAAGCAGCTCTAATATTTGTGATGATGAAGGGAAAAAGCAAAACATACTCCCTGTGTTCTGTGACTTGATGCTCTGAGAAAAGCACAACTGAACTGCAATGACAACTTTTCCCTCAACTTTAAAATAATTTCTGAATGCCCAAAATATAATCTCTGCTGTTTATTAGCTATCAAAATTTCCAATAAATATATGCAAACAATAAAAGTTTAGGAAAAATGGATAGTGAAACTACCATGTGTACATAGAGATTGCTTTGGTTTAAATATGAATGAACACAAAAGTTTGGAAAGATCAAAAAATTATACAGTTGGTACCAGATAAATAGCATAACATGTAAGGCACTTCCTTGCATATGTCTGGTTTGATTGCTGGCAAACCATATAGTACCCCAAAACGTTAAGGAGTGATCTTGAGTGTGCAGAGCTGGAAGTCAGTCTTAAGCATAGTGGGATATAGATCCAAATTAAGAAAAAAATATGTGGTGAATCTTTGCTGTCAAATATAATTACGACATTCCAAGTTTTATATGTAGATTTAAAATTATATATAGTAATATATACATAAGCAGTTTAACAATAAACTGCTTATGTATATATTACTATATATAATGACAAGCCTGGCAAGCTTCTCGTGTTGTATATGAGATGCCAAATTCCAGTAACAATTATATTAGGTCATTTCTATGACCTAATATAATGGTTTGAGGCTCTTTATGTTCCTGTAGCAAGCTGATGCCCCTGGCTCTACTGGCATGAGACAGGACATATGGAGATATTACTGGTGCCCGCTCTAGCAAATAGATGATCAACGGGAAGATCGTGATCGTGATCGTGAATATATACATAACTTGTATCACTTATCTTCCCTTTGTTCATTGATTTGCTTGAGCTGGTGCCTGTAGTATCTCCATTAGTTGGGAATGAGGTCCACTATTGTTACTATTTTTGGCATACCAAATATACCACGGGTAGCTTGGCAGGCTCTGCCAGGCTCTGGGTTCATGCCAGGAGGCCCAGTCTTATATATACATACACACACAAAACACATACACACACAAGTATATATATATATATAAATCTTTAAGAATCTTCTTAATACTTATTTTATTCACTTCATTATAATAAAATATAGCATTAAAACGTTACCAATGAGTGCATCAAGATTCATAATAATTATACAGGATTTATGTTTATTATATAGAGCTTGAAGTTGAATATATAACTATCAGTCTTAAGTAAAATGAGAGTGAAATTACAAGTATTCCCTATAGATAACTTGGAACCTTGATGCATGGTCATGAAATTGGATTGTTCCACAATTACCAAAAGTATATTTTAGCTCTGTGATGATGTGATAAAAATGTGCATTTAGAGGAAATGATTAGCTTCTAAAATGCAATTGCTACTTAATACATGTTGAATATTCCTGTCTAATCATGCAAGAAGTGAAATTTGAGTAATTATCTTTCTTACAATTTTGCATAGCTGCTCAATAGTAAATCAGTATAATAGGCATTCCCAAACAAGAACATTGATAAATGCTGTCTAAATTATCACAGCAGTATTCTTCTTTCCACTCACTTTATATTTACCTATTTTCCCTAGATTTATTTCATATAAATTGAGGCCATCTACCATGAAGTAAATATTTCTCAAATATATGAAAAAAAACAATGCTTTTATTAATTTTATTTTACTTAAGATTCTCATGAAATGCAAAGAAATGTGAACATATGTCATGCTTAAAGATAGTACTTCAACAAGTGCTGTTCCCTTGATTGGGTTTAATATGGAATGAATCAAATCATTATTAGAAAGGTTAAAAAGAAATTGCTCAGTCTGGAAAAGTATTGCGCTCCTGGTTTGATTGTATTCATTGCACATGGACTATTTATTGCTGAGCAATAATTGACTTAGCTTGCATGTATTGATAAGAAACAGCAAAATCTGGGATTTTGATGCTAATTTGGTAAATTTATTATTAATTGAGTTTGTTTGATGGCTAGTGCATGGCAAATGAGAGTTTGAAATATTTAAAGTCATATCCAACAATTTTAAACCTGAGACTTAAGATTTGCAATAGTTTGAGTGCAGTTAAGAACTTGCTCCGCTTGTGTGGCATGTCTTTGTCTTCCAGCTCAGTGTGGCGGTGCTATGTCAGACTTCAGTGGTGTGCTCCTCAGCCCTGGCTTTCCTGGCAACTACCCCAGCAGTTTAGATTGCACATGGACAATCAAACTGCCCGTAGGTTTTGGTATGTATATTAAAACAACTGAAATAGATTGCAGTATTATTTGTGTGTCCTTATAAGAAAGATTAGTATCTATTAAGATGTTATGAGATATACAGAAATAACAGTTTAATTTGAGATGACTATATTTATGTAATTTGTGCAATTTGGATCATTATTATTTAACCAAATATATGATGGTATTGGGTAATTGAATAAAATGAGCCGTTTCAAATTTCATAGGTGTACAAATTTCATGTGCACTATTTGTTTTACTGAATAGGTATAAGCTTGAATTGGATGAGTATAACTGATCAATTAAACATGATTTTCATACATAACTGTTTTTAACGTTCTGTGACTAAAGTCTACCTAATTTCCCAGTATTGAATTCAACAGTATCAAATTCACCCAATATGGTTTGTAAATAAATATTTGCATTTTAAAAGTAGTGCAAATTTATTTATGTCACATTACATACCCATGTAAATGTTATGTTCTAATTCCAAATACGTGATTTTCAGTGTTCATGAAATGTTTCTTGAAACAAAGGCCTGGTAGATTTAAAGCAATCTTTAAATCTAAATTAAGCAATATTTAAATCTGAATCTACCAAATTTAAAAAAGTCTGTACTGAGAATGGCTAATAATCGTCAAAAGTGCTGATACCAACCTAGAACTGAGCATTAAATACAGGCAAAAGATACACATGACAACCTTTTAATGTATGTATTGTAATCCACAATGTGGAAGGGAAGGAAAAGAGAAAGAGAGAGAGAGAAAGAGAAAGAAATTAAGAAACCTGCCACAGAGGCAGGCTAGGGAGGGGAGGGAATCGAGGACCTTGGTGGTGGGAAATGGGAACTGGTGGAGGGATGGGTGCTGGAACAATGTAGGACCGAAGCCCAAATATGAACATCTTATGAACATATTTGCAACTATGTATCTCATGGTGGTATAATAAAATATTATAAAAAATTAAAAATTAAAAATTCTGTACTATGTCTTTTATTGTGAACTAAACATATTGCTTCATTTCACCAAAAAGTATCTAGTCTCAGATAAAAATTTATAATTAAATGCTTCTCAATTATCGTAGAAAAAAAGTTTTGTCTGCTCATTTCTAAGTTCAGTATGCATCACTCCATGTAACTGTGTTAACTACATAATTGACTTTATATCTTCGCCAATTAAGTTACAGTCACAGTCGTGATGAGAAGACCAATGTTTAAATAAGCTATGACATTAAAGCATAGTAAAAACTATGGGATAGATCTTTGTATGCATAGAGGACCTAGTTCAGGAAACACTTAAAAGTATTGTCAGAAGATTTGATGCCTGAACTATCACTTTCATATGAGTTAGCCAACAAACAGGGTCGGCCTGTGGGAAACAAGAAATAAAAAACTTGAAGAGGAGTGAAATAAGTAAAGAGGGTAACTAAAGAAAATCCTGTTGGTTACCTGGATCACAGTGCAATTGATCTAATATTTGGGGAAAGGTGTTATTGAGAGAGGGATCTTGGGGGACATTGTAATAAAATTATTTGAGTTACAGTGCGGAAAGTTCCTTAGGTTGAAGCTGTAGTCAAATTCTATGGTGATCAAAAAGAAATTGTAGATGTATGGGAATGGAGATATAGTACAGGGGTTAAGAAGTTTGCATCACACACCTGGTTTGATCCAAAGTACCGCACGTGGAATGCTGAACACTGTCATGAGTGATCACTGAGCACAGCGCTAGGAGAAAGCTCTAAGTACTGTCAAGTGCGGGCCAACACTCCACTGCACCAAGAAGGCAATGTGGCTATGACTGAATATAATAGTTGGAACAATATCACTATTTTCCTTTTTATTTTTGTCTTAAAGAGTTACACCATACTGAGTTAAAATAAGTAACTTTAAAAATAAATTATTTAGAAATATTTTCAATAATGTTGATAAAACATTGTCAAGTTTCCTGTTGCTTGCCTCCTTGGCCACTAAAAATAAAAGCAATGCATATCTATATTTTAGAAATAAAACAGGAGACTGATTTATCTGCATTTAAGTGGTCCTGTTGATTTGAAGAAATCAAATATTAATTATAATATATAATTATATTTAATCAGATATTAATTATAATTATATATTAACTAGTAAGATTTTTTTTGGGTCATACCCGGCGATGCTCAGGGGTTTCTCCTGGCTCTGCACTCAGGAATGACTCCTGGCGGTGCTCGGGGACCATATGGGATGCCGGGATCGAACCCAGGCCGGCATGGGCCGGCCGCAAGGCAAACGCCCTACCCGCTGGGCTATCACTCCGGCCCCAGTAGTAAGATTTTTAAGGAAAAACTGAATATACATCAACACTTAAGTTTTTTCACGTCTATGAAGTTAAAAGCTATTGGTGAAAAGAAAGGTCTTATGGGATGTTTTATTTTTTATAACTATTTTATGATACCACCATGAGATATACAATTACAAAGATGTTTATATTTGGTTTTTGGTCATACAGTGTTCCAGCACCCATCCCTCCACCAGTGCCCATCTCCCACCACCAATGTCCCCGGTTCCCAGCCCCCTCCATGGCAGGTTCTTTTTTTGTTTCCCTTTCTCTCTATCTCTTTCTCTTTTCCTTCCCTTCCAGATATGGAGTACAGAACATACATTAAAGGGTTGTCATGTGTATCTTTTGCCTGTATTTAATGCTCAGTTCTAGGTTGATATTAGTACTTTTGACAATTTTTAGCACACTGTTCCATTTTCTGTCTTACTTAGCCTCTGACTCCCACACGTTTGTGATAATTTCCACCTTTGACAAAACCTCCTGATACATGTTTCACTTGACCTTAGATATTGGTATCATAATATATACATATATATATTTATGTCACGCAAATAAATGCAGTCATTCTGTATCTGTCTCTCTCCTTCCGGCTAATAACACTCAGCATGATCTTCTCCATGTCCATCCATTTATAGGCAAAATCATAACTTCATTTTTCCTAACAGCTGCATAGTATTCCATTGCATAGATGTACCAAAGCTTCTTTATCCAGTCATCGATTTTGCTGCACTCTGGTTGTTTCCAGATTCTGGTTATTGTGAATAATGCTGCTATGAACATAAAAGTAGGGATGGTGTTTCCACTGTGTATTTTTGGCTTCCCAGAGTAGATTCCCAGGAGTGGTATGGCTGGGTCAAATGGGCGTTCAATTTCTAGTCTTTGGAGGAATGTCCATATTGTTTTCCAGAAAGGCTGTACCAGCCGGCATTCCCACCAACAATGGATGAGTGTCCCCTTTGCCCCACATCCACGCCAGCACTTGTTGTTCTTGCTCTTTTGAATATGTGCCAGTCTCTGTGGTATAAAGTGATATTTCATTGTTATTTTGATTTGCATCGCTCTGATGATTAGTGATGATGAGCATTTTTTCATATGTTTTTTGGCCATTCATTTTCTTCCTTGTTGAAGTTTCTGTTCATTTCTTCTCCCCATTTTTTGATGGGGTTGTTTGTTTTCTTCTTGTAAAGTTCTACCAGTGCCTGATATATCCTGGATATTAACCCCTTGTTAGATGGGTATTGGGTGAATATTCTTTCCCATTCTGTGGACTGCCTTTGTATCTTAGTCACTGTTTCTTTTGAGGTGCAGAAGCTTTTCAGTTTTATGTAGTCCTATATGTTTATCTTTTCTTCTAGTTGCTTTGTTAGTGATGTTTCACCTTGAAGATGCCTGTTTTATAAAAATTAAATATGTACATCTCAGGGTTCTATGTGCAGAAGTAGAATTTTCAAAGTTTTAAGTTAATCTGTACATAATATTTCAATTTAAATCATGTTTTAAATATTTCTGATTTTTGTTTGTCACGGAATCATTTTTTTCCATGTCAGAAAGTTTCTTTTTAAATTTATTCTAATTACGCAGAGACAAGAGATATTAAAGGGGCTCAGGCCCACTCCATGCAATATCACCCCAGTGGCCAAATAATAATCTCCATGGTTCCCATGTGGTTATATAAACATGATATAGAAATATATCTAGTAAAATGTAAATCCCCATGTAGTTATTTACAGCAGTCTTAAAGGTCAGGCTGACTGACATTTAGCATATTAGTGCTTTTGATATGTTTTTTTGGGGCACACCTGCATCATCCTGGACTTACCACTAGCTTGTGCTCAGAGGTCACTTCTGGCAGCATACATGTCAACCCTGGGTCTACTTGAGGCAAGGCAAGTGCTTAAATTCCTGTAGTATATCTCCAACCACAGTTAGTGTATTGTTTATCTGATTTCCTCTTCATTAGGAGTGACTGTTATTACAAAGTTGTTACTACAAAGTGAGTTGGTCTATGAAAATAAACATACTTCTATAAAAGTAAATATACTTACGGGTTTTATGTTTTATTCCAGAAATATTTTATTACCTTAAAATTTAGTTATGTTTATAAAACTATTGATAATATATTGCCATAGTGTTACAATACAACAATGTTAGTGTATTTATTGCAAAGGTTGTTTAGAATTTAGCATAATTTTTCTACCAGCAAAATTTCCTCTGATATTTTGTAAAAGTTAATTTATCCCTATAAATTAAAATTAATTTCTATCATACTTATGAAGTCTGATTATGTTAATGTATAAAAATGTTGCAATCATCTTTTGACCTCAAATTGGCCTTTAAAGCACAGATTACTGAGTGGTAATTTACCTTTAAAATTGGATGGTACAATTTTAAATGGTATTAAGGAGCAAGAAAGTCACTTTCTTGATTAAGTTTGCTGTGGTAACATTGTAATAAGATGAAAGATATTTTCCCTTCTTAAAAATCATGGCATTGTAGATCAGTATTTTGTTACTTTGAACCTCATTTTAGTAGGGCGGTAATGAATTTGTAACCCACATTTTTGAGAATTTATGTCTTCTGAACTTAAATGATGGAAACATCTAAGTGCCTTTATGTGAGTGTATGTTTGTTTAATAATAATAATAATAATAATAATAATACTATAACACAGCATTTTCTTTTTTAGGTGTACATCTCCAGTTTGTAAATTTTTCTACTGAAACTATTCATGATTATTTGGAAGTAAGAAGTGGTTCCTCAGAAACTAGTACTGTTATTGGCCGGCTTAGTGGTCCCCAAATACCGTCATCCCTATTCAGCACAACCCATGAAACCAGCTTATATTTTCACAGTGACTATTCACAAAACAAACAAGGGTTCCACATCATCTATCAAGGTAAAGAATAGAGCCAAAAAGTGTAAGCTTATTTGATTCAAAGTGCTTTTCACCAGCTATCTCTAATTTCTATATTCTGATTTAGGAGAAAGGAGAATTAAGCCAAGTTGAGCTTCATTTGAGTAATGCACTTTTTAAGCAACTCTAGGAAAGGGTGCTTTTCTGAGATCTTAGAAATTCCTAACCTTTAAAAAAAGTATGGAGTGTATTAGAAAAGAACACAAATAAGGCAAGTCAAAGCAATAAAGCTAGCAAGCTGGAAATCAAAGATTTATCATTATTATATCAAAATGAGTGCTCTGAAAAAATAAGTTGTACTCTAGTATTATATTTAAAATCACTTTCCTTCCTTTATAATAATAGAATATGGTGACATTGCTGACTTTATTCTTTTCTTTTTTTTTTGCTTTTGGGTCACACCTGGCAAAGCTTAGGGGTTATTCCTGGCTCTGCACTCAGGAAATACTCCTGGCAGTGCTCGGGGGACCATATGGGATGCCAGGGATAAAACCCAGGTCAGCTGCGCACAAGGCAAATGCCAACCCACTGGACTATCACTCCAGCCCCGATTTTATTCTATTCTTAAGAAATAGTTTCACTGTCATATAAATCCTATTTCTAAATAAAATGACTTCATGTTATTGTCCAAGATTTTTACCAACTTTGAATTTGCATTCAGATAAACTTAGAATGAAATGATACTCTCCCTGTTACATTTAATATATCCTCAGGCTTCTCAGTCTTGTTCATTATATAAGTCATAATAGTTACTCCAAGGGAAATTACTTTGAACATTTTATGATAAAATGCAGGTAAAGTACATGTCAAAGTATTTAATGCTAGTGATTATTTAGTAAATATGAGCTAGAAGTCCTATAATTTAGACCTGGGGAGATCATGTAAGAGTTAATAAGGCTTCCAAGTGCCTGACCTGGATTTCACTACTGACTCTCTCTGATTATTCTAGCTTTGGGGCAGTTGGGGAGGTTGGACCCTGGAGGCCTCTTAGCAATACAAGCTTGACCCTGAAGCTCCCAAGTATTGCTGATGTGGCCTTGGCGGTCATTTGAACCACAAGACCTGAATAGCATCACAATCTCGATTCCTAGTACTGGACTATGAGTCTGGTGTGTTGAATATAACCAGAAATGTCTCTAAGAATGCCCAATTACCACTTAGGTTCTCCAGGATCCCTGTCCTGCAAAATACCAGCAATTAAAATTTAATATTGAAAATTGTGATAGTTGTTCACATAGCAAATCCAAGAATTACACATTTTAATCAGAGTAGCTTAAAATTGGTTGAAATTCCTTTCCTCATTATTAACAATTTCAGGTAGTGATGATTTGAGGTGTGAACTCCACAAGAAGCAAAGGTCTTTCTGTTCATTAGTCGACGTATATCACTGTATCACTGTATCACTGTCTTCCCGTTCATCATCGATTTGCTCGAGCGGGCCCCAGTAACATCTCCATATGTCCTGTCTCATGCTAGTAGAGCCCAAGGGCATCTGCTTGCTCCACGAACATAAAGAGCTTCAATCCATTCCGGAATGAGGTCTATAATTGTTACTGGTATTTGGCATATCAAATACAACACGGGTAGCTTGCCAGGCTCTGCCGTGCAGCAGGTGGCTGGCAGAGAACGGGCCCATGGGCAAAGGACGACGTATATCAAGTACATAAAAAATGAAAGTAACAATGTGGTCACTGACTCAAAGTTTTTATTCTGAAGAAAGTTTGAGAGTAGTTAAAATAAACAACGTAATGTCAAACTATATGAGTATAAAATAAACACAATTTTTATGAGTTTGCATTTAATTTAAGAGCTCCATATCAACTTCTGTTTCATAAAATATCTGTCAATAGTAACATATTTTGATGAAGAAATAATCATCTTAAGAGAGAAATTGTCTCAACATTGGATCACTGAGTCTTTTTGACTATAATAGAACTCAGTTATAGCTAGTTTTAATCGATCAAATATGCAAGGCTTTATGGCAAGAATATAAGCTTACATTCATTTTTTTCATCCTGAGCTCATTTATACTCAGAAAATCATGTTCTCATTTAAATGTAAAACTTAAATTTCAATAAGTGTTTATTTTGATCCATGAGTCCTTGAAACAGCAGACTTCTTATTTACAAAAAACCTTTAGCTATATCAATTTTATTACTATAATTGATAGTACTTCTTCCATTTATCATAAATAGTTAGCACTGCTCATCAATAGTGAATTTTCAATATTAAAGCAATTTTATATAAACAGTTGTATAAAATATAATTTTATGTTTTATTAAGTATATGCAATTTAAACTTTTTTATTTTTATGTTTTTTGGTATTTGGGCCATGTCCATACTCCTGAGGGCTTTCTCCTGATTCTATGCTCAAGGATCACTCCTGACAGGTTCACGGGATCCTATGGGAAACCATGGGTTGAGCCCAGTTGGCTATGCGTAAAGCAATCACCTGATCCACCGTATTCTCTCTGCTCCCAACATGGCATGTTAAATAAAGAGATTTATTTTGACAGCATGACAATTATTTTTGAATAATTTTGTGATTTGACATTCTGAATTTTATCAAATTGCTGATTATGTATTTAAATAGACATTTCTAAAGAAAAACTTGTTTCCAAAATATGTTACTCTCATTATTATAAGCATGTTTATTGGATTTCTCAAACATTGTAAAATATATAATATTTCCTTTTGGGGGTGGTAGGCAGTTAATACAATATTTTCAAAATATAATATTTTATCGTATTTTCCATATTTTCAAAATACAATATTTGAAGTATATAGTGCATTAATATTTTTATTGCAACTTATTATTTTGTAACTATTGAAGGAACACAAAAGAGTTATAGTTTGTTTCTTCTGGTGAAAAATCAGTCAGAAAAAAAAGTAAAGTTTGACGTTTAGACACACGTTTATTTTATTTAATGTATATGAAATGTAGCCAAGAAGCAATCATGTTCTCTATAAAAGAATCAGATTATGTTTGATTAAAATTGTGGGTGTGAGAACAGATTATACTTTCTTTAAAACTTGAAATTTAGTTAGATTGCTTAAGTGGGTGAAGAAGCAACATATTTTTTAAGAGTTGTGCTAGAATTTTCAGTCTGAGAATCAGAGAAATGAGAATAAATTTATGTTGTACTGTTGTGGATTTATTCTGAACCTCAATTTATAGTGAAAGTATAACTACTATGAAACCTATTTTTGCAAGTTGTGAATAGAGCCCATCTGCTCTCTTTCAAAATTCAGAAAATTAAGATTTTTCTTCTTGTTTTCCAGCCTATCAGTTGCAAAGCTGTCCTGATCCACGCCCATTTCGAATGGTTTTGTAATTGGCAATGATTTTACTGTGGGTCAAACAATTTCATTTGAATGTTTTCCTGGATATACACTAATTGGAAATTCAGCTCTCACTTGCCTTCATGGAGTGAGTCGTAATTGGAATCATCCACTTCCTAGGTGTGAAGGTATGTTGCTAACTTGAAGCTAATTTAGATGATTGCTCCATATTCACTCATTATTATTTTGGCACAATTTCATCTTTCTCTTCAAGTAATATGTGAAATATATGTGCTATTTCAGTTGAACAAAATGATGAATACCCAATTTCCTAATGACCTTTGGTTTATAAATTCATTGGTTATTGACATCAATATTAAACTTCCACATTGATAGTAAGATAAAGTTGACTTACATTAGATTTTCTAGTGTTTGTCTATGCCATGTGTGTAATGATCAGTTAGATATATATGTTATGCAGATAGTACCTCTAAATTTGAATTATTTTTTCTGTTAAAAAATTTAATACAATTATTTTACTGGTATATTACTTGTATCACTTGTCTTCAAGTTGTTCATCGATTTGCTCTAGCAGGCGCCAGTAATGTCTCTATTCATCGGGAATGAAGTCCATTCTTGTTACTGTTTTTGACATATCAAATACACCATACATATGTATATATGTATTATAAATATATATATAATGCGTATATATATATATATAAATCACTGTATCACTGTCTTCCTGTTCATCATCAATTTGCTTGAGCGGGCCCCAGTAACATATCCATATGTCCTGTCTCATGCTAGTAGAGGCAAAGGGCATCTGCTTGCTCCAGGAACATAAAAGCCTCAAACCATTCCATCAGGTCATGGGAATGAGGTCTATAATTGTTACTGGTATTTGGCATATCAAATACGACATCATGGGTAGCTTGCCAGGCTCTGCCGTGTTGTGGGTGGTATAGTCACCTCTGATTTCCAGCATTTATTGATGAGCGGCGCGGAAGCGACAGTGTGAGCAGGGCTGTGATCAGCTCTTCTGCTTGTATATATATATATATATATATATATATATATAATTGTTTGTATATATTATATATAATTGTTTGTATATATTATATATAATTGTTTGTATATATTATATATAATTGTTTATATATATTATATATAAAGAAAAACACTATGTTGAAAGAAAGAATAAAATTTATTAAACAAGTGATAGATACTAATAGGCATGTAGCTTATCTCACATAGAAAAATAAAATAATCTATTTGTATATATAAATATATATTGGAAAGAGGTCAACTATTTCGAATTTCTCAACTGAGTTTATTTTGTTGTGATGAAGAGGTAAAAAGTGACTTTATTGTTTCATTTTCGTATTTTTATTTTTTTTGTTAGCACTTTGTGGAGGTAATATAACTGCGATGAATGGCACCATTTACTCTCCTGGATATCCTGATGAATATCCAAACTTTCAAGACTGTTTTTTGGCTTGTACGAGTACCCCCTGGGAATGGAATATACATCAATTTTACTGTCCTTCAAACAGAGCCAATATATGATTTCATTACTGTATGGTAAGCTAGAATCATTGTTATTGGTTGCACAGTGTTTGTTTGCATAGACACACAAATGCATGCATAAAATCACTGAAATACTTTAGGAATAAAAATATATCACAATGCTCTGTATAAATTATATTCTGCTTTTGAGCTGTTATATAACTGAAGGCGAGGTCATATGTTTACAGAAGGACAGAAAAAAGAAAAAATCTCTTTGGGTTTGTTTGTTTATATGGTGACTAACTTATTAGAAGAAAAATGTGAATGGGTGTTAAAAGATGAAAAGATTCTTAAAAATTAAAATGTAATTATCATCCGGGAAATAATTTCAGACTGTTTCTTTAAAAAATTTGTGTCAAAAATGAATTTTTAAAAGCCAGAATTCAAATACAAAAATCTGTATATTTAATTAAGATTTTCTTTAAACAAGATGGGAATTCCTTTAAAAGCTATAAATCAAGTTTCAATATAACTCAGTAATACCATTCCTAAGCTTTAAACTATAAGGGCCAAAAATATCCACAGGAGAAAAGTCACCTGCATTTCTAAGTTCATTGAAGCACTATTCACATTAGTTAGAATCTGAAAACAAACCTAGTGCCTGAGAGCAGATGACCTGGTAAAGAAACCGTCATACTTGTACACAGTGGAAAACTATGCAGCCACTCAGATAAATGATGTTATGAAATTTGCTAATATACGTGAATGGACATGGAGAATACCATGCTTAATGAAATGAGTGAGAGGGTGAGGGATAGACAGAGAAAGATTGTATTCATTTACAGGATATTTAAAAAAGAGAGTAGAAATGAGGGGCCAGGAGGATGGTCCATGGTTGGAAGCCTTCCAACAAGGGGGTATGGGGTGGAAGTTAGGACAGTGAAGTGACCACTATGGTAGTTGTAAATGATCACTATGGACAAGAACTAAGCACCGAAGGAAGCAAATTATATACATGGTAACCGTTCAGTATCTGTATTACAAATCACAGTGCCTAAAAAGGAAAGAGAAAGAGAAGTGTCTAGAGGGACCAAAAGAGGGGAAACTAGGACCATTGGTGCTGGGAAATGTACACTGGTGAATGACTGAGTGTTGTAACATTGTATATCTGAAACTTAGTAGCTGTGTATATAATAGATATTAAATAAAAAGGGAAAATTAAATTGTACTGAAAATTGGAATTTATTATAAAGTATTATAGAAATGAAGCATTATTGGTACTTAAAACATCTATAAACTGGTTTATAAAGAAAATCATTATTGCCTTCTTAGCGCAGTAGGCAGCGCGTCAGTCTCATAAAGAAAATTATTTTATGTGTTATTGACAATTATTTGCATAGCTACTGTAATATTTCTGAAATTCCTTCTGAATGTATTATAATAATGAAAATTGTTAAAAATAAATGGGTATGAAACTCAAGAATTTTGTAAGATATGTGTTAAAATGAAATTGATTTTAGCTAAAAGTGGAAGTGGGTGTATTTGATACAGGTACAAATGTGCTAGATTGTTTTATTGTTCATATTTTAAAATATGTTAAATATGCTTTAAAAATATTTATAACCTAAATTTAAAAAACCTGTATAAATTGGTATTTATTTGTTGTTTAGTCTCTTACATTTTTGTTATCTCCCAGGAAATACTTTTATTCGTCTTGACATAAAATATTCTAAAATATCTCAGTCTCTTCTCTTTTGATGTTCTCTCTCTTTTAGGGATGGACCAGACCAAAATTCACCTCAGATCGGGCAATTCAGTGGCAATACAGCTTTGGAATCAGTCTACAGTACTTCAAATCAAATCCTAATCAAATTCCACAGTGATTTCACAACCAGTGGCTTTTTTGTGCTCAGTTATCATGGTTAGTATAATCTAACAGTTTATATTGTTCCTACCTAAAATTGTCCTAAAATAATGAATGTCACATATATTTAACCAATAATTGAAAAGGTACTAAAATCCAATGTTTCTTTTGTCATTTCAACTTAATTTACTTGCAAAGAATGACCCGTACTAAGACTTTAGAGATATTAAATTGCAAGCAAATGGAAATAGGAAATAAATCAGTCAGTAATTATGTGTAGAAAATAATCACTTTTGCATAGAAACCATAAAAGTGAACCAGCTGTTCATATTTTATTGCAAGTATTTTGTGACATCAATAGATTTTAATACAAAATGTTTATTCATACTGCTGCTTGTCTTTCTAAAATTAGCATCTAATATCTTTATGTTTTGAACATATTATTCATTCTTTTATATTCTTGTTTAAATAATATGTCTGTTCTAGAATCTTACAGTTTTGAAGTGACTTTCTAAATCATTAAGTTCATATATTTTATTCCTGTAGAATAATTCATGAAGTACATCAATTTTACATTTGTAAAGAATTATTCTCGGTCATCTCTTTGCACCATTGACTTTTTTATAAAAGTGAATTTATACGGAGTTATATGAAAGTATATGATGCACTATATTCTTGTATATTCTTGATCTAAATAAGTGTCACTTGACATGTGTGCCGTTTTTGAGTCACTAATGTTAAAATTATAATTACCTATATTAATTAGTAAGAAAATATATTTGTTTGGTTCCCTGTTTGCCTATATACCTTTGGACTAGTTGCAGTTCATTCCTTCCCCCTCCCTTTTCTTCAATTATAAATGAAAAGAAAAAGTGTAAATGGGTGGGATAGACACTGGAGGAGGTAAGGCTTGCATGTGGCAAACCCTGGATTGAATCAACCAGGGATCGCTCCTGAGCTCAGAGCTTGAGCAACTGAGGTATACCCTATATACAATTTTTTTAAGTAAATACTGTAAGATTGCTGAAAGGTTCACTAAGAGAATATATAATTTATAAGATAGCACATAAAGAAACTACTTTTATTATTTTACTGTATTAAACTGTATCAAATTCATGGTCAAAAATACCAAATATTAGCAATTTTTGTCAACTAAGTACTGAGTACTAATTTCAACTCAACTAAGTACTATCATTCATTCTACATAATCAGTATTATACTGCAGGTGATAGAGAATTGCAAACAATGAATAGTAGAGTTAGCAGAATGCCTAGCAGAATAAATTTTCAGAAGGTTCTTACACTACACCATCTAAAATCTCACATTTTATACTTCATATGTCATAACAATATGACTATGTCTATGTCTTTTATATATTTAAACTACTGTTATAAATGGCGGGTTCTAGCCCTGGCCCTCCACCCCAGCAGAGCCTCGCAACAAGCCAGACAACCCCCCACTCCATGAGGGCCTCCATTTTCCACATCAGGACTTCCCCCTCGTCAGAACTCCACCCAGCAGACCAGCTTATCACAGCCCGGCATGCGCGAGCCGCAAGCGGCCATGTGGTTCATCAATAAATTCTGGATTTAGAGATGACTACAAGAGTATGCTACCCGCACGGCAGAGCCTGGCAAGCTACCCCTGTCGTATTTGATATGCCAAATACCAGTAACAATTATAGACCTCATTCCCATGACCCGATGGAATGGTTTGAGGCTCTTTATGTTCCTGGAGCAAGCAGGTGCCCTTGGGCTCTACTTGCATGAGACAGGACATATGGAGATGTTACTGGTGCCCGCTCGAGCAAATCAATGATGAGCGGGAAGACAGTGATACAGTGATTTCATAATCGATGATTAACGGGATGTCAAGTGATCAAGTGATTTCAAAATTACTTGATCACTTCATCACTTGACATCCTGTTATTCGTCGATTTGCTTGAGCGGGCACCAGTAACATTGCCATTTGAACCTATCGCGTGCCAGTGTAGCCCAATGGCATCTGTTTGCTTCAGGAGTACGAAGAGCCTCAAACTGATCATTCAGGGTCTTGATGAAGAAGTCTAACCATCCTGTAGGTGGGTGGCCACGTGATCTTTTAACATCCTGTGAGATCCAGTCGGTATAATATAAAATATAAAAGTTACTCTAGTTGATAGACTTTTAAGTTTTACAGTGCGGAACAGTATAATCTGACTTTTCAATTAGCGTCACTGTGAAGTTTACACAATTTAGAAAATTCAGCATATAGTCAGGACCGTGCTAAAATAGTATTAGATGCCTTCGACTCCACCTAGCAAGACCATTTTTAACTGTTTTAAGATCGCTATTTTCATCCTGACACATCTTTTCAAGAAAGCACGATGCCGACATCAAGCAATATTTAAAGCTGCCCTATAATTTTGATCACTTATTCTTTTCTCTATTTCTGACTCTGACTTGGATGATATTTCCTCTCTTACTGCCTCCTGAGTCTCCATATCTAAGTGAGATCTTTACCTCCTCGGTAACTGTTTTTGAATGATTACTCATCTTTAATTTCTTTAAGTCTTTTATCTCCATTCCATACACTAAAACTATAAAGGTCGCCACTGTCTATGATCACACATAATACTTTTTCCAACTTAATTGCAGTATTGTATAGGAATTTATACATATTGTGAGTCTCTAACAGTGAGTGCCTAATGGAGGGCACAAATCCCAACAGTTTTATCATTTTTTGTTTCCTTTATTATATGTCTAATGATGCTTTAGTCTCATATGGGAAATGTATATATACTACTTAAAATGTTTGAACTGCATGAATTACACTTTTTAAAAAGATTGTTTTACAGTAACATAGATGAGTTTCTATCCCTATTATAAAAGAAACTTATGTATGATGTCAAAATAATCTTAATAAAATTAATAAACTTCAAAACAAAATACAGTATTTGCATGCTGTGCTAAATTTCCATAGCAATTTGTGCTAAAATAAGCTATTAAAATGGCAAAAAATTTCAAGTGTACTCAGCTTTATGGTACAGTTGACCATGAAAAAGAGTATACAACGTGACACTACTTTAGGCTAGCTAAGCATAAACTTAGAATAGTTTAGTCTCTCATCCATTTAAAATAAAATATTACTTAATAATTCTTTCTTTTTAGATCTGCTCTATAATTCAGAACTATTTTTTAGAATTGCATAGCTAAGAATAAATGTCATCAATTCAGTATTTTCATATAGTTTCTTAAGGTCATAGTGAGCATTTGGGGTTTTATCTAGTGTGTTTTTAAAAAGAAAACATATGATCTTTTTAAAACTATAATTTGAATTCTTTTATCATTTCTGTCTCTCCTTCTGCCTTTTATAAAACATCACCTTTTAAAGTTGTTTATGATCAAAAACAACATTCATAGAAAACTTTCAAAATGAAAGTTCTGTGCAATAAAAAAATAAGACAGGCATAAATATGGATGCACTTTATCTCAGATAATCATAGTTCTTCTGAGGCAATGCTTTCTTCTCCCTCTATATAAAATTGAAATTCTTTGATGGTGATCCAGTTTCTAAAAATATGGGGCTGGAGAGAACGTAGAGTGGGTAGGGCTCTTGTCTTGCACACCATGGTCCAGGTACCATTCCCAGCACCACATAAGGTTCTGCAAAGAAAGTCAGGAGTGATCCTCGAGTGCAAAGCCAGGAGTAAGCCCTCAGCAGCAGAGTGTGACACCAAAACAACAACAAAACAATAAAACTGTGGTATTGATCTTAAGCAAATAAAAACCATTCTCAATCACAATAAGTGAATTATTTAAAAACTTTTAACAGGATATTTTTACAGACTCTAATTTTATCTAATAGTCACAATAATAACAATAGCTGCCATTTACTGAACACATTTTCTTCTTTATTTTATGCTAGGCCCTTTCCTATCTTTGAATTTTTATAAAACTGCACAAGGTAAATATTATACAAATTTACATAATAAAATAACATAATGAATTAAAATATTATAGTTTATGCAAAAATAAGAGAATTAATGAATGTTAATTTATTCATTTAAAATACTGTCTGACTCCAAAATGTGCCTTCTTAAAATAATAATTGCAATAACAATTCATAAATAATCATGACTAACTTAGTCCTTGGAGTTAATGATTGCCAACGATGGCTTACACTGCTTTATGTAGATTATATCTCATGGTACATAGATCTAATTTTTCTATGCAAATTCAAAAAATGTATTTTAAATTTCAACAGGATAATAGTCACAGAATTTGCAAGACATAGTCCATGTAATTACAATATAGAGCATCAAGCTTTTTAGTCTGTTTTTCCCCAGATATACAAGCTCAATGTGTGGACACTATCTCAACCTACTGTGTTCTTCCCTATTCTATAATGTTTTGTGACCATGTTTTAAAATAAGTTTTAGTGGTGTCTGATTTTTGTTGTTAAAATATAAGGGTATATTAATATATCCAAATCAATTATTTTTAATTTAAATTGTTTTAAATATCCCTTTAATGCTGTGGATCTAATGCCCAATCTAGCATCAGTTTTACAGTTTATATAAGAAATTTGGTATCAGTTATAATATACATTCACAAGTTTTTACTAGTATGTAGTTTAATAACATGAATTTTTTGTTACTTTCTATTATTGGAAAATTGTTTTAAGAATGAGTTGATTATATATTGGCTTTCAGATTGCACTTAAGAAATGCACTTGAGGGGCCGGAGCGATAGCCCAGCGGATAGGGCGTTTGCCTTGCACGCGGCCGGCCTGTGCCGGCCTGGGTTCGAATCCCGGCATCCCATATGGTCCCCGAGCACCGCCAGGAGTAATTCCTGAGTGCAGAGCCAGGAGTAACCCCTGAGCATCGCGGGTGTGACCCAAAAAGCAAAAAAAAAAAAAAAAAAAAACAAGAAATGTACTTGAAAAAAAAAGAAATGTACTTGAAAGACCTATGATCTCCTCAGTGTCTTCTTTTAAGGTAGTGTTGTGATTTACAATAAATGCTGTATTGGAGACAAGAATGCTTAACTCCAAAATAACTCATCCTAAAAAGGATTGCCATAGATATAAAGGATATATTCTTCCTAGAACATAGATTGCTAATGCTTTGAACAGTGTTGCCCGTGGTCTTACTTTTATATTTCAGTAAAGATTAAGCTCATAAATGTTTCACAGAGTGATGTTTGATGAGATATGAACAATATATTATACATTAAATATGTAAAATATATATGCACTTATAATACATATTAAATATATAAATATATATATGCACTTAGGCATAGCACCAAGCAAATAAATGTATATACTATGTTTACATATATATATATATATATATATAAATATATAAGATAAATAAGTATATGCATATATAATGAAGACAGAGAGGAGGCTGCTCTGGCCGGCTCTCCCCCACCTCTCTCCCTTGGCTTGCTCACTCTCTTTCCAGCTTCCTCTCTCACCAGCTCAGGTAGGGTGGAGATAGATGGGGGTTGGGGGTGGTCCTACACGGGACCAGGCTGCATTGGAGACAGGACCGGGACATCGTCCACAGGTGGTGGAGAGGCCTGGAAATCTGGGGAGAGTCATTTTAGAATTCCTGGTGACTTCGTGGAAGATGGCAAATAAAGAAATCTCCTGAGAAAAAACATTTAATGGATACTAGCACTGTGATCTTGACTCCACTGTGATCTTGATCTCCACTACTCCATGGGGCCCTCCATTTTCCACACCCGGACTTCCGTCTCATCACAGCTCCACCCAACAGACCAGACTATCACAGCCCGGATCATCCACACCCACCCTGCAGCAGTTTCTTTTCAGTCCGGCCCGGTTATGCTGAACCAGAGACTCTCAGACATGGGGCAGAGCTGCTCCTTGCTCTCCCTGTGCCCAGCTGCTCGTGAGGCGCCCGGGAGGCATGGCGGGTTCTAGCCCTGGCCTGCCACCTCAGCAGAGCCTCACAACAAGCCAGACCACCCTCCACTACTGCATGGGGCCCGCCATTTTCCACATCCGGACTTCCCTCTCGTCACAACTCCACCCAGCAGACCAGACTATCACAGCCAGGTTGCACGGCCGCTTAGCGGCTGCGCGGTTCATCTATCAATGCTTTATTTAGAGGTGACTACAACAGTATGCCAGCCACACAGCAAGCCTGGCAAGCTGCTCGTGTAGCATTTGATATGACAAATACCAGTAACATTTATATTAGGTCATTCCCATGACCTAATATAATGGTTTGAGGCTCTCTATGTTCCTGGAGCAAGCGGATGCCTTTGGTTCTACTAGCATGAGACAGGACATATGGAGATATTACTGGTGCCCACTCTAGCAAATAGATGATTAACGGGAAGATAGTAGTGATAGATAGTGATAATGAGATCAAAATTGAAATCAACAAAAACTATTGTTGGAAAAGAATTATTCCTGAAATCTATAGTTAAAAGACTAAAATTTGTTTCTAAATATTCTACTTGATGTATTTTTTTCTGTACTGTAAATCTACTTGGTAGGTGTTGGTATTTAACTTTTACAAAATCTTACCATTAGTGCTGCCAGCCAGAGTCCAAAAGGAACTTTGATTAAACACATTAGGTTTAACAAAATACACATAAGGAGGGACCTAAAAGACTGTATGGTTAATGCTGTTTGCATTATAGTTGACCTCAGGTTTATTAAAAGACTGCCAGGAGTAACTTCTGAGGACTGGTTAGTAGTAGACCCGAGCATCCAAAACAAAGCACAGTGGATTTGTGGATTATTATAAAAAAGTAAATAAACTTTCAGGACTCTATGACATCTCAAAAGTTTGTTAGGGGATTTTTGATAGGATATGGGTTGTGCAAGATAGTTTGGTAAAGTGAAACTTGGTTTCAAATAAACATGGTTTTCCTTGGGATTGAATGTTTATAAGGAAGTGAATCAATACTGAGTATCCTTTTGAGTATCCTTTTCTTTCAGTGTCCTTTTCTTTTCTTTCAGAAAGTAGATGAAATAAAGGGAACTCATGGAAACCATATTAGTATGGAAGCAGCATTCATCTCTTTTTGCCCTAATCATCCTTATTTCTTCATTTTCTGTTTTAGTGTGCTTTGTTTTGGTGTTCTGGGCTTTGATATGATTACAGAATGCTTTTGCTTCAATCTTGTTCCAAAGAGCTATTAGTTCTGATACTATTCATTAGTAATATTTTCCTAGTTTGATTGAGAATCATAGTTTATAAGAGAGACATCCTAGTTCCATGCTGACAGCTCACAGGAAGTGTATTTTGCTTTCCTTTGTTTGCAATATGTAGAGTGATCTAAAATGATACTTAAAGACAGCTGTTACTACCCTTCATAGTCAAAAGAAAAACAAGCTATGGCAGATAATAGGGGAGAAAAATAGAGGACAAAAACAGATTGTCACTAGTGATATGTTCTGATATCTATGAATGTACCAGGTAGCTCATCCACATAGAGCAAAACTTTAACATGTAACTTTTCATAGTCATAGACATAATACTAAAAATAGATTATTTCAATTAAATATCTGCGTGGAGGAAGTCAATTAGTTCAGCACATGTTGGAATTTTCTTATGAATAATCCAGATTTTATAATGACTTTGCTTATTATAACTATTATTTCATCTATACAGAAATACTCAGTCATTTCATATTATCCATTCTTGTAACTCTCTTTTATTTCTAAGATAAGTGATTAACATATTGATTCCTTTAAATATCAGAAATTTTGCTGTATGTTGACAGAAACAGCTTATAAATACTAATGAGCAAAAAGAAATATTTCTTAAGCAATGATGAAACCTATGATTCATGTGAATTTTCTGGCCTATTTTTCAACAAAATGGAAAAAAAACGTAAAATTCTCTCTTTGAAGAACTCAGAGAGCATTTACTTAAATAATTCTAATTCTGCTTTCATGTCTATGTTTATAATAATCCCATATTAGACTCTCATATGTGTGCAAGATAAAGCGATCAACATAACACTCGTGCTCAAGTTAACCTTTGACAAACATGGAGTGTATTAACCCTCTGAGAAATAGGATACATGAAACATATAGGGTTCTGAAAAAATATATTATAATCACTTGATCACTAGACATCCCATTATTCATAGATTTGCTGGAGCGGGCTCCAGTAACATTTCCATTTGAACCTATCACATGCCACTGTAGCCCAATGGCATCTGCTTGCTTCAGGAATACGAAGAGTCTCAAAGTGTTTGTTCAGGATCTTGATGAAGAAATCTGACCATCTTGTAGGTGGGCAGCCATGTGATCCTTTGACGTCCTATGGGATCCATTCGGTGACAGTTCTAGTCCAGTGGTCGTCTCCAAATCACATTACATGTCCAGCCGATCTGATTTTTGATGGTTTGGCAAATGAGACAGCATCTCTGACTCTGGATCAACGGAGCTTGGAAATCTGTATTCCTTCTCTCACTTGAGTGAGGCATGATATTCCAAGCATAGGTCTTTCTATTTCTCTTTGGAAGACCCGAATAGAATTTTCATCCTGCTTTCGTAGGGTCCAGGTCTCTAAGGCATATGTTAATGCAGGGAGAATGGCGGAGTCAAAGAGATGTGCCTGCAGCTGGAGGTTCTTTGTCCTTTTAGCTCTTTCTTCGATGCTCTTGAAGGCATTGCAAGCCACTCTCTTCCTCCTGCACAGCTCAGGTTTTAGGTCGTTCATCATGTTGACTTCTCGACCTAGGTACACATAACTGCTGCATTCAGAGATGTTTATTCCATTGAGAGTGAATGGGACCTCTGGAACTAGTTCATTTTTCATGAACATTGTTTTGTGGAGATTCAGCTGTAGACCTATCTTTCCACATTCTCGGTCGAAGTCAGCCAGCATTTGTGCCACTTGGCTAATGTTTGGTGTTATTAGAATGATGTCATCAGCGAAGCAGAGGTGGTGTAATTGCCGACCCTCTATCCTCACTCCCATTCCTTCCCATTCTAATTGTAGCATGATGTTCTTGAGGGTGGTGCTTAAAGTTTTGCTGAAATGGTATCACCCTGCCAAACCCCTCTTTTGACATCAATGATCACTTCCTTGTAGAATGGTGAGATCCTGGTGGTGAATTCATAATACAACTCATGAAGGATCTTGATGTATTGGGTTTGAATGCCCTGTTTGGCTATGGTTTCGATGACCGCTTTGGTCTCAACATAATCAAAGGCTTTCTTTAAATCAAAGAATGTGAGACAGAGTGGCATCTTGAGCTCCCTCCAAACCTCAATGATCCAGTTCTATGATTATTTTCAAATGAGAAAACCAAAATCTTAAGAAACTAACATAAGGTCATTAGCAATTAAGTCTAGTAATAGATGTGCCTTGCATGTGGCTGACCTGGGTTTGATCCCTGCATTCCATATCATCCCCTGAGTCCTTCAAGGAATGACCTTTGAGTTCTGAGCCAGAAGTAAATCCTGAACACTGCCTGTTATGGTACATATAAACATGTGTGAACACATGTGCACACAAACACACACATGCAATCAAGATAATTAGCAACTAAAATAACTTCAGTAACAAGGCCTAATTTGCAAGCAGACTCTCTGTCTCTCAAGTAAATAATAAATCAGAATGCATGGTGCTCAATCTCAGTAACAATCAAAATTTAGAGAACACACATTTTTTAGTTGTATTGGTTAGTTTTGTAGAAACAGCCTTGGAAAAGAAAAAGTGTCTTGCTAAATGCTAAATTATCCATTATTTCCTTCAGTCACTATATGTTCGTGGGTGGTTCCTCACGTGCTAAGAAAATTAAGAAAGTAATTTATATATATGTATATATATAAATATATATACTTTCTTAATTTTCTTAATTTTCTTATATATATACTTGTATATATTACAGTATATGTAAAACATATCATAATATATTTCTATTTAAATATATATTTAATTTATTTAATATGTTCTCTAATGAATTGGAGCAGGGGAAATAAACAGTTAATACTCTTGTCTTACAGATTTTGAAAATTTCCAGTTGGAAAATATATATAAGCCATGTTAATTAAAAATAGTCAATTCTAGGTGGCATGATCTGAGAAAACATAAATATTTTAATTATCTGTGAATAAGTATAAAATTGTTAGAAGGATAGGCTTTAGAAAATTAAACAAAAGTCTTTGCAACCTCATTTAGGAATGTTAGCAAATAATACACTATAATTCATTTGATAACTTTCTTGGTTAAAGAGTGAAAGAGACTTTTGTAAGGATTAGACTAAGGTAAAGTTGTTTTTGTAAAGTTTTGTTGATTTAGTAGAAACATGCTATATAATATTTTTTTAAATAATATTTTTATGAGGTGAGACTGTAACCCTAGCTTGGTGATAAATCAAGGGCCCTTTGTTTAACTCCCACAACAATATGAACACAACTAACTTTGAAGTATCCATCCTTATCATTTTCAATTACTTTTATTTTTCCTCTACAGTAAAAAATGTCATTATTTTCAAAAGGTAAATATGATTATAATTTTTTAGACTAAAATTTCTCACAGGTTTCCCATTGGCTTCTAATAAAAATGTTGATCCCAGTAGTAGCCCAGGAATTCTTAGGACTTTAAACCCGGCTTGTCTCTACTCTTTTCAGGCTTCGCTGGGTTCTCTACTCCACTTATACTGGCCTTCCATCTCACTGGTTTATAGTTGCAGATTGCTGTGCCTGGGTTACTTTAACCTGTACTTTTTCTCCTCCCTTCACAAATGGGTATACCTTGCTTTAACGAGAATAATTTCCTTCTACACTGTTAGTGAGAATAAGATTATAACATATACTGTTCCTCCATTATGCTTCCAGTATGTATAATATGTCCAGGATATAGTCACCCTGTATATTATTTATATATAAATATATACATATAAACATATTAAACAACATAATAAACTATACCTGTCTACTTGAGATTATAGAAAATGTAGTCATGCATGTACATATTGGTTCCCTACAAACTAAACATGGAAGAAGAACAAGCACATTAATCAATTAGAGTTGAATAATTAAAAAGTAGAATATAAAATACTACTTAATACTTTGGCTGCACTCAGCTAGAAACTAAAATTAGGATTTGAAGCAGGGTATTAACTTGGCAAATAAAGGGGATGAGAGAAAGTTTACTTGAAATATAACAAACCTCCATGATAGATTGTTAAGAATTAAGTTAATAAATTTGCTTTCTTGAGGTTTATGAATTAAATCAGTAGGCTATAAAAGCCACTATGAATTGATAACAGGGACATAGTGGCATCAGACTAATTATCTGGTACAAATTTGCTGGCTCAAACATGTTGTAGAAAGCATGGCTTTGTTTTCAAGCAGAACTAGGTTCAAATTTTGGTCCTCTAAAATGAGCAAATAAAATCAACCACTCTGATGTTTCATATCTTTTTCTCTTCTATAAATGAGTATATTTCCATCTCACTTGATGTACTGATTTGATGATTAGTTAAAGAACTTAACACAGAGTACTTCACACACTCAAGACCACACATTAGGACAATCTGAATTTTCTTCCATCATTTCATAGTGCAAGAGGAATTGCACCAACCACAGATAAAAAGAAGAGACATGCTATAGGTAAATTTAATGATATAAGTGCATTAGTTTTCAGATCTGCTGAATAAGAGTATTAGAAATCAGGATGTTTTAACAAACATATTTACTGCTATTAGTTACCGACATTAAAAAGTTTGAAATGGATAGAATGAAAGTTCCAAGCTGGATCTACAGGAGGAACCTTCTATACCTTTTCCTATTTGCACTCAGTAGCAGAATCTTTGACATCCTTTAGATGGGTGATTTGTAGTCTCAGTTCTTCAGCAAAAACCTTTCCTAAGAGTCTGCCTTTATATCCTCTTTTTTAGGGACAGCTTTTATATTGATTATCACTCTATCTCACTTTCTCTGCATATTTATCTTTCTTTTTTTTTCTTTCTTCTCCACCCTCCCCCATTCCCTAAGGAAAACAGCCTTACTTCACTTACTCTACTATTCATACTCTCCTGTGAGAGTATACAGGGAATCTGAGAAATGGGGCTAAGATTAGGAATCTATTTTTCTGCAAAGAGCAAGACCTCTTTTCTGTCTGAGGCCATATCATTCAGAAAGTTGGGGCAGTGATTAAATTGCATATCATGAAGATCAGGTGGACCTCAGGTGCAACTTGACAGTTGCCAAGTGAACTAGTGTGACTCTATCAGAAGTGCCCGACATGTGTCCATGATAGACTTTATCAGTCCAGATTCTTCCAGGCACTTCCCTGGGGGAACAAGGTGGGTCAGGAGAACTATGGTTTGCACTCTGTGGAGTTTGTTACCTTATTGATTCTATAAATATTATTTGAGGAACCGTTTCAGGACAGCTCCATCAATATTACACATATTTATGAGGAACAGAGTTTGGCTTACACTCCTGAAGAACATAGAGTGAGCATAGATCATCATACACAGACAGAAAAAATGTCATCAGACAGTTACTAGTGACCACAACCTATTGGGAGATGTTTATGATTTGATTTTTTTTTATGTTGTGTCATTGTAAGACTACACTGTGAATCATTCCACATATTCTTCTGCTTCATGGGAAGGTAAACACATGATCCAATAGACTTATATATATGATGAAAGACGACTTGGGGCTGCAGAGTAGTTAAATGGTTATGGGATGTGCTTTGCATATGGCCTTCCAGGGTTTGATCCTTGGTAATCCATATAGTCCCCAAAGCATACTAGGAGTAAGCCCTGAAAAATGTAGGGTGCACCATCCCCTCGCCACCCTGAAACAAAACAAAAAAAGAAAAGTAAAAGAAAATCTATTAATACTGTATATACACACCCTATACATATGGGAGAGGCCCAGGAAATATAAATAAGATGGCTTCAGGTGCCACCTTAATTTTCTCTAGAGCAGTAAGGGCATTGGGAAGGAGACGCTGCTCAGAGCATCACACAAAGAAACTGTAAACAAACAGATTTAAGATCTGCCTGCCGGAAGCCAAGATAAGGAAACTAGGCTTTCCAGGACGTTGTCCCTTAGGGAAGTGTTTGCCAGAAATATAGGTTTTTTTTTTTATGTCACCCCTGTGCAGTCCTCAGAGAGTCTCCCTTGAAAATCTATTTTTATTTAAAGATTTATATTGGGGAGAATGATTTTATCCCCCATTTCTTCCAGAGTCAAAAGAAAAGTTTTTTTTTCATTATTCTCTCTTTTATCATAAAACCAAAATTGTATAGTTTAGCCATTAAAAAAAGGCTTCTGAGCGTTGCCAGGTGTGACCCAAAAAGCAAAAACAAAAGGCTTCTGTCTAAATACTATTTTCTAGTATTTGGACCTACCCTTTACCTCTATTTTATCCCCATTTGAATTTTTTGAGTTGAGTGCTAAGAAAGATTATTAGGCACTCTTTCTCTCCTGAGAAAATATTTGTCTTCTGTATTATTTAACAAGTATTTCTTGGATTATTAGCATAGAAAAATCGGTGTTTAATTGCTCAGTTAGGGTAAAGGAAGAAAGAGACTCTGTCAGTCTTCTAGATGGAGATATGATGAATGACATAGAAAGAAATGGACAGGGGTCGGAGTGATAGTCCAGTGGGTAGGGCGTTTGCCTGGCATGCAGCCAACATGGGCTCAATCCCAGACATTCCATATGGTCCCCAAGCACCACTAGGAGTATTTCCTGAGTGCAGAGCTAGGAGTTATTCCTAAGCATCGTTGAGTAGACACAAAAAGAAAAAAAGATAGAAATGGACAGTAAGTGTTCAAACAAGTAGTAATTACATGTTGTACATAGCGGAGTTTTGTGGTTAGACAATAACGGTAATGGGAGGTGCGTATTCAGTGAAGTAATAGGCAAAGATGTTTTTTATGGTGACTGAATGTTGGGAATTAACATACAAAATCAGAATAGAGAAAAGAATCAAAGAAATCACTTATGTTGAGATTATAAATTTGCTCAAGAAATGTTTGTTCAGAATTTAAATCCACAAAATTTATCAAAACAGGTTTTTGTGTTGATATAGAGGAAAGGAATGTAGGCATTTCCTATCCTAAGAACTCTGGGCACCATGACTCCTATTTTATAAAAAAAATATTACTGTTAAGGAACAGAAATTAAGATTGTTTTAGATGAAAGCTCTCAGGTGGTCTTGGAAAATAATATCTCTGAGTATCATATTATTTATCAGTTATAATTGATGGCCTCTCATCTTTTCATTTTTACTCATTATGTTTCGGGGCTACACTAAGTAGTACTCAGGGCTTACTCCTGGATCTTCACTCAGGGATTATTTTGTCAAGGTTTGGGGGATATTTTGGAGTGTTAGTATTGAACCCAGTTCACCGCTGCACAAGGCAGCACCCTATTTTCAACACTATCTCTCTAAAAACTCTCTCTCCAGCCCTCGTCTTTTAACTTAACTGCAGCTAAGTTATTTAGGTCAATCTAAGAATAATCTATAGATAATAGTATGAAAATACTTAATTGATAAAAATGCTATTTTTCAATAATTTATGATTAGTTTTAATATTAATGAAAATGCTAGATATTAATACCCTACCTGCCAAAGACAGGATAGCGACAAGTGAAATTAAAAAACAGAAGTTTATTTGGGTATACTCTCTGCCAGACCCCACTCCCCTCTGGTAGACAAAAAGAAGGTGTGCTCTTGGCAGGAGAGAGCAAGAGGGTGGTCTTGCATTCCTTATCCATAGAGAGCAGAAGGAAGGCAGCCTGGTGGAACACAGTCCTGCCCTTGAAGCCGGGGAGGGAAAAGAGAATCCCAAGCAAGTGTTACACTAAACTATGTCAAATGTAATAATAATGGACATCTCTTTATTTCACCAAATTCTGGGTTGATCCCTCAATTACATAAAAATCAGACAAAATATTTATCTCTGCTGCATGGTCTCATAATGATATTTTAATTGTATGACTCTCTGTTAACTCTCCTTGTCAACACAAACATGGCCATGAACATTGACTCATTTGAATGCCTAACAAACTGGATAGGACAATTACATGTGTAGAGATGTGGCCCACTGCCAGCAATTTGTATCTTTGTTGTCTATGCACCAACATACAAGGAAGAAGAAATTGAGAAATTCTACATAGAACTGGGGAGTTCTATAAAAAATATCACACATTCTACAAAATAATAGTCTGCGATTTCAATGCCAAGATAGGACCGAGAAGATCGGCTGAAGAACTCCATATCGGGACTCATTGCCTGGATTGGAACAAACAGGATGAGAGAATGTCTGAGATCATCATAGCCACCAAGACCATTCATGGGAAGTCACAGTTCCAAAAGGCTGAATCGAAGCGTTGGACATGGGAATCTCCTGGTGGACAGTTCCACAATGAAATTGACCACATAATCTTCAATAGAAGGTTTTGCCTGACCAAAGTCGGTGTCATCCCAAATTTCCAAATGGGATCAGACCACCATCTCCATGCAAAATTCTACTTCATGCAACGGGAAGAAAAGGCTGAAAAGTTTAAGAAGAAAACTTCCAGAATGACCACAACTGGGAACTATTTGGCACCATTGCGGCAACATGGGAAGATACCATCATTGATGACATCGATGAAGATACAACTAACTGGTTCAATACCTCCATGATTGTGCGAAGAATGCTGAGAGAGAGAAAGCCACAAAAGGACGCCTGTCTTCAAAAACACTCTAGCTCATTTGCCAACATGGCAAGGCACGAGCCTCAGGTGATCAGATGCTAACATCCAAGCTTGCAAAGCAGTGCAGAGAAGTGAAAAATGAAGACCTCAAGGAAAGAAGAGCAGAAGTCCTGGAGGATGCAGCAGAAGTCTGAAAATGCATTCACAACTCCCGCCTGTCCTTCACCATCTATAAGACAAAAAAAATGACTGCCCTCCAATGTCCTAATGGATCTATCACATCTTCCAGAAAGGAAATGGAGAAGATTATCAATGACTTCTATTCAGATCTTTTTGATAGCCACGCCCACCTACCCACATACCAAATTCCTCAGGATGGATATGTCATTCCCAACGTTCTCCCTTCTGAAATCCAACATGCCATATTATCAGCGGAGAAAGGAACAGCACCAGGCCGAGACAAGATCAGACCCGAACACCTGAAGAATATGTCTTCAGTACTCATCAATACACTGGCTCGGCTCTTGTAAGATGCCCTCCCAATGGAAAACCAACAGGACAGTTCTACTGTTCAAGAGGAGAGACATCCACAACATTGGCAACTATTGCCCATCTGCCTGTAGTCCAACACTACAAACTGTTCACTCGAGTCATCCTGAACAGGATTGGCAAACATTAGATGAAGACCAACCATGCAAGTAAGCTGCCTTCCGAAAAGGATTCAGCACAATCGACCATATCCACACGGTAACCAAGCTCATTGAGGTTTGTAGGGAGTACAGATGCAGCTCTGTCTCACATTCATTGATATAAAGAAAGCCTTTGATTCTGTGGAGACTTAAGTGGTCATCGAAGCCCTATTCAAACAGGGTGTTCAAACCCAATTCATAAAGATCCTTCATGAGTTGTATTACGGATTCACCACCAGGATCTCACCATTCTACAGGGAATTGATCTTCTACGTCGTCAAAAGAGGGGTTTAGCACGTAACACCATTTCATCAAAACTCTTCAGCACCACCCTCGAGAACATCATGCGACAATTAGAATGGGAAGGAATGGGAGTGAAGATAGACAGTCGGCAACTCACGCCACCTCTGCTTCACTGATGACATCGTTCTAATAACACCAAACATCAGCCAAGTAGCACAGATGCTGGCTGACTTTGACCGAGAATGTGGAAAGATAGGTCTACAGCTGAATCTCAACAAAACTATGTTCATGAAAAATGAAAGAGTTCCGGAGGCCCCATTCACTCTCAACGGAACAAACATCTCTGAATGCAGCAGCTATTCATTCCCTGGTCGAGAAGTCAACATGATGAATGAACTAAAACCTGAGCTGCCCAGGAAGAAAAGAGCAGCCTTCAAAACAATTGAAGAAATATCCAAAAGGACAAAGAACCTCAGCTCCAAGCATATCTCTTTGACTCCACCATTTTCCTGCATTAACATATGCCTCAGAGACCTGGGCCATACGAAAGCATGTTGAGAATGCTATCTGGTTCTCCCAAAGACGAATCAAAAGAGCCATGTTTGGAATATCACGCCTCACTCAAGTGAGAGAAGGAATCCAGAGTTATGACCTCTGTCACTGTCCCAAGTCAAGGACCATGTTTCATTTGCCAGGACATCAAAAATCAGATGGGCTGGTCTTATAATGTGATCTGGAGATAACGCTGGACTAGAATCGTTAACTATTGGATTCCACGTGTCATCAAAAGATCACGTGGTTTGCCCACCTACAAGATGGTCAAACTTCCTTATCAAGACCCTGAATGAAAGGTTCGAGGCTATTAGTATTCCTGAAACAACCAGATGCCATTGGGCCAAACTGGCATGTGATAGAGTCAAATGGAAATATTACTGGCACCCCGCTGGAGCAAATCGATGAATAATGGGATATCAAGTGATCAAGTGATCTGTTAACACCTTCTCCCCACCCTCTTACTACCTACTTTATCTTTTTAGACTTCAGTTTTTTCCCCATTTTGTTTATTTGGAGACCACAACTTGTTGCACTAAGAATTTTCTCCTGGAGGGCAGGAGGCGATAGCCCAGTGGGTAGGGCCTTTGCCTTGCACTCGGCCGGCCTGTGCCAGCCCGTGTTCAATCCCGGCATTCCATATAGTCCCCGAGCACCGCCAGGAGTAATTTCTGAGTGTAGAGCCAGGAGTAACCCCTGAGCTTTGCGGGTGTGACCCAAAAAGCAAAAAAAAAAAAAAAATAATAATAATTTTCTGCTGGTTTAGGGATCACTCCTGGCAGGGTCAGGAGAACACAATGTTGGTAGGAACAAGCAAGACAAGTGCTTTGTCTGCTGTACTTTTCTCCATCCCCTCTTTGACATTTCTTGCAATTATCTTTTACCTTTATAATTGTATTCACCCCATCCCCACACCCCATTAATTGTGCTTGTTTGTGGGCTACAGGTGGTCCTACCAAAGTATTGCATACTCTATTTTCAGAGTTTGCTTCTGATAGATTTGAGGAAACCAACTACACAATGCTAAGGATCAGACCCAGGGTTCTCACATGCAAGCATACACTTAGCTTATTGAATTATTTCTCTATTCCGTGCACCTGCTTTAAGCTTAGCAAAGTGATCTTCAAAGTTGTAATGCATGTCAATTAAAATATTTCTATCCTAAGCCCAAGACCTTTCAAAAAGCCTAACTTCTTTCCTACAGACTTTTCCAGAAAATTGTCACTTCCCTAGTGTTAATCCTAGTGTAGAGAGTTATTCGACTTGCCAATTTATACCCTGGCACAGTTAAATTACTATAGCTGAAATGTTTAAAGAGATCATTTATCACATGTAATAGAAGCAAATTTGTTTGATTCATTTCTCTTTCTCCTTATTTTTAAATGGCCCTCTACTTCTCTCTTCTTAGTAACTTGGAAGTATATTAGCAATTAATCTTTTTACTAATGGCTTTTGGTTAGATAATGATCAATCAGTGACTTGGATTTTTTCCTGAAGTTTTTGCTCAATTTCTTTTCCAACTGGCAATGCTCTTATACTCAGAATTACCTTTCGAATTGGAAAAGTTTTATTTCTAACAAATTAATCTCCTTTATGGAAATTTCCTTAAATGCTCTAATTGATGCACCTCAGTGGGTCAACAATAATCTCATGACAGCAACCAAATTGAGGGGATTGTTTTAAAAGTTATAGGATAGAAACTAGATGTCTGGATAGACCCTGTACAAGCAATTTGTTCTAGGACAAGTTACCATGTATATTAAGCCTCATTCTCTTTATGTACACATAAAGGTACATAAAAATTAACTTGAAATTAATTTTGACAATAGTTCCATTTTCTATCCATTTTAATGACTTCTAGTTTTTAAAATGTAGCAAAGGATAGTGACGTATGGGACTTATACACATGATGCTTAAATTCATAAAAATCTTTTCTTTATGCCTTTAAGTTACGCCAAATAGAAACTCAACTAGTAAAATAAGATTATCTGTCCAAGTGATATAGATAATTAGAAACACAAGCTTCACCAAATATATATTTATAAACATACTATTTCAGTAGAGAAAGAAAGAGAGAAAGAGAGCCTCAAACACCAGCTTAGTTCATTCAGATATCAGCTCAGCAGTAGAATTAATGGTTGGACTAATTCATTAACTTTGTTTAACAGTTTTATCTTTTTTAAAATGAGGATAATCATTTAATTACATAAAATAGTGAATAAAATTCATTTCTGTGAGGATTATTGAATGTGTATGTGTTTAAATCAGTAGACAATGAGTATTTGTTATTATTACTGTATGCCAGGCACTTTGCTAGATATGGGGAATATAATTATGCACCTTGAAGAATATAGGCAGTGAGGACACAAACACATATTCATATAAAATTTAAAAGAGAAAAACTCATACCAAGGGGGAAAAAAACCAGGGTGCCACCATGTACTTAACAAGGACGATGGGAGTGTAGATAGGAAATAGGGAAATACATGTTAAGCAATGGGAATGGAAAGATGATTGTCCAGTCCTTCCTTTGTACATGATGATGGCCCCCAGGTTCAATCTTAGGAACCTATATATTCCCCTAAGTCCCACCAAGACTAATCCTGATGCAGAGACCATATTATACCTAAGAACCTCTGGGTATAATACTGAGTGTAAGCCCACAACAAAACAAAACCAAAAGGTGTTATTTTCATGTTAAACATTTTACTTCAAAAAACATTTAATTTCCTTAAATATTATAGTATTTAAAAGGTAATTGAAACCTGATTGATTAATAGTTTCTTTATTATAAATACCTTTGTTTATGATCATACATGAGCCTTGTTTAATTATTTTCCACATTTGTGATAAAGAATAAACTTATCTATCTTACAGCCTATCAGCTAAGAGTGTGCCAACCTCCACCACCTGTTCCTAATGCTGAAATTTTGACGGAAGATGATGAATTTGAAATAGGTAAAGTCCATTAACTTACTTCCAAAGAAAACACTGTTACAGAGTTATTTTCTCATTAAAAAATACAAATGAAGAATAGTACTAGGGGCTGGAACAATACTACAACAGGTACTTTGCACGGCCAATCCGCATTTGATCCCCAACATCCCTATGTTCCCAGAGCATTTCCGGTAAAGCTCAGGGTTACTTTTGGCTGTTCGTTCAGGAATCACTCCTAGTGGTGCTTTTGCGACCATATGGGATGTTGGCGATTGAACCGGCGTCTGGTGCATGCAAGGCAAGCGCCCTACCCCCTGTACTATCACTCCAGTCCCATCAATTCTGATTATTCAATTGATACAAAGTACTAGTTGTTCGATATTTTGACTATCAATTCTTTTATCTAGTAACCTTTATGTTTGAAAATAGCTAAATGAAAAAAATGCATTTACAGTAGAAAAATCTGCCTTTTTTACCATTGTCTGTTATTTATCAAAGATCCTATCTCTTTTTGAAAATAGGAGATATTATTAGGTACCAGTGTCTTCCAGGATTTACTTTGGTTGGAAATGCAATTCTGACATGCAGATTAGGGGAAAGACTTCAAATGGATGGAGCACCTCCAGTTTGTCAAGGTAATGGCTTTTATAATAATGTCTTTCATACATTTGCTTTATTTTTAATTACATGTTGACCAAATTCAAAACATATTTTATAGAAATAAATTTTATGATAATAACATTTAAAATATTCAGCTTAGAGGTGAATACTTTTTAAATTTACTACATGATTTTTACATGTTTGAATTTTTGCATTAACATATTTTTGCATTTTTGAATTTATCTTGCAGTTAAACGTGATTTTAATCTTCCAAAGTTTAGTTTTTATGCTTAGCCCGAATTTAGTTTAACTTTTTATGTTGTGCTAAATAGAGATAGATGTATGAAGGAAGAGAAATTTTTTTCTTAAAGGCTCCAGTGCTGTTGGCCTTTTTTGGGTACACTGTCTTCTAGAGTTTGGATACATTGATCATTATTGAACTCCTGTTAAGGATGAGATCAGAGAAAAATCAATCAGAAAGTCAGAGATAGTCAAGGCTATGAAAGTAACATGGTACAGGGACTATGCTTCCTATAGGTGGAAGTATTTTTTGTAGTAACTAATTTTCTAATTTTTTAGAAAATTAGATACTACAAAAAATACTTTAAATACACTTTTTAAACAATTGGGGGTAAGGAATCTAGAGAGGCCACTGTTTCCTAAGCTGTAAGTTCCTGATGACAAGTGGAATTTAAATGAGTTAACCCAGTGTGGGGAACGCCTCCGGGGTCCCCGACAGTGTCAGGACAGAGGTTCTCTTCCACCTCCGAGGGCGCCGGGAGAACAGATGAAAACTCACGAGTCGGTGCAGTTCCAAAAAGGCTTTTAATAGTACAAAAGCTCTTCCACAGCACTCCAATACAATGAACAAACTTTAGCTCTGGTCGAACTTAGACCATACGAAAGAGCCTAAGTCTCCCATCAAAGAGAGGAGGATCTCACCCAAGCTGAGTCCTACCCAGAAGGAGCAAAAGGCCAAAGAGCAAAAAGCCAAAAGCCAAAAAGCCGCAAGGCTGAGGAGCCAAAAGCCAAAAGCTAAAAGGCCCAAAAGGCAAAAGTGAAGGGGCCTCAAGTCAGCCCCTTATATACACCAAAGTAATCCAATCGAGGAGGGTCATGTCAACAAAGAACTCTAAACAGAGTGTAGTGCCACACCCTATTGCAGGTATAAACAAAGGTTATGCCAAGGTCTAATCCTTTCTACCAAGATTATCTCTTATGTAAAACAGTGGAGAGAGGGGCTGGTATAAACTAATACATCTTAACTTCATGAGCTTCATGTAATCTAGATGGTACCCACAAGGTCCTTCGTATTATTATCTGCACCAGGGTGATTCTGAGTATCTTGTTCTCGTGTACTGAAGGGTCACTCTCACTTGCTTAGAGCAAACTAGTATGATCCTTCCTATAGTCTTCCTATAGTCTCAGCGTAGCCAGGGTAGTAGTCTCCTGGTAAGTTCTAACTGTCCCACACTGGGTGCAGTGGGTATAAAAGAGGAGCTGTGCCCAATCTAGAAAACATAGAAGTCTTAGTAGATGTATAAGTCAGAAGTTATTCAATCATTTGACTTCTGTAACTGCCACACCCTCTAGCAGTGTTTACATAGAAGAGAAATCTCATTAGAATGAACCTTGGCTTAAATAAGATTAAGCTGGGAGTGGGCAATACAACAAAGCTCCCAGGTTAGCTAAACCTGTCCTCCAACAACCCTATATGTAGGTATATGTGGAGATGCTTATGTGACAGTGTAGCTTGGACATCATATAATCACTGTTACAAGGGCACAGCTGTTATGAATTTTGAATTAACTGGTACAATTATGATGTTCAGATACTATGTGTTATTAATTTGTGTTATAGAATCCAGAACATTTCTTAACATGTAAGATGTAGTGATTAATGATACATATTAGAAAATTTAATTAAAATTGAATTAAGCTTGATTATTTCTTGCCAGATGTTCTCTGTTTGCTACCTTCATTGGAGATGGAAATTTCCCAATGACATGGAAATATATTCCTTATGCACTATCTAAATGGTTCCAATGAGCCTAAAGTAAAAGGTCCGCTTAGTAACCCAAGCTCTTTTTTTTTTCTTTTTTGGGTCACACCCAGTAATGCTCAGGGGTTACTCCTGGCTCTGCACTCAGGAATTACTCCTGGTAGTGCTGGCGACTATATGGGATGCTGGGGATTGAACCCAGTTTAGCCACATGCAAGGCAAACGCCCTACCCAATGGACTATAACTCTGGTCCCAATCCACACTTATTATGTAGAAATTAACAACTGTATTCTGTCTCATTGGAATCTTTCCAAGAAAACGGAATGATTTTTAGTAGGGGTTTTAGAGTAGCTCGAGGAAAGGAATGCTTTGTGCCATATATCAACTCCAATCTGAGAATTCTGGTCTTTTTCATTAAGTATTGTTATTTATAGTAATATTCATAATATTGTTGTTTTCAGTAAATGCTAAATATTTCACATTAAATATTGTGATGTTACTCAGGTATTCTGTATCTTTTACTTGTACTCCTAGGGTCAAAATGTTACCAATCTTCTTACTTTTCAGGGAATAAGTTATTCACAATTATGTAAGATTCATATTCAAAAATTAAGACTAATGCATGGATTAGTTAATGTCATTATTGGGAAGTTGTGGATGGACATTATAAAGCTATGTAGGAAAAATATTTTTAAAAAATGACTTTTATCTTTACTCTGATAGGCAAAGGCTGTTGTAAACTTTGGAAGGACAGAACTTCTTTATTTTATACCTAGACTCCTATTTAATAAATTTATGTCAAAACAAACTAATCCAAACAAAGCAACCATTATATAGTTAATTTTATCCCCTTGTCTCTCAAATTCCCCATTTTTGCTAGTGTCATAGTTTCCTGTACCTTGAAACTATATCTCTTTTAGTAGTCTGTTTGCTATGGAGGATACCAGTAAAGATTTTTTTGACTCATAATAGCACTCACTTACAGTTTATAGCTCATAAATCACCCCTCAGTATGAATCCATGAAAATTTGCTGTATTAATTAATTGACCAGGAAGTTAGCTAAAATGCTGAATTACATTTTTCTTTGATTAAATTAATTCACGAGTTTGCTAAAGCAGTCACTCATTTTGAAGTTCATTAGAACTCATCTATAATATGTTAAGCCAGTAAGCTTAAATAGTTTTTTTCACTTTCTAAAGTGGGTTAGATCTTTATTTATTGTTTATTCTTAGAGTCTCTGCAACTCTCTGCATAACATTTAAAATATGGACATTGTAAATATGATTGTCTTAAATTTTTTTGATCTAAATAAAATATAATAAGTTATTGTGTTTGGAAATTTAAAACAATACAATGCTACAAACTCTACTTGCGAGAATTTGGAAATTAAAAATTAAAAATTGAGCATGTTTCCACATATATAAAATGGTGATTAAATTGGACACATGTCTCAGAATTGTTGTGACAAATAAATGTCATGATTAACTAAACTGTCTAATAGTATTTGACATATTGTGACTATCAACAAGTATTTGTTTTAACTGACTGCCAGAATTTTAAATGTTAGATGCTATGGAATCTAACAATGTTGCTGCATATTAGATGCTATGGTAATAGGTTAATTTGTATATTTACTGAATTAGATCATTTCAATTTTAAAACTTACAGTTATAATTTTCGATTAAGTACATATAAGACATGGCATTTGTTAACCATAGCATAGGAAGGGAGAAACAAAGTTATGAAATAATCGCCATAAAATACATGCTAGCTGCAATAGGAGTGTGATATAGCAGAAACACTGAGAAACAAATTAACTATCATAGTGGGATTGATGGAGGAGCAGGTCAGGGTTCATGCAGGATTAGCTATTTGATGTGGGTATATATGAAAATACACTGCCATGTAAACTCTACCAACTTGTATAAGGACATTCCAAAAGCACAGATAAATGTACTAAGTTTAGGAAGTAGATAGGTAGTTATTCAAATATATATGAATACATTATGTTTATGAGAAGGAGCAGCAGGAAATCATGTAGGACAGGTAGATAACAATCAAACGTGAAAGTTCTTGTGTCATGAAACTATGGAACCATTTTGCAATAAAGGAGTCATGGTTTGAATAGCCCAATTATTTACCTCAGTACTTCAGGAGTATTAAATAAATTAATCTTTTATTAAAAGTAAAAAAAGTTTAAAAAATCTTATATTGCCATATAATTATGTATGTCTTTTATTTAAATATGCTCTAACTGCACAACCACATATACTTTAGTTTTTGACTCAGTATTCTATACCATTTCCAACATTCCGTTTATTTGCTTCCCATTTATTGAAAAAAAAGGTCAGTTTTTTTCTCAGACTGAGAATGGGTTGATACCATTTATACAGCTATTTTTTTACAAAGTACTAAAATCATATCCAAGGGACAAAGATCTCAGAATAAATTAAAACACAGAAGAAAAAACATTTAAGAAGATAGACAGTTTTTAGGCCAATCATTTTATCTTTTGGATGTTGAATCTGACCATATTCTACAATTGACATTTCTTCAATGTATATATTATATATTGAATATATGTTATGACAAATTGTTTTTCAAGTTTTTTTTATTATATTCAAAATTTAACTTGATTAACTATTTATCATTTTAATTTTTTAATTCCTCTTGTTTTTATCGGTACACTACCTTGAAACTTCATTCTTGACTATTTTACCACTGTTTATTTTGGCAATGCTTGAAATGGACTGAATAGCCTCACAGATGCAGGGTATAAGTGCTCTACCCTGAGCTATAACCCTGGCCTTTATTTCTTTGTTCTTAGAACCCATAAATTACAAATGTCTAAATCCTTCAAATACTCATCAACATCTAATTCCAATATTTGGTGTTTTCAATCATAACTCATTTGAACAGTGAAAAAAATGAATTATTCTTAAGGTGATGTTCTAATTAGTTTGAGCTGTATTTGCTATTAAGACCAATGTGGAAATTTAGCAGTTAAAAATAGGAACTATCATGGTGAATTTCTAATTCACCAAACTTGAAAAAGTTCCCTAACCCCCATTCCTTCAGTTGCTTAAATATCCCCACAGTAACACTAAAAATTTGGCCTGTGTTAATTTCACAGTGATGGACATAGAACTTTTTGCCCTAGATACATGTTCAGACAAGTGGAAAATTCTTATTTTGAACTTGAGCCTGGCAAGCTTTTCGTGTTTTTTTTTTTTGATATGCCAAAAACCAGTAACAATTATGAACCTCATTCCCATGACCTGAAAGAATGGTTTGAGGCTCTTCCTGTCCCTGGAGCAAGCAGATGCCCTTGGTCTACACTTGCTTGTGACAGGACTTATGGAGATGTTACTGGTGCCTGCTTGAGCAAATCAATGAGCAACAGGAAGACAAGTGATACAAGTGATTTTGAACTAAATCCTCTTTAGTTAGCTAAATATGTTGTATGTATAGTAAGTCTTTATTTAACATACTTTATAGGTTCCATGAAAATTAAATTTTAAACAAGATGATGTACAGCAGTATTCAATCAACTGTGTTGTTACAGTTCTGTATAAAGTGAGTTATACTAAGAAGTCATAGTTATCCTGAGAATTTTGTCACCATAGAAACTCAAAAGAGACACTTGGTCATTGATAATACTAGCATTCCAAATATAAATTTAAAGAATGTTTACAATTTTTCTAATATCTAAATTTACCCAAGTTTACAGTAGAAATAGCAATGTTTTTAAAAATATCTAACTTTTAAAATATTTTGTGTACATTTATCAAAATATATTAACCCACATATTCTCAAGAAAAACAATTATGTTAGGAGAATTGATATTTTTTCAAACTTTTATGCTCTGGAAATAACACAAATGAATTATATCTTGTTCAAAATTGTCATAAAGATTATAATCAGCGTTAGAAAGCGTTTCCCTGCAATACATATTCTGAGTGTAAGCATTTCGAATTAAAACTGAGTAGAGAGGTCATTACATAAAACAGTAAAAGAAAAATGCAAGGACCAGAACATAGACAAAAGACAAGAGAAACAAAGGGAACAGAATGAAAAGAGTAAAGAAACAGAAAAAAAAAATGAAATGAAAAATAGAAGGGAGCGAATTACCTGTATTCAACTACCTTTGTATTCAATTACCTTTCTAATTACTGTCCAGACAGGTAATGTAGCATTCATATAATACCAGAGAAATACTGAGCATCGCTGGGTGTGACCCAAAAAAGCAAAAGAGAGAGAGAATGAGAGAGAGAGAGAGCGAAAGAGAGAGAGAGAGAGAGAGAGAGAGAGAGAGAGAGAGAGAGAGAGAGAGAGAGAGAGAGAGAGAGAGAGAGAGAGAGAAAAAAAAATTCTTTGGGGGACCGGAGCTATAGCACAGCGGGTAGGGCGTATGCCTTGCATGTAACCGACCTGAGTTTCGATCCCGGCATCCCATACGGTCGCCTGGCACCCCAGGAGTAATTCCTGAGCAAAGAGCCAGGAAGTAACACCTGAGCCTTACTGAGTGTGACCCAAAAAGCAAAAATTAAAAAAAGCAAAAAAAAAAAAAAAAAAGCCCAGAGAAATAAATGTTTTAAGTTTCAGATCGCTTCCCGTATTGTACAAGACTGCCGTATTGTACCAATTTTCTCTAATAAAATTCAAGGCGTTCTCTTGTAGTCATCGACTATGAAAGCAGAGTACTTAGTACTTAATATGCAATTTTCAATTAGATCTAAATATCTTTATTTTACAGTGCTTTGTCCTGCCAATGAATTGCGTTTAGACTCCACAGGAGTCATATTGAGCCCAGGATATCCTGACAGTTACCCAAACCTTCAGATGTGTGCCTGGAGCATTTCAGTGGAAAAAGGATATAACATCAGCATGTTTGTAGAGTTCTTCCAGACAGAAAAAGAATTTGATGTTCTTCAGGTGTATGATGGTAACCATGGGTTATATTTATTGTATATACATAAATTCAGTTGAAGTCTTTCTATTACATATGTAACTGCTTACATTATCTTACTTAATTGCAGAGATTTTCAAAGCATAAACATCAAATTTATCTATAAGCTAATTATTAGATTATTATTTTGCAAATTATAGACATTTATAGACTTAAAATATTTCATAGTATGTCTGTAGTTAATGTAGAACGTGAATCACTTCTACTATAATTAATAGTATTATAAATATACAAAATACTAAATATGTAAAATGTTACATATGTAAAATACTAAAAAGAAAAAAGAGAAATAAAAGAGTTTTAATTATATTGAGGTAATATTATTTTTTTTCTGCAGGACCAAATATTCAAAGCCCAGTACTCATTTCCCTCAGTGGCGATTATTCATCTGCTTTTAATATAACAAGCAATAATCATGAAGTGTTTCTTCAGTGGTCTGCAGATCATGGCAATAACAAAAAAGGCTTCAGGATAAGATATATTGGTAGCGATATTTTTCATAGTTCAGACCTCACCAGTGGCCTTGGTATGGTTGTGATTTAAAAGCACACTTTTCACTTAGTCATGAAATGAATTACTCCATTGAGGCTTTTTAAATTTAATTAAATACTTTATTATACCACCGTGAGATATACAATTACAACGTTGTTTATGTTTGGAGGTTTCGGTCACATAGCGTTCCAGCACCCGCCCTCCGCCAGTGCCCATATCCCACCACCAATGTCCTCAATTCCCTCCCCCTCCCATAGCCTGCCTAAATGGCAGTTTCTTTATCTCTTTTCTTTCTCCCTCTCTCTCCCTTCCTTTTCCTACACATTGTGGGTTGCACTACATACACTTGGAAGCCATCATGTGCATTTTTTTGCCTGTATTTAATGCTCATTTCTATGTTGGTATCAGCCCTTTCGACATTTATTCACACATGTTCCCTTCTCTGTCTTACCTAACCTCTGACTCCCTCATGTTTGCGGTAATTTCCACTTTTGGTAAGACCACCTGATATATTTTTGTCATGCAAATAAATGCAGTCATTCTATGTCTCTCTCTTTCCTGCTGACTAATTTCACTCAACATGATCCTTTCCATGTCCATCCATTTATAGGCAAATTTCATAACTTCATTTTTCCTGACAGTTTCATAGTATTCCATCGTGTAGATGTACCACAGTTTCTTTATCCAGTCATCAGTTCTCAGGCATACTGGTTGTTTCCAGGTTCTGGCTATTGTGAATAGTGCTGCTATGAAAATAAAAGTGCGGATTGTGTTTCCGCTGTGTGTTTTTGGCTTCCCAGGGTATATTCCCAGGAGTGGTATGGCTGGGTCAAAAGGGAGCTCAATTTCTAGTCTTTGGAGGAATGTCCATATTGTTTTCCAGAAAGGTTGTACAAGTCGACATTCCCACCAGCAATGTATGACAGTCCCCTTTTCCCCACATCCACGCCAGCACTTGTTGCTTTTACCCTTTTGAATATGGGCCAGTCTCTGTGGTGTGAGGTGATATCTCATTGTTGTTTTGATTTGCACCTTTCTGATGATTAGTGATGATGAGCATTTTTTCATAAGCCTTTTGGTCATTCAAATTTCTTCCTTGTCAAAGTTTCTGTTCATCTCTTCTCCCCATTTTTTGATGGGGTTGGTTGTTTTCTACTTATATAGCTGTACCAGTGCCTGATATATCCTGGATATTAACTACTTATCAGATGGGTATTGGGTGAATATTCTTTCCCATTCTGTGGACTGCCTTTGTATCTTAGTCACTGTTTCTTTTGAGGTGCAGAAGCTCTTTAGTTTCATGTATTCCCATATGTTTATGTTTTCTTCTAGTTGCTTTGTTAATGGTGTTTCACCTTTGAAGATGTCTTTGGCTTATTGATGCTTTTTGAACCCCTTATGTAACCTCTCTGTGTTTTAGTTCTGTCATTATAATAATTCTATAACATTCCTTCAATTTTTAGAACATGTTAAAATAAGTTATTTAAAACCTATTCATTATAAATTCTATGCAGATATTTTAAATACTTTTTCCCCTTGAACTATCAGAAAATGTTTTGTTGCTCATTTGTGAATATTTGATCTGTTTAGAAAGAACGTCTTACAATGACAGTTTTAAACAAAAGATATATATATAAAATAGTAACATATTCTTATCACTTTCTGTTTATTGTAATTGTTAAATATATGAAATGTTGAAAGAAATGATAGACACTTTATTTTGAAATCTTGAGCTTTTAAATATAATTTTTGTCATTACTCCCTTTCATTGAATAATATTTAGAAAAATGTAGTCTGAAAGGTTTTTTAAATATAAAGATGAAATTGCTTTTATGCTTAGTTCTGTTCATAATGGCTGCTGATACTGGAGCCACTGATTTTCTTGTTGAGTAAGTGTACATAAATAGTATTCATTATACGAAGGTTATATTCCTTTCCTTTATTGCTACCCTAAATCATGTCAGAGAACAGGAAAAAGTGCTTAATAACAGAATATTTCAGAACCAATCAGCCATTTCTTTCTGTACAATGCTGTGACCACGGTTCCCTAGGCCACGGGTCATTGCTAATCAGTTCTACTGAAAATTACTTTCATAAATACTGTATGAAAAATTTTGACACAGTAATCTGAGGCACAGACTTTAAGGTTTTTAATATTAGTTTAAACTATGTGTTCTAGAATTTTACTAATATAACTGAGCACAAACATATACAAATATTCAGAATTTTTATCTTAGTGATTTTAAAACTAAATTATAGTTTGCCTTCAGCTTACTAGCAATTTGTCTTTAACATATTATTGATAACTTGTGACAGAAATCTTAATGCATATGTATAAATTTTTCCTATAATAAATGTCTCCTAAATTAGAAATAAGTAACTATCCGCAATAGAAAATTTTTCAGAAGGTGAACTGCTTTGGGCCACACCCAGTGGTACTCAGACCTTGTCCCTAGCTCTGTACTTTAGGATTACTCCTGACAGAGCTCAGGAGAAGACTATATGGGCTTCTAGGACTCAAACCTGGGTAGGTCGCATACAAAGAAAACATCCTCCCTGATGTACTATTGTCCTGGCCCAGTAGAAATATTTTTAAAATTGAAATCCAGATCCTAATACTAAATTTTTCAGTATTTGAAATTGTATTTTATATTGAGTAAACAATATAAATGCTTGTGTTTTAGTTGTGTTCCCAAATGACATCTGAAAATCAGATTAAATTTTGTTTTTAAAAACTATAATGACAACATTCAAATCAAAGTTATAAAGAATATGACTTTATTATATACTTAAACACTTATGTGTATTGATATTCATTGAATAAATTGAGTAAAACATAATGAAATGCCATGTTTTCTTCAATAACAGCTCAACGCATCGAACGTGTATTTCCTCTTATGGCACGTGCATCTGCTGTACAACCTGTTTCTTATTACATACCCCTAAAGTCGTTTCTTAGATGAGTACATTGACATTTCAAAGGGTAAATGGATCTTCTCAGGCTGAATAGTCTTCAAAGTACAAATATATGACAAAGTCACTTGATGATATCCTTTGACATTTCAGGCTTCCAAAATAAGAGAACTTTTATTTTATTGGCATTTTTATCACCACTTATAAGCATTCTTGACAGCATGGTATCTCTTTAATAACCTAGAAGAAAGACTATGGATTGTAAGGGTGTATTTCATACATCAAATAAAGTGAAATGCATGACTTAACATGATGTAGGTGTCTGCAGAAAGATGTTCTAAACAGCATATTCTAAATTGTTGCTTCTGGAGCTGTTTAGGCTCTTCAAAGGATAAGAAAAGCAGTTTCTACAATTCACTGACATATTTTTAGGGCCAATGAACCTCTGGAGTCTTATGAAAATATTTTCTTTCAATATCAAGGACCTTAGGGATGATAATAATTAGGGAAATCCCTCAATCCTAATAGTTATATCTATTGAGTATTCTTGCAAAATGGCAGAAAATAGCACCAGTTTACATAAGTAAAAAATCACGTAAATGGCAATTGACTCATTTTTCAATTACTACCTGGCGTTATGAAAAATTTCTAATTAAAATTAATCATCTTTCCTTTTGAAAAGCTTTCTACTGTAGTACACCAGAATCTCCACCTCACGGATACATTATCAGTCAGGCGGGTGGACAGCTTAATAGCGTGGTCCGATGGGCTTGTGATCGAGGATTTCGACTTGTTGGAAAAAGCAGTGCTGTGTGCAGAAAGTCTTCCTATGGGTACCATGCGTGGGATGCTCCTGTCCCTGCTTGTCAAGGTTAAGTATCTGCCCCCAAATGATCAAATGTGAGAATGAAATGCCAATTCATTGCACTTCTATATTTGGATGACCAAAACCTTGGACACTTTATTTAGAATCATGTTGTTTTTGTGCTTAAAGTGATAAATTTTAGAATGAGTTACATGATTCATTTCTCATGTGCATTTTGGCCTTTATTCTTGTATGTATTTACACCAATATGTATGATTTACTTAGGTGTATTTAGTTCCAGGGCTTCAGTGTTGGGCAGTGGCTGACCTAGTGCCCTTTATATAAGTATTAGATTCGTTTGGCTATATATTAGCACTAATAGGTCGTCTGTAGCTAAATACCAGAAGCTAGGAAATTTTTCTGAAGACTAAGTTTCATTCTGAGAGTGCTCTTGAGCAAAAAAATTGAAAGAAGAAAATGTTACTAACAGTTGGTTTCATTTTACTTTACTGTTTACCTCTGTGGGCAGAAGTTGACTGTATATTTTGAAAAATTAGACAGTCTCTAAGCATCTTAAGTAAAAATAACGATGTAATTTAATGAATAAAAATAAATTTAGAGTTTTCTACTTAGGATTTATTTTTTATAACTTAATTATCTTACTTAGGTATAATCACAAAGAAAATATAATATCAGTTACAAAATAAATTCTATCATTAGACTTAAAAGTTTTTCAAATATTTTACATAGCATATTCTGTCAAAATGAATGAAATGTTTGACTAATTTGGTTTAGAATAACATAACAACTTTGAATAGTCACATTAAGATGAGATAATAAATAATGGTTCTTTCCATATATATACACATACACACACACATATATATGTATATATTATATATCACTATATTATATATATATATATATATCACTGTATCACTGTCATCGATTTGCTCAAGTAGGCAACAGGAATTTATAGAGGAAAACTGTTGAGAAACTCATTAGAATTAGGGTCAGGAATAATGTAGTACAGGAAGTAAGGATCTTGCCTTGCATATGGTTGTAATAGTTATACTCCTGATTTGAATCTCAGGCACCAATATGGACTCCTAAGACTGCCAGGTGTTATTCCTGAGTAGTCAGAAAAAATCCCCATCAACACTGGAGGGAGTAGCTCAGAAATTTACTACTCCGCTCCCCAAAATTGAAAAATAAAACTAAGATAAAATAAAGGAATAAATATCAGATAATGGGAAATGACTTCTTATTCCTATTAAGCTGTCATTTCTAATTATGAAAAGTTAATTCTCGAAGCTGGGGCAATAGTACAGTGGGTAGGGCATTTTCCCTGCATACTGCCAACCCGGTATGATCCCCAGCATCCCATAAGGCCTTCTTGAGCAACACCAGGAGTAATTCCTGAGTCAGAGCCAGGAATAACCCCTCAGCATCGATGGGTCTGACCCCCAAAAGCAAAAAAAATAAAAGCTCATCATATGTAAATGAGTAAAAAAATGACTGTTCCTTAGTTCTCTGATGTAGGAAATATTAATAATTTATTGAAGTACAGGACACATTGTCACAGTAAGTTAAAGTCCTGTTTTTTTCTAAATAGATAGATATATAAAATAATCTACTAACCTTTGACCAATAAACAGTAGGAGTGTGTACAGAATCTTTTCATTGTGCAATTTTGTATAATTCCTCAGGAGATAATCTTTTATTTCATGTTGTTAGAAGCATAGGAACTGAAATTTACATAAAATTTATACCTATTTTAAATAACTTGTCAAGTAACTGAAATTGAACAATCACATTTCAGTTTTATAGGTTATACAACTATGAAATACGTATTTATTCCTAAGATTAAGCAAATGCTGAAACATAAAGCTTTATGGCTGAAAAAATTAAAGAATAACCGAAAGCTTCTCAATTATGTAATAAAAATTATATTAAGTAGAAAGGGAATAAACTCATATAGCTCTGATCTCAGCTGAAATCCAAATTAAAATTATTTGAACTTCGTGTTGGGGAGTAACACAGTCTTACCTAGTGGTTCTCTGGTGTCCATATGGTGTGTGAAATTGAACATACAACCTCTACATGTGAAGCATATGTGCAAATTCTTTCTCTCCCTGTGCCATCCACTCCTTTTGAATCTTACTACATTTTCTTGAGCTTCCATTTTATATCTAACAAGAGTTAAAGGTAAAACATCCAACATTCACTCTTCATATTCAGTTAAGTATTTTGTCATTGGGATCAAGCCTTCCCCTTGCTTTGAAGAATAGAACTATTCTCTTCCCTTTTGTACAGATTAATATTGTGCAGTGTATATAGAATCAGCCTTTTCTATTTTCTCCCTTACTTTGAATTTATTGTTTTTTTTTATTTGTTTTTGCTTTTTGGGTCACATCTGGCAATGCTCAGGGGTTACTTCTGGCTCTGCACTCAGGAATTACTCCTGGCAGTGCTCTGGGGACCATATGGGATGCCGGGGATTGAACCCGGTCGGCATGGGCCGGCAGCATTCAAGGCAAACACCCTACCCGCTGGGCTATTGCTCCGGCCCTCTTTTTTTTTTTTCTTTTGCTGAGCATTCTGTAGATAAGTTCTTTGGTAAATGCTCAGGGATAATGATTCTTCTGGAGTCAATTTCATTTCCATTTTTAGCTAGAAGTGAAATTATTAGCTACTTTTAGGCACAGTTTTGCTATGATTTTAATATGTTGCCTTTTTATTTTCAGTTCTAAAATATGGTCATGTTACACCAAAGATACTTACGGAATTATGCTACATGGACTGATTTCAACATTTTTTTCTCACCTAACCAACTATTCCAAAATCATGTAGTTAATTGAATTGAAATAGTAATTATAAATGAAAATTCCCTAAAACCCTAAATACAAATATAAACATTGCTTTAATTGTTATCAAGGATACATTTGCTCTCACAACATCTATTAGAGGGCCTGGAATGAGATATTAGGGATCTCAACATAATTATTTGAAGTTTCTTATGTGATTTATAACTGTTTTTGTTTGCAATTCTCAAGCAAAATTGCATAAAATCAAACTTTTCACTTGTGGGCAGCCTAACACTAATTTCAGTATTCTCATAGAAATTGTGCTAAGGTTTTTTTTCACTTTATAGTTAAATCACATGATTTAATTAAAGTCTAATGATAGGGTTTGAAAGAAGTTGAAGTGATTTTAGGTTGAAATTGTAGGTGAATAAATAGAACACTGCATATATAAAATTCACACAAAATAACATTTTCTTAATTTACTTTGATATGAGAAAGGTATAGTTACAAGATTAGAATCCCTTCATTGAAACATGTGAGAGTAGAGGTTTCAGAATCTTTGATTTTATAACTATAATCTATATCATTTTTGTACCATAACTTCTGAAGTTTCAACTACAATATGCATATACAAGTACATTGGTATATGTCTATGCTTTTATAGGGAGATCTATAAATAGACTGTAGACTATATAAGAGATACAAATATTCTCATTTTAAACTGGGCTTTTTACCTACTGTCTCTTTAAAATTTAGCTTTATTTTTTATACAATTCATTTGTGTACTTGTGGTTAGAAAATAGAAAACTATCTTAGAGTGCTTAGCATATTCTATATATTCATTTGCATGTATGAAATGTGAAAATATCCTCTAACTGAATAAAATGTTAACATCTGTCTTTTATCATGATTAAAAACAATTTTCACTATATCAAGGTTTTTTTTTGATTAACTACATCTAAAACATATATATATGCATATACTACATCTAAAACATATATATATATATATATATATATTCAGAAAAATCCAAATTAGGTCTTAAAGCAAATGTCAGGGCCCTGTAATATACCCACACATAATATTCCTTGAACGGAACCCAAGCACAAACATTTTCACTGAACTTGTGACAAAGCTAAAGTTAGCTTCTACTTAAGATGAATCTGCTTGATTTAATCCTTGCCAAATTCTGATGCCTATTAATCATCACTACATGTATAATATTTTAGTAACTATGTCTCAAATAGGTCTCAAATACTTTAGATAAACTTCACCCACTGAATTTGAATCCTCACAAAATCTTTTGGGTGCTTAGAATGTACACGTTAAAAGATATTAAGTAAGAAATCAAGATAAAGCTTTCATAATATATGGATGAAAAGTTTATAGATATATTTAATCTAGGATAAAAATAAGTAGTTTAATAATTGTGTTTGCAAAATACATGGGGAGGTATTCTGAAAATAACTGAGGAATTACTACAATTTCAAGTACTTTCACATGCTTTGTAGCAAAAAAGACTCATTTGCTTGATTATTTTTCTCTGTATGTAACTTGGAATGTTTCTACTTACTTTAGCAATTTCCTGTGGAATACCAAAAGCTCCCACCAATGGAGGTATACTCACTACAGATTACCTGGTAGGAACTCGTGTTACTTACTTTTGCAATGACGGTTACAGATTGTCATCTAAGGAGCTTACCACAGCAGTATGTCAGTCGGATGGAACTTGGAGCAATCATAACAAGACCCCTCGCTGTGTAGGTATGTGTGATTTAACTTGTGTTTCTATCAGTGTCTTACATTTTTTATGTGTGTTTTTGCATGTGTGTGTCTGTGTATGTGAAATAAGACAGTAGCTATTGAAACTTCTTTAGAAGTATGTGAAGAGAAAGAGAGATTAGAGAAAGAGAGATTAGAGAGAGTGTTGATAGAGAGCATAGACTTCTTCAGAGGGAAAATCAACAAACAAAGAAACAGTGCTATCAAGCCATATTTGTGTTCAAGGGAGAACATTGGTTTACAGAGAAAGCCAGATTTATGTTTGTTTAAAATTTTATCATTGATTCCTGAAATGACATGTGATATCTTAGAGGAAATAAGAGTGAATTTATATTCTACCTCCTACAGTAAAAACTGAAACAGAGCTTAAGGATGTACTCTTTGAAAATCCAGAATATTTCACTGTATCACTGTCCTCCCGTTCATCATAGATTTGCTCGAGCGGGCACCAGTAAAATCTCCATATGCCCTGCCTCATGCTAGTAGAGCCCAAAGGCATCTGCTTGCTCCAGGAACATACAGAGCCTCAAACCATTCCATCAGGTCATGGGAATGAGGTCTATAATTGTTACTGGTATTTGGCATATCAAATACGACATGAGTAGCTTGCCAGGCTCGGCCGTGTGGGTGGCATACTCTTATAATCACCTTTAAATCCAGCATTTATTGATGAACCGTGCGACTTCCAGTGGCCACTCTAACCAGGCTATAATAGGCGCTTCTGCTGGGTGGAGTTTTGACGAGAGGGAAGTCTGAATGTAGAAACTGGCGACCCTCATGGAGTGGGGGTGTTCTGGCTTGTTGTGAGGCTCTGCTGGAGTAGCGGGCCAGGGCTAGAACCCGCCATCCCTTCCGGGTGCCTCGTGAGTGGCTGGGCACAGGTAGAACCTGTAGCAGTCTTTTTCAAGTCCGGCCCAGGTATGCTGATCCAGAATATTTATGGCAAAAAAATTAATTTCACTTCTTTTTCATAAAAAAGTATTTATTGTGTTAAAATTTATTAATCAGTAAAATGTGCTTACAAATAAAAGTCTTTAATTTTTCTTTTAGCTTTGCATGAATAAAATTGTATACATCTAGCACTGATTTTTTTAAGGATGAATTACGTTGTTAGGATAACGCATGGCTTTCAACGTTTTGGGAATAGTTTGAGCCTTGCTCTACTGTGCTCAAACTTACTTCTGGTGGTACTAGGAAACCATGTGTGGAACTGAGAGGAGTTTAAATCCAGATTGATTTGAAGCAAGACAAGTGCCCTACTCACTGTCCTATCTTTTCCACCGGTGATTTTGAAATTCTTTAGATGACTGACATTTAGAATATTTCCCGTAGCTCTAATTAGTATTTAATAGGTAAATAAGTATTAAAATAGTAATAGAAAATAATTTTTAGAAAAGCCAGGGAATTAGAAACTGTTTGCTAATTCCTTAATTTCATATTATATATATATATATATGAAATTTGCTAATTCACTGATTTCATATATATATATATATATATATATATATATATATATTACATACATGAAATCAGTGTGATGTTCCAGAAAATACTAACAACTTTAATTCTTAATATTTTAAATAATACAGGATGGAATAGTTGGTAAAGGATAATAAATAAGATTGACAAAATGTCTGTATTCTTGGTTTTTATATAGTTGTTACATGTCCAAGCATCAATTCCTTTACTTTGGAACATGGGAGATGGCGAATTGTGAATGGCTCCCATTATGAATATAAAACCAAGGTAGTCTTCAGCTGTGATCCTGGTTATCACGGGCTAGGTCCTGCTTCTATTGAATGCCTTCCTAATGGTACCTGGAGTTGGCGAAATGAAAGACCATATTGTCAAAGTAAGTATTCATATTGCTGAACTTGTGTCATGAGCTATTCCTGGTGATTAAATTGCTTAATCACTTTCTTTCTAAATGACAGAGAAAAATATGTTATTTTATTTTTTCTACTAATATTTCATGTTTATTAGTATTTATGCAATATCATGCTTTGAGTTCAGATATCATGTTGGGATTCTAGGTGTACAATTGATGACAACAGTTAGATAATGTTTATGTATATTTCTAATTTTTCAAGTACTACTTTTAAGGGCCTACTGCCATTTTTCCTTGGATTCTTAGAATATCAATAAATAATAATGAACATTGACTAATTATAGAAAAGCTTCAACAATATCTGAAATTTTTATTTATCTTAGTCCAGGAAAGATACAAAACAGAAACGTATTTGTTAGTATTGTATAGACATAATTATATTATATGCATTACATAGATTCTAGGTTATATATAAGTTAATAAAGGAGTCAAGTCTGAGTAGGATTGTAAAGAACTATAAGTTTAACAGCAGATGTTGTCTATATCTTCATATGACTAAAAAAACACATGTACCTAGCATTTAGATTTCCCTTAATTTTGTAAAGACTGATTAATCTAAAATGTAAAGAATAATCTTGTCAGTTGTCTCCCCATTGTTTGTTGATTTGCTTTAGTGGGCTCCAGTAATGTCTCCACATGTCCTGTCATGTGCTAGTGTAGCCTAAGGGCATCTGTTCCTTACAGGAACTCGAAGAGCCTCAAACCATTCCTTCAGGTCATGGAAATGAGGTCTATAATTGTTACCGGATTTTGGCATATCAGATATGACACAGGTAGCTATCCAGGCTCTGCCAGTAGGCTGTGATAAAAAAGCAAATAAACAAACACAAAGAATAACCTACTAATTTATATTTGATATTCCAAGTCATGACCTCTTTCATAGTAAATTTTTGATGTATTTCACTTTTTTTTTCTCCAACAGCTTTCTCTGTCTCCCTATTCTAGTATCATTTAATTTAAAAAAGGGGAATAGAAATACAAGAAAAAATACAAAAAAAGTATATTATCATAATTATTGATTTGGGGGCCAACCAGTTCCATTCAGGCACCAGTCATGGCACTGTTGTTGGGGTTTATTCATGGTAGTGCTGTAGAGTATGTGGGGTGTCAAGGGATGGAACCATGTCTCCCCATATAAAAATCTTGAGCTTAGTAGCCCCTTGAGCTCTCTCTCTCTCTTTCTCTCTCTCACTTTACCTCTCACTCTCTCTTCTGACCCCAGAAAATTAATTCAGTTAGACTTTCAGCAGATGTTTTTTATTATTCCTTTGTGCTTACGTCTCTAGGAAGTATTTCCCCATCCCAGGTAAATGATATAACTCCCTGTGTACACTGAAAAGATCCAGGGAACTAGATTTTCAGGGAGTTACTGGGTGATTTTTTTTTGTCCCTGAAATAGCAGCAGTAGGGCAAATAAGTCTGGGCACCTCTACTATTGATTAAAGAACACTTTTAGTGTAAAAATGTGGAAAACAAGAAATTAAAGAATTGTGATTCAAGGAGAAATAGTGGTCTTTCTAGATTTGCTTACTCATGTTTGAAATTAAAATGATAGACTCTTGTCCAGAGAACTATGAGAGTGCACATTTTTCCATCCTGTGCATCTCCTGTAACCAGTTTGATCCCCGGAGAATAACTAGAGGTGATCTCTGAGCAAAGAGTTGGCAGAAAGTTCTGAACTCCAACTAGACATGGTCTTAAAAAACTAGAAAGAAGAGATAGCCTCAATATTAATGTGTCATAACTTTCTCAATGGATTAATTTGAAAACAAATTAAAAAGCAGTGATTAGGGACAAGAAAATAGTATGGCAGTGGGGGGGTGTCTGCTGAGTCTGTGGGTCTTTGACTTGGTACAGCTCCTGAGGCTCCAAAATCATAATTGGGGGCCAGAGAGATAGTCCAGTGGGTAGAGCGTTTGCCTTGCAAGCGGCCGGCCTGTGCAGGCCCAGGTTCGATCCCCGGCATCTCATATGGTCCCCAGAGCACTGCCAGGAGTAATTCCTGAGTGAATGCAGAGCCAGGAGAAACCCCTGAGTATTGCCGGGTGTGACCCAAAAAAGAAAAAAAAAGTATTCATTACTGGGAAATTCTGGTGCTGCGCACCACAGGACCGAGCAGCACTTTCATCCTTACACTCTTGCACTGAACTGCCCATTTTGCGTAATGGAATTCATCAGTGAGGTGCTGCTTCTCCTGTTGCCTACTTGCCCCACTAAAAACCAATTAGCATATTTAAAACATCATATGCAATTAATTAAAGGGTTTATTTTCCCACCTAATGCTTGCAAATGAAGGTCCTTGAGGAAGTCAAACTAAAGTGCCAAGGACAGAGCTTTTAGAGCTAGATTATGGGTTAGATCATGAGGTTTAACTTTTCATTCAGCTAACTCTAGATAATATCTTTAAATGAAAAGAAGGTGCAAGGCTGGGAACTGAAAGATATAAGAATTTAATCCATCTCTTTTTAAAAATGTCTTTAAATCTATAAAAATCTTTAAATATAATTCTATTTATATTTAATATACATATATATGTAATTTTTATTACATTTCTAAAATTTTTGTAGAGTTAATCATACTAATTATACTTACTATCTGAGCCTCAGTTTGGAAAACGAGGAAACTTTAGTTGATGTAAATCAAAAGGAGTGTGTGATATCCCCTGATAAGGCAGAGAAACATTTTTGGACTATTAAAGAATCCTTTTTTTTTAATTTAACTTGTGACTAATTAACATTATACATTGCTGAGTGTCCAGGAAGAAAAAATACCATCAGAGAAACAGTTTTGGGTCATGTTATTTTTTTTATGAAAAACCAAAGAAAATGCATGTAAGTTTTATCAATATTTCTCTATACTATCACATTCAATCCACAATATTTTGCAAGCATTCATTTCAACTGCAAATCTGTCATATCCAAAGGAATTCAACATGAAAAATTTTTGGTTGGTGACAGTGGAATATTGAGTATGTCTGTTCTTTAACCATTTATTTTTCCTCTATCACTTTCAAGTTATTTCCTGTGGAGAATTGCCTACACCTCCAAATGGTAATAAGATTGGAACTCAGACTTCATATGGCTCGACAGCTATCTTTACCTGTGATTCAGGATTCATGCTTGTGGGCTCTGCAGTGCGCGAATGCCTTTCTTCAGGCCTTTGGGTGGCTCAGAAACTCAATGCCTAGGTATCCCTTGTTAAATCACTTTTTCATTATAGAATTTTCCCCGTCCTGGAAAATAAGTAGCCCCTTTACCATCTGTTCCTGCTACAGGATGTGAAAAAAAATATTTAACTTAAAAAAATTGTTCACAATAAAAGCTATTTAACAGAGTGCTCTTAGAGTTAATCAACTAGTATCCTTAATGAGACACTTCTGTCATTAAGGAGAGACACATTTTCTTCCAGGCTTGTTGAAAATAAAGAGGTGAAAACTAATTGCTGAAAATTATATGTCTGCATACTCAGCTGGATAAATCACTGTAGCTTTTAATTTATTCTAAACTATAGTCACTTCTCCTCTCACTTATTTGCTTAAGGTAATGACTGAGAAGAAAAACAATTTCTGTATTTAAATATTTTCAGCCCAGGAGAGAGCATAAAGGGCTGGAGTTTGTGTTTTGCATATGGGGCATTTTTCTTATCCTCACAGCTACATGTTCTTCAGAACACAGGGTGTGACCACCCACCCCCAACGTTTTCTTTATATTTTTAATTTTATGAAACTCGATTTTTTGTTATATGACTTTCTATTAAAATATTTAAATCTATTTTCTCAAACCTAATTTTAGGCAAATACATTGTTTCCTTTAGATTTTAAGTTGTGTGGGTTTTGTCTGTGTGTGTATGTGTGTGTGTATAGCAATATTTTTTTATTGAAAGGTATTTACTTAGAAGAATGTGGATAGGGGCTTGATGAGACTACAGTGGGTAGGTGATTAGCCTTGCAATCAAACAAACAAAACTGGATCCTTTACTCCCCATACAGTTCTCTGAACCTGATGTAGGTCGGCCCCATGGATGGCTTATATGAGGCAGGAAGGAGAGCGAGATGGTCACTTTCTTCCCAGCCACCTCTGCCCCCGGGACAGCTGTGCAGGCTAGGACTGATAAAGTCTGTGATGAGCCCCTGCACTGAGTGGGCCTGAGCCCGTCAGCCCCACGAGGTGGCCATCATGCCACACCTTATGTTCACTTGAACTCTAGGCACAGGAATTGACCCCCCCACCACCTGAGATTTCTTGGGAACCACGGACTCAGGCTGGAGTAAGGAATTGCTCTTTGCAGGAAAGGAAAGTCAGCTCTAGGCCTTACCCAGGGTTTCCTCAGAGTTCTCTTCTTCGCAGAAAAGAAATTTCAGGAGTAGACGAGCAGTGAAGTAAAACAGATTTTATTATGGAGGTTTTAGGACAGGGAAGGAGGAGGGAAAGTGAGAGAGAGAAAGAGAGAGAGAGAGAGAGAGAGAGAGAAGGGAGAGAGAGAGAGTACACATCTCAAGAGGGGAGATGCGGGAGATGCATGTGCTCAGGCACATGTGTGCTCCCCCCATGGGGATCAAGCAGCACATGGGCTCAGGCAGCATGTGCACACCGTCCTCTGGTCAGGATGGCTTTTATAGATTTCTTCCCAAGCTACTCCTTCAACCTAGGTTAAGGTCCATTGCTAGGGCCGCTGCCAAGGGAAGTACACTTTGGGAGTGGTCTTCTTTGAAAAAAAATCTTTAGACCTCTGTTCCTGCTGGATCTTCTGTCCTGGAATGTAACCGGATTAAGGCTGGGCTGAGACATGTTGATCCAGATTCTTCAAGGTCAATTGAGGGTATAGGTCTTATCATGTTTTGGCTCCTGGTCCCAAAAAGGTGACAATCTTAGGGCTAAAGTTCATTGCCATGGGGGACCACCCCACCTCGTCTGCCTGCCTACATGAAACCCACCAGGAGTGAACCCTGAATACAGAATCGGGGTAAGCCCTGAACACTGCTAGATGTGGCCCCAAAGAAAATGTGAGGGAAAAAAAAAAGAGAGGATTATGTGTTCAAGAGAGAAGACATGTTTGAAAGAGCAAGGAAGTTGCACATGGCTCTGGGGTGTTTTTGTGCAGTTCTTCCAAGTGTCTTGGCCTCCTGTTCCTTGCATGCATAAAAGTTAATCTTTGTTACAGGGAAAACTTTGCACTGTTGAAGATCTCCTCAGAGCCTTTACATTCTTCTGTAAATTCTCTTTTGCTGAGGGCTCCACCTTTCTCTGGGTAGGGCCTTGAATTTCTGCTTTTGGCTGTTGCCTCAGTTTCTTTCTCTCTAATGATCTCAGGATTTGCATTTCAAAGAGATGTGGTCTTCATGCCTATGGCAAATTTAGGGTGGGGCAATTTCTTAAAGAGTTTTATTTCCCAAGGGCCCTATCATCTTCCTTGCAACATGCCCTGCTCCAAAGATTGAAGCCCTTCTAATCCTTAAAGGATACATTCAGTGCTCTGTAACTTCTTCATGTTGATAAATGGGTTCAGACCATTGAAAACATAAAAAGAGACATAGCTTACATTATGAAACTATTTCACCAGTAGAATTCTAAGAAAAATTAATTTTTCATTGAATAAATATTTTTCAGTACATTTTTCATCTTTATTTGTAATATTAATGCTTTATCCATTGTCAAATATATTTCTCAGAAACATTAATCTGTTTAATCTAGGCAAAGGGACATTTTATCTTTTTAAGTTATATTTCTAATTTGTTGTTACTATGAGAAAATAAAATTATTTTAAAAATTGATCCAGTATCCAATAGTCTTGCTATATTCATTTACTATATTTAACATTTTCTCAAACTAGGGTTTTCTATTTACATGTCCCCTAAGCATAGAATAGTTTTAATTCCAAATTTATGCCTTTTTATTTCTCCTCCTAAATATAGCCCTGGAAAGGGACAAAAGCATCAAAGTTAGATAGAACTGGTGATTGGGGATGATTCCATCTTATTCCCAATTAAAAGGAAAGAATTTGATATTTCATTGGTTTAATATTTCATTGGTCAATATTATGTATCAGATGCCAGTTTTCTTAGATGTCTTAATTATGTTGAAAATTAATTTTCTTACTTTTTTTGTAGTTCTACCACTATTAGACTTTAATTTTTGCCAACTGCTAAAGCGACTGGGCCCCCTGTGATGAACCCAGAGCCACAGCAGAGCCTGGCAAGCTACCCGTGGTGTGTTCGATATGCCAAAAACATTAACAATAATGGAACTCATTCCCAATGAATTTAGACGTTACTGGCACTTGCTCGAGCAAATCAATGATCAACAGGAAGACAAGTGACAAGCTATTTTTTGACATATATTGAAATAACTTCTTAACCTTTTTTGTATATGTTAACAAAAAAGGTTAAGAAGTTAGAGTTTATTGCACGGTTTCAAGTAGCTAGGTCTGGATTCCTTCACAATGTCAAGGCCTCTCCTTTATCTGCTTCATGATACCTGTATCATGACCTTCATGACTGTAGGACTTGCTAAATCCTGTCTGTCCCTCTCCATCAACATGTCCATGTCAGAAAGGCCTGGGAAACCCCTACACCATTCTCTATGCAGTTTAGGTTTTGCTAGTCTGAAATCTTTTCGCTGGGCCTCTCTTGGATTACACTCCTGAAGTTCCTGGAGTTCTGTCCTATCTTTCTGCTCCTCTTGGTCACTGCTATAACATGTGGGACAGATTCCTGTGTTCAGCTCTTTGTCACACTACCTGGGTATCCAGAACTTGCTAGACATGAGCTTGCCTTGGCATCTGAGCCCCATCTTTATTTTGCCCCTTCTGGGCCTATGAGCCTTGGGCCACACACTCCATCTGTGTGGCCAAGCAATTACTACTTCATTGTGCAGTCTGTGTGGGCCTAAGTGAGTGTGTGCCAAGAGAAAGAGAGTCTGGTTGGAGGCTTCCTTTTAGCTGCTGTTCCCTCCAACGCCCAGTCAGCACATTTTCCATATTGATTGGATCCATTCCCTTGGACAAGATTTAAACTAACAAACTAAGTTCATCTGGTGCTCCTCCTTTCTGCTCCCACTTTATCTATATACACATGTGACACATTTACAGACATAAAATTTGCCCCATCAATCTGTTAGACTACATTGTCTGATTTTTCCATTTTAAATTATCTGCTCATTTCTGGAAAAAAATAATCCTAGGTAATCAGGAAATATTTATGATTCTAGACCTATTACTAGATATTTATAAAAGGAACTTAGCATCTGTGTTTATACAGAACATTTTTGCTTTTTTTTAACATATTTTTTTTCTAAGTTTTCTGTTTGGAATGTGTTAAAGTAATGATATTATTATAGTTTTTGTTGTTTTTAGGACAGTTCTGTGAGAGTGTTGTTATTTGTTTGGGATTTGGGACATTATAATTTTTATTTTTTGTTTGTTTTTAGATATATTAAAAATATCAGGTTTTGTGAAGCTGTTAAATACATTTTAAATAAGGCTATCAATAAACGCTTACCTGTGTTATTTACGTGAGCTTTATACTGTTAAGTTATCTCTTTATTCACATATATTAATCACAATTTTGTACACTTTATAGAAGTGTTGATGAAATTACCCATAGGTTTAAAAAATGTACTTAATTTAAAGAAGTTTTACCTTAATTCTTTATGATTTATGGTTTTTCTTTTCTATATTTCCTCAATGTTGTGATTCTTAACATGTCTTCCTCTAACTACTATACATTTGTGTTCATTATTGTTTCTCATTTTCCTATTAATGTGTCATCCTAGACTGCACAATTACATTTTTTACTTTCACATAAACACCCTTACCAATTAAATTTCCTTTTTAAACAGTGCAATTTTGAGTCTTTCAAATTTTGATATAGCATATTTTCATTTTTCTAAAAATAGAAATGTTTTTTAATTTCTGTTAACAAAACTACAGTTTCTTTCAGTTCCCATGTAGTCAGCAGTTCACTAAGTAATGTGAGTATTTTTCATGTCATATAACTATGTCTTGAATTATTTTGGGTATCTTTCTAAATACCCAAAATAAATAAGTTTCTAAAAACTTAGACTGTTACATATTATGTATATAGGTGCACAAATAAAACAAATAACATCATTAAAATATCATTTAATTCATTTCAGCGGGTCATTGTGGAATTCCAGAACTTATTGTGAATGGTCAAGTCATTGGAGAAAATTATGGTTATAGAGACACGGTTGTTTATCAGTGTAATCCTGGGTTTCGATTAATTGGTTCTTCAGTGAGAATATGTCAGCAAGATCACAATTGGTCTGGTCAACTCCCATCCTGTGTGCGTAAGTAAGCATGGCAAAAGGAAACACTTCTATTTTTGTGCAATAACCTATGTTTTGTTTTTTTTTGGTCACATATATAATTATATCTATGCATACCTAAATTATACTTATGCATACCTAGCTGTGTTTATGGGTATATAAGGATTAAGACATAAACTATTTTGCCTTATTATGGTCTATAATAATGGTAAGAAATTCAGTTCTACCATATACAGTTGCATAAATACCTATTCTTTTAAATGGAAGATGATGCATTCTTCACAGATTGTCTTCTACATTTTCATTGATTGAGATTCTGTGATTTACAAGACTGTTGTTTCTGTGATTTACAAGACAGTGGTTTCTCACACATATAATGAAGTGTAATATCCATCACTACTTCACAAATTTTTAAAAATAGTTTAAATATCTTGAGTCATTAATTATCTTGCAAACATTTCAGCGTCATCAAGCATATGCTGTGATACTAGAAAACATATAATGCTAAATACGTTGAATAAATGGCAATAGTATTAATAAAATGTATACTATGCTGTAGCTATTTTATCAAAAGTAGATCCATTATAAAGAATCATTGTTCTCATTTCTGTTCTACCATTAGTTATAAGAGCTAATGAATATTCTCTCATTTAAGTGTTAATCTTTTTGTTGTTCTTATTCATTCTAATTTTAAACACTATACTTCACAATGTTGTTCATAATAAAGTTGTATTGGGCACTCAACCTTTCAAAACCAATCCCACCATCAGTGTGATCTTCATTGTACCATTGTTCCTTTTTTCCATCCATCTCCAAGCCTGCCTCTAAAGTAAGCACAAAATAGTTTCTCTTATATCACTGGGTGTAATAAAATGGCAAGTAAAATCAAATAGCTCAGTGAAAGAAAACTTGTGAAACTTGTTATATCTCACAAATGTGTTCTCAAAATAATTTTCAGAGGAATATTTTGTACTATTATACTAGTTGAGCTTCTGTGTTTTGCATATTGAGGGCAATGGATTACTTTCCCATAATAATTGCTATGGTCTCACTGGGCTATTGGGACTGTGGCCCACCTCCCTTCTAGGAAGGGTGCCGGATTTTCAGCACAAAGCTCCAGACAAAATAAAAGACAAAATCTTTTGAAAAATTGTATATCCTCCTCCAGAAAGCCGGTAGGGGTTTGTGATTTCAAGTCCACCTTGTTCTTGAACACTTAGATATCCATGCCCCTTGGCCTGCTGACTTGCTCCTGTAAGCCTACCTTGAAGGAGTTAGTTATCGCTCTTTCTGCTTTTTCCAGTCTGGAGAAGTTTGTACTTCCCTTTGAACGCATATTCTTCTCTTTCTTTCCTTTCAATATCCACATAAACTTAGTTCCATATTTAAAAAAAATTAAAATTAATTTACTGCACTATTTCTCCTCCACCTGAAATTCTTATCTACAAGGGAAGGAGATGGATCCTGAATGCTTGTGTTGACTTTCCTTTTCTTGCAAGGAGTTATTTCTCGTTACAGCTTAAGTCATGGATCTATGAGTATTTGGGTGATAGGGATCATCCCTCATACAGGAAAAACAAGTGAACTTCAGGCAAAGCTTGATGACTGTCTCCTGGAGCTGTAGGCTATGAAAATCCTTGCAATTGTAGGGAACTTCACCAGTCATGGACCAAGCCTGGCATTTTCCCTTTTGACTGAGGTGGATCAAGCAGAGAGGAGGAATCACTCTTTTTTTGAGGTTAAACCAATTGTGCCCCACTTTAATGAGCCACAGGCAATATATATATATATATATATATATATATGCACATATATATGTATATATGCATATATACATATGCATATATATTCTATTAATTATAGAATATATATATTCTATTCTATTTATAACATGATTTCACTGTGAGTTCGTAAATACCTTGATGTGTTAGTTTCTCTGTGTGTAGTAGGTAATTACCTAGTGTACATTTATGATGCTAAATACAAGATTATAAATATAGTCGAATAATGTGGCCCATTACTTGTTTGATGGTGGGAACTTGAACTCAGAGTCTCATTTTGGCAAGGCAGGCACATTCCAGTACTTACAACCCACATCCTATTACATTATATTTTTCCCATAAGAAAACCATTTTTCTTATTTCATATCATTTTGGACTAAAATGTCTATTATTCATATATTGCTCTTTATTTTTCTTTCATAATTTTCTGACATTTATATTCTGTTCGTATCAGACTTGATAATGTGCATTGTAAATATGTTATAATTTTACATTATGGAATCTTTGGGAAAGATATTTTGGTACTTCACAACAATAATAAATGGAAACTCTTAAGTCCATCTATAAGAATTATTAAATTTGAGACTAAGTACATCCATATTTCCAAATCCTATTTTGTTTTATTTTTACTGAAACTTAAGAGAATAATTAAGCATATTAACACATAAAATATTTAAAGTATATATGTCACTCTGTGTGTGTGGTGTGTGTGTTGTGTATGTGTTTACAAATACACATAGGCACAAATAAATGTTGATAATTTAAAGAAAGCAACATTTTACTTGGGTTGATTCAAACTTTTTCCCTTCATTTTTAATCAGATATGACCAGCTAATACCACTACTTTTCGTGTTGAGTAATTGAGGCCATAAATGAAAATTAGACCTTGGAGTAAAGCTGATTTCTTTATTGATAGTTTTAAACATGAATCAGACACAGTTAAATTTCCAAATGAGAAGGTTGACATTAACAATACAGCTGAAAAATAATTGCTCTAGGGTCATTACAAAAGTACTAAAAGCAACTGTGCTCTTTCACAGAGCCCAATTACAGACTTGTTCTCATTAGTACAGTGAGATGATGCAATAAAACAGCTCATAGAAATATAAAATGTTTGGAGACAGGCTCCACTGCATAAAATCTAGATCAGAAATACAACTCTTAGAGGACCTGTTACCTTTATAACTATATGAATATTTTCAAACCAAATTGTGTTAAAATTTCAAAGATGGTGAATTGAGACACAATGTTTACTGGTTTACATAAAGTAAATTGGCATTTCAAAATAGTAAGAATTCTGAAAATATAGCATCTTGTGACATTGTGTTGTCCATACTTAGTAGTCTTCAAATCATTCTTTAATGACTTTTTGCTTTTCAATATCCAATGCATAATGAATATATAAATAGTGTTAAAAGCAATATTTTAAAATTAAATACAAAATGTTTCCTTAAAGTAATTTCAGTTACTAAACTTAATTAGAAACGGAAAATGTGTTGTTTCATTCCTTTATGGTATTAAAAATGACATGAACTCCAGTAATTTCCAGATTTCTTTGAATTTGATATTTTACACTAAAACATAAAGGGAATGGAAGATGGGGCCAGAGCAATAGGATATTGAGTAGGACATTTTTCTTGCACGCAGCTCACCCAGGTTCAATACCAGGCGTCCCATATGCTGCCCCGAGCATTGCCAAGAGTGATTCCTGAGTCAAAACCAGGAGTTACCTGTGAGCACTGCCAGGTGTGACACCAAAAACCCAAAAATAAAAAAAGAATGCAAAGGTATTTTGAACAACTATATACCATTTGCATATACGTATCACAATTATAAAAATGTGTTTAGTAATATTGCTTGAGCAGGCACCAGTAATCTCCTGGGCCCCCTGGGATGAACCCAGAGTCCCGGCAGAGCCTGGCAAGCTAACCGTGGTGTATTCATTATGCCAAAAAACATAACAATAATGACCTCATTCCCAATGCTCTTTAATATATTCATATTATATTATTTTTGACTTTGTATATTATATGTTTGCATTAATAATTAACTCTAATTTTATTTTCATATGAGTTTCTCTTTCTAGATTATTTGAAATTTGAAAAGATTAAAAGTGCAATTATATGATATCTGATTATGTTATTTCTGTCTTGTAACACCTCCCCTTTACTATTAGCTATTAGCTGTGGTCACCCTGGTAGTCCAATTTATGGGAGAACAAGTGGAAATGGATTCAACTTCAATGATGTGGTTACATTCTCCTGCAATATTGGGTATCTAATGCAAGGACCAACAAAGGCACAGTGCCAGGCCAACAGACAGTGGAGCCATCCTCCTCCAGTGTGCAAAGGTATTTTCCAGTTTATTTTCAACCATAATAATTTATAGAGTTCATCTACATATTACAACTACATACAATATGTCATTACAAATTTATGTAATCTATATATCATACATTCTGGAATTCATGTACGTTTCACAGCCATTCTTGGAAACTTTCATCTATTTCTTTGAATATACTTCAGAACTAAGTTTCTACACCCCCAGAGGAAATCTGTGTAGGAGTGTATCTTATTTCCTTTATAGCTTTCAAACTTTGTCTTTTATGTACTTATTTGTTTGTTTGTTTGTTTATGTATTTATTTATCTACCTATCTATTTATTTATTTATTTTTTAGTGGTTAACTGTTCTGATCCTGGAATTCCAGCCAATTCCAAAAGAGAAAGTAAAATTGAACATGGAAATTTTACCTATGGCACTGTAGTGTTCTATGACTGCAATCCTGGGTATTTCTTATTTGGCTCTTCCGTTTTGATATGTCAGCCAAATGGACAATGGGACAAGCCTTTACCAGAATGTATCAGTAAGTAGATAATGTTAATTCTATATTAAGATTTTGTCATGGAAACAACATAGATGCTTAGTGATTTTACAAAATACCAAAAGCTGTACATCATAAAGAAAGATATTAAGTTTTTGCTTTATTTTTTTGAAATTATACCTTTTATATTTACCAATTTAATAACCAAATACCATTTTCATTAGTTTAATGTGATGACTACCTGATTCTTTGATTTCATTCTTTGATCATTTATTTAGTTATTTATTTTGGTATGGGGTTACCCCCATTAATTCTCTGGGGTAACTCCTGGCTCTGCATTCAGGCATTTCTCCTGGCAATATTCAGGGGACCTTATGGGATGCTGGGAATGGAATCCAGTTCTGTTATATGGAAGCAAATCCCCTACCCATTATGCTATCACTCCAGCTCTATACTTTGATATTGTAGATAGCTATAAAAACCAATTTTCAGATTTCTAAAATTTAATATAATATTTCATAAAATAAATATTCTTTTGTATTAATAAAATGTTCTAGTATAATTTCTAATACCATATTTCTATAAAAAATAATTTTCTATTAATTATGCAAAGTTTCCAATTATGTATGTTTGGGAATTTGAGGTAAACAAATACTATGGCTCAGAATATTTAAAGTTTTTAAGTGTTACTTAAAACATATTCTTTTTATATATTATATACAGGCATCTACATATTAATGTAATGAGTGATACATTTCATCACTTAGGTACTCTTCATCTTTTTTAGTCAGTAATTACTTAAGTCTATTTTGTTATGTGTTATTTTGGAATAATAGAATAGAAAGAAGTATAGCATAAAATAATATATAAAATGATAAATGATAAAATATAATTTAAATATATAATTTTATTGTATAAATATTTTATAATAAATTATTGATGTTAAAAACCAAAGAACAATAATTGTGAGAAAATATTTACAGATATGAATTACATTAAAATATATAGAGAAGGAACCTGAATTCTAAGAAATCTGTCAACTGATATGCTTCGAGTTTAGTTATATCAAATGGTTAATGAATCTTAGATATGAAAGAAAAAAGAACTCTATAGATTGGAGAAGTAGCATATCAACGATGAACAGGAATCTAGTGATCTAGTGATCTACAAACTATCTCCCTCTTAGTTTTCTTTTTCCTTTTTTGGGTCACATCCGGTGATGCTCAGGGGGTTCTCCTGGCTCTGCACTCAGGAATTACTCCTGGTGGTGCTCAGGGGATCATATGTGATGCCGGGATCAAACCTGGGTCCAGCTGTCTGCAAGGCAAATGCCCTACCCGCTGGACCATAGCTCCTGCCCCTTAGTTTTAACATTTTTGTTCTCAAGAGAAGATGTACCTGTGAGGGGTGAACCTGTGGTCAGGGGTTCTCAGGAGAAGTACCAGTGGTCAGTGGTTTTCAATGAGGGAGATGAACCTGTAGGGGATGTACCTGTGGTCAGTGGTTGTCAGTGAGGAGATATACCTGTGGTCAGTGGTTCTCAGGAGCTATCCCTGTGGCAGGCAACCTTCTTCTGACTGGCCTTCCCCTGGATCATCTTCCTCAACATCCCCACGGGTATTGATTTTATTTTCATGGTAAGCCTGGCAAGCTACCCGTGTTTTATTTACTTTTTATGCCAAAGACGAGTAATTATTATGGACTCGTTCCATAACCTGAAGAATGGTTTCGGACTCATCCTGTCCTTGGGGCAAGTAGATGCCCTTGGGTTGCACTTGCTTGTGACAGGACTAATGAAGATTTTACTAGTGCCCACTCGAGCAAATCAATGAACAATGGGAAGACAGTGATACAGTGATACAGTATATAACATTAGGTTACATTAAATTTCTAGACTATACAATTTATGATAGTTACTTAGAAGCAAATTCAATATTCAAAATGTAGAATTTATATATTTTTATCTTTATGAACTATATAGAAAACACAACTGCAGTGTCGTTACAGTATCAGATTCTATGCAAAAAGTTAATTGTCAATAATGTCTAGTGCTTTGAATGTGTCTTATTTTTTTTTTAATTTTTTTATTATACCACAGTGAAACACACAATTACAAAGGTGTTCATAATTGGTTCTTGGTAATACAGTATTCCAGCACCCATCCCTCCACCAGTGCCCCATTTCCACCACCAATGTACCCCTCCCCTCCTGTCCCCCCACCCGCCTTAATAGCAGGTACCCCAGTTTCCTCTCTTTCTCTCTCTGTCTCTCTCTCTGTCTCTGCATCTCTCTCCCTCTTATTTTACACATTATGGCTAGCCCTGCAGATATTTAGAGTTTATCACTTAAGTCTCTTTGTGTATATTCAGTGGTGAGTTTTAATCTGCCATTACCATTTCCCCATATTTATTAAAACACTGGTATCTATATCCTATTAATGAACGCAGTCATTCTATATCTGTCCTTTTCCTTCTGACTAATTTCACTCAGCATGATAGATTCCATGTCCATCCATTTGCAGGTAAATTTCATAATTTCATCCTTTCTGACAGCCACATAGTATTCCATAGTGTAGATGAACCACAGTTTCTTTAGCCAGTCCTCTGTTCTCGGGCATTTAGGTTGTTTCCAGATTCTAGCTATAGTGAATAGCGCAGAGATGAATAAAGAAGTACAGATAGTGTTTCTGCTATGTGTTTTTCGGTCTCTAGGGTATATTCCCAGGAGTGCTATTGCTGGATCAAATGGGAGCTCAATATCTAGCTTTCGGAGGAATGCCCATATTGTTTTCCAAAAGGGCTGGACCAGTCGGCACTCCCACCAGCAGTGGATCAGAGTCCTTTTTTCCCCCACATCCACGCCAGCACCGGTTGTTCTTGCTGTTTTGGATGTGTGCCAGTCTCTGTGGTGTGAGATGGTACCTCATTGTTGTTTTGATTTGCATCTCCCTGATGATTAAAGATGAAGAGCACTTTTTCATATGCCTTTTGGCCATTCGAATTTCTTCTTTTCATGGACAGCTTCTGTTCATTTCTTCTCCCCATTTTTTGAAGGGGTTGGCTGTTTTCTTCTTGTGGAGTGCTACCAGTGCCTGATATATTCTGGATATTAACCCCTTGTCAGATGGGTATTGGGTGAATATCCTTTCCCACTCTGTGGATTGTCTTTGTATCTTGGTCACCGTTTCTTTTGAGGTGCAGAAGCTTTTCAATTTTATATAATCCCATTTGTTTATCTTTGCTTCCATTTGCTTGGTCAGTGGTGTGTCAGTCTTTTAAAGATACTTTTCGTTTCGATGTCATAGAGCGTTTCTCCTATGTTTTTTTCGATGTACCTTATAGATTCATGTCTGATATCGAGATCTAGAATCCATTTTGATCTGACTTTTGTGCATGGCGTTAGAAGGAGGTCTAAGTTCATTTTTTTACATGTAGCTGCCCAGTTTTCCCAGCACCATTTGTTGAAGAGGCTTTCTTTGCTCCACTTAATATTTTTTGCTCCTTTATCGAAGATTAAGTGGTTGTATATTTGTGAGTGCGTTTCAGGATACTCAGTTCTATTCCATAGGTCTACGGGTCTGTCTCTATACCAATACCACACTGTCTTAATTACAACTGCTCTGTAGTAGAGCTTCAGGTTGGGGAAAGTGATACCTCCCATCTTCTTTTTCCCAAGGATTGCTTTAGCTATTCGTGGGGTTTTATTATTCCATACAAATTTCAGGAGTGTTTGTTCAATTTCTTTGAAGAACATCATGGGTATCTTTATAGGGACCGCATTGAATCTGTATAAAGCTCTAGGGAGTATTACCATTTTGATAATGTTAATCCTTCCAATCCATGAGCAGGGAATGTGTCTCCATTTCCTCAGGTCTTCTTTTATTTCCTGAAGTAACGTTTTGTAGTTTTCTTTGTAGAGATCCTTTACATTCTTTGTCAGACTGATTCCTAAGTATTTGATTTTCTGCGGTGCAATTGTGAATGGGATAGTTTCTTTAATGTCCCTTTCTTCTCTTTCGCTGTTAGCATATAGGAAGGCCATTGACTTTTGGGTATTGATTTTGTATCCTGCTACTCTACTGTAAGAATGTATTATTTCTAGGAGCCTCTTGGTAGAGAGTTTTGGGTTTTCCAGGTATAATATCATGTCATCTGCAAATAGTGATAACTTGGCTTCTTCCCTTCCTATCTGGATGCCCTTAATGTCTTTTTTCTTCCCTGATTGCTATGGCAAGTACTTCCAGTACTATATTGAATAGAAGTGGTGAGAGTGGGCAGCCTTGTCTTGTCCCTGATCTTAAGGGGAAGGCTTTCAGTTTTTCCCCCATTGAGAATGATGCTCGCTGTGGGCTTGTAGTAGATGGCCTGGATTATCTTGAGGAAGGTTCCTTCAATCCCCATTTTACGGAGAGCTTTCATCATGAACGGGTGTTGAATCTTGTCAAATGCCTTCTCTGCATCTATTGATATGATCATATGGTTTTTATTTTTCTTTTTTGGTGATATGATGTATTATGTTGATTGACTTGCAGATGTTGAACCATCCTTGCATTCCCGGGATGAATCCCACTTGGTCATGGTGTACAATCTTTTGATGACTCTTTGGATTCTATTTGCTAGTATTTTGTTGAAGATCTTAGCATCTGTATTCATCAGGGAGATTGGTCTGTAGTTTTCCTGTTTTGTGACATCTTTGTCTGCTTTGGGTATCAGGGTGATATGTGCCTCGTAAAAGCTATTTGGGAGTATTTCTGTTTCTTCAATTTGCCGGAAGAGCTTAAAAAGAATTGAGAGTAGGTCCTCTTTAAAGGTTTTGTAGAATTCACTGGTGAATCCATCTGGACCTGGGCTTTTGTGTTTGGGGAGACTTTTGATTACCGATTCTATTTCCTCGATGGAGATAGGTTTGTTGAGGTATTCCAAATCTTCTTGTTGCAGACTTGGGAAGCTATAGGAATTCAGGAATTTGTCCATTTCTTCTAGGTTCTCTTGTTTCGTGGCATACAGGCTCTCATAGTAATCTCTGATGATCTTTTGAATTTCTGTGTTTTCAGTTGTGATGTCCCCGTTTTCATTTCTGATTCTATTTATTTGGGTTCTCTCTTTCCCTTTTCTTACAAGTCTTGCAAGTGGTTTGTCAATCTTGTTTATTTTTTCAAAGAACCAGCTTTTGGTTTCGTTGATCTTCTGGATTGTTTTTTGATATTCCATCTCATTGATTTCTGCTCTAAGTTTTATTATTTCTTTCTTTCTGCTTGGGTTGGGCTCCTTTTGTTGATCACTCTCTAATATCTTAAGTTGTGAAGTCAGACTGTTTATGATGGCCTTTTCTTCTTTTCTGATGAATGCCTGAAGAGCTATGAACTTGCCTCTTAACACTGCTTTTGCCGTATCCCACAAGTTCTGGTAATTCGTGTCTTCAGTCTCATTTGTTTCAAGGAATCTTTGGATTTCCTCTTTGATTTCTTTTATGACTTGCTGGTTGTTCAGCAGTGAGCTGTTTAGTTTCCAGGTACTTGGTATTGGTCTCCGTTTTTGTGTACAATTAACTTCTATTTTCAGTGCATCATGGTCTGAAAAAATAGTTGGCACAATTTCGATCTTCTTGATTTTATGGAGGTATGATTTATGGCTCAGCATGTGATCTATTTTTGAGTATGTTCCATGTGCACTGGAGAAGAAAGTGTATTCAGCTTTTTGGGGATGAAATGTCCTGTATATGTCTACCAGCCCTCTTTTCTTCCATCTCCCTCTTTTTAGGGCCAGTATTTCCTTGGTAAGTTTCAATCTTGTTGATCTATCCAGGGTTGATAGAGCAGTGTTGAAGTCTCCAACTACAATTGTGTTGCTGTCAATGTCTTCTTTGAAGTCTATTAGTAGTTGTTTTAGGTATTTTGCTGGCCCCTCGTTGGGTGCATATATGTTTAATAGCGTGATTTCTTCCTGATATATGCATCCCTTGACTATTAACAAGTGACCTTCACTGTCCCTTCTGACCTTCTTCAGCCTGGAAGTCTATGTTGTCAGATACCAGTATGGCTACCCCAGCCTTTTTGGATGGGTTGTTTGAGTGAAGGATTGTTTTCCAGCCTTTTATTTTGAGCCTGTCTTTGCTCCAATTGTTCAGGTGTGTTTCTTGAAGGCAGCAGAATGTCGGATTCAATTTTGTGATCCATTTTGCCACTCTGTGTCTCTTAACTGGTCCATTTAGACCGTTGACATTGAGAGATATTATTGTCATGGGATTTTGTGCCATCTCTCTGTATAGGTTGGTTGTTCTTTTGGGTTATGTTTCGTCTTATAGTAGATTATTCAGTCCTTCTTATAAGGTTGGTTTTGATTTTACAAAGTTCCTAAGCTGTTGTTTATCCAAGAAGTTGTATATCTGTCCTTCAAATCTGAGCGAGAGTTTAGCTGGATAAAGAATTCTTGCTGAGGCGTTCATTTCATTAAGTTTTTTTACTATATCCCACCACTGCCTTCGGGCTTGGAGGGTGTCTTCTGAGAAGTCTGCTGAAAGTCGAATGGATGCTCCTTTGTACACAATTTCCTTCTTTGATCTTGCTGCCTGAAGAATTCTGTCTCTGTCTATGGCATCCATTACTTTGACTAGGATGTGTCTTGGGGTCTTTCTATTGGGGTCTCTTCTTGCTGGTACGCATTGGGCTTCTTGGATCTGGATGCCTTCATCCTTTAACTCGGGAACTTTTAAGCCAGGATGTTTTTAACTGTTTTAATTTCCTTGGGGTTACTTTCCTGTCCCTCTGGGACTCCCATGATTCTTATGTTGTTCCGCCTGGCTTCATCCCATTGTTCTCTGTTCCGTTGCTGATCCATTGTCCGATCTTTTTCCATCTTATGTAGTTCTCTGAGTGCTTTCTGCAGCTCATCTTCAGTCTCACTGATTCTCTCTTCCGCTGCTGTCATCCTACTGTTGAGAGCCCCGATTGTGTTTTTTTATTTCATCTACTGAGTTTTTAAGTGATGATATTTCTCTTTGCATGGTTCTGATTTCTGCTCTCATTTCCTCCCGTAGTTTATTGACTGCCCTTTCAACTGCTTCGTTTATGTTCTCCTGTATTTTATTGGACATCTGCTCAATTTTTTCGTTGAGCTCCTTAAACATCCTACCAATTTCCTCTCTAATTTCATTGTCAGAGTTATCATGCATATCTGTATTCTTTTTGATTCTTCATGGTCAATTCTTTTTTTTTTTTTTTTTTTTTTTTGCTTTTTGGGTCACACCCGGCAATGCTCAGGGGTTCCTCCTGGCTCTGCACTCAGGAATCACTCCTGGCGGTGCTCGCGGGGACCATATGGGATGCCGGGATCGAACCCGGGGATGGTCAATTCTTTCATCTGTTCTTCGAGCTGGGGATCTGCGTTGTTTTCTCATGGTGTTGCGGTGTTCAGGGATAGATTCCTATAGTGTACTGTTTCTTTTTTTCTTGAGGGTATTACCTACCCTTGGTGTTGAATTTCCTAGTTTTAGTAATAATAAGCGGCCGCGTGAGCGGCAGCCCGCCCGCCAGCCACGCACCCCAGAGACTCTACCTGAGATGCAGGCAGGCCGGGGTGAGAGTTCAAAATGATGGTTTACTTCCCGGTTCTGCTCGGACTTCTGGGGGTTGTAGTTCCACCTTCTGCCGAGACCTGGGGCTCTACCACAGCCCCAGGTGCCCGCCTGGCGCTGCCAGGCACCCCAGACACTCTACCTGAGATGCAGGCAGGCCGGGTGAGAGTTCAAAATGACGGTTTACTTCCGGTTCCGCTCGGACTTCTGGGGGTTGTAGTTCCACCTTCTGCCGAGACCTGGGGCTCTACCACAGCCCCAGGCGCCCGCCCCGCCAGCCGCGCACCCCAGACACTCTACCTGAGATGCAGGCAGGCCGGGGTGAGAGTTCAAAATGACGGTTTACTTCCGGGTTCCGCTCGGACTTCTGGGGGTTGTAGTTCCACCTTCTGCTGAGACCTGGGGCTCTACCACAGCCCCAGGCGCCCGCCCAGGCCGCCAGCTCCCAGACACTCTACCTGAGATGCAGGCAGGCCGGGGTGAGAGTTCAAAATGACGGTTTACTTCCGGTTCCGCTCGGATTTCTGGGGGTTGTAGTTCCACTTTCTGCCGAGACCTGGGGTTCTACCACAGCCCCAGGTGCCCGCCCGGCCAGCCAAGCTTTTCAGACACCTCTACCTGAGATGCAGGCAGGCCGGAGTGAGAGTTCAAAATGTGTCTTATTTTTTATAAACTGAATTAGAAGAATTGAATGTGCCTTAGTTGGCCTTGTTTGGCCTTGAACTTTAGCATTAAATATACACATGAAACAAGAACTTTAAATCTTTAGTTCTCCTTTGCCTTTTTTTTTCATCTTTTTTTTATTATTTCCTATAGCAATCCCTGGCAGTGTGCTAAGTGATTATATTCTTTGTAGAGTTTATGCCCTCTGTGTGCTATTTAATACTCTAGAGTGATATTAAACTCAAAGATTTTCCAGCTTTCAATGAACGAGAAGAGACATCTATTGAGCTCCAAAGCTGCCTTTCATAAAATATATTACAATATATTGACATTTTACTCTGTTATTCTCTAAGAGTGTGTCAGTTGACAGACAATTGAACAATTGACTATTGGTTAAATGTAGTTTATTTATTAATACTGTGGAACTGAATTATTCTAGACTGCATAGTAGGTTGTATTTCACAGATCCCTATTAAGTCCCACTTTTTTACCCTCATAGTTCCTTTTCGCTTTGTGGGGCATGCTGTGAATATTATACGGCACCTTCTGTTCTTTCCCAATCTGCTTCTCTTCCTTCCTGCATATCCTTGTAGAGACACATGCATGTTTCAGATCTAGAGACACTGTGTCTAAGTTACCTTATTACCCTACATCTAAAGATTTATGTTCTCTCTACCACTTCTGCTTACCTCAACATTTCTGCTAATTTCATGTTTATGGTGAACAGTGTCACAGATTATGTTCTACAACTGCACTGCATGTTTTATTCTTAAAATATCAGTCCTTATGCAGATACTTGATTCCTGCAATTTGTGTTTCTTTGGGAACACAATTTGCTTTTAATGTACAAAATGTTGGAACAGGTTGTTCGATAGGAGATATAAAAAAATTTTATATCCAATAATTATGTATTGTAGTGATTGACTGTGGACACCCTGGCGTTCCTCCTAATGCAGTCCTATCGGGTGAGAAGTATACCTTTGGGTCCACTGTTCACTATTCCTGCTCAGGAAAGCGCACCCTTCTAGGCCAGTCATCAAGGACATGCCAGTTAAATGGCCATTGGAGTGGATCACAACCTCATTGCTCAGGTACTATTTGAAAAATTAAATGGTTTATTTTAAAATTACATATCACTGCAATTATTGTTATATAAATAGCATGATTTTAATACATAGGAAGTATTGCTTCTTATTTTTTCTACATTTTCCTTTTATTTATACTTCCTCTAGTCTCTTTACATTAATTTAGCTTTAAAAACCATGCAGTTGCTTATTAAGAGCTGATTTACCTTGTTCTTCCTTTATAGTGTCATTTGTGAAATGATTATTTAGTTTCAGGATTTTGTAACTAGTTGTTAATTCATAAAAAGAGGCTGAACTTGAAATTTATGCAAAATAAGAAAAATACAATCATTAATGGAGTTATATTAAAGTAAACTGTCTCTCAATATCCAGTATACCTCACTCTTCTTTTCCTTCCTTTCCCTTATCTTAAATAAAATATTTTCGAATTTGACAGAAGCAAATAAATGAAAAATTTAAGAATAAATGAAAATAAAATCATTTAAGAGTTAGCCTATAAAATTTACTTTAATGAAAATTAAAATTCTTGTAGTAACTCCTAGTTAATTAACTTATGATACATATAAAGGAATTATGTCTCCTGTCTCACATACATAACAATGCATTAGGATACTTCCACTGATTGCAAAGAAAACGCAACATATATATAAACAAAATAATTACCTTAAAATTCTGTGTGACTACTATTATGACCACACAAAAGTGATGAATTATAAAGAATCCCAATAACAAGGCATCTAGAGAGACAATATTCTTGATGCTTAACACATTACATGCTGTAATATATTATATATATGAATGCATATTTATAGTAGAAAATTTTATAATTACTTTTAAAAATAAAATATTTAGAATTAAGGAATAAATCATAAAGGAACTCAGTAAATATTCAATACTTAAATGAAAACTTTAACACTATGTCATTCACTATGTGTTATAATTAGAAATTTAAATAGGTCTTTCTAATCTTAGATTACTTATCATTTATTTTACATTTTTGTGCGTTAAGGGTACATCTTTTTGTCAGTGGTCACTGGTAGAGACTGGAGAGGCTTTAAGTGCTAAGATCTAGGAAGTATAGTACTGCTACTTTTCCCAGCACACCTAATTCTAACAAGAACAAAAAGATTATCAGTAATTAGTGAGGTTTGAGGAAAAAAGCCTACAAGTAAACAATATCCTGGATTTAATAATAGTTTTATGATTCTTTATTATATAAGCCTGTAACTTAGTTATAATTTTTTCACTTGATTTTTTAATAAAGTTAGTAAAATACTAATGAAATTTGCTTCAAGTTATTTAATGCCTGCGGACAGTACTGAAAGAGAATATACCACCAAGTCCTGCAAAAGATCTTTAATATAGACTTCTTCTTTTGATGAAACACAGATATGAGTTACATTATCAAGTCAACTCAGCATGCACAAAAATCAGTGCCTACATAAATTTTGGATTCAATTATGCATTTGAAAATGTTTATTAATGTTAATTATTAATCTTGAATACCATCGACTTGCAGGTGATGCTACTGGAACATGTGGGGATCCAGGTACACCTGGTCATGGTTCTAGACAGGAAAGTGACTTTAGAACCAAAAGTTCTGTACGCTTTGCTTGCGATACTGGCTATATGCTTCATGGCTCTGAAGAACGGACGTGTTTAGCCAATGGCAGTTGGACTGGAAAACAGCCGAATGTAAAGGTAATGTAAAACAAATAAGACGCATTGAAATATATTTCACCTCACAGTGTATTTAAATTCTCTTGGCTGGTACTGGTGAAATTACTATCGATTTTTGTTTTTCCAACCTTGAAAATGAAAGAGTTTTATTCCAGTCGTACTGACATATTTCTATAAAAGAACTATACTAGGTAATAACTATAGAACATCTTTCTCATGGATCATTTGTATACAGCATAGTTCATGTTATACGCTCATCTGTATTCAAAAGATTAGGACTTGTTAAAGAGACTTGTGGTGGAGACAGGCATCTGACTCAAGTCGTAAAGCACATGGCTAAGACCCTGCACTTAATTTCTAGCATCTTAGGTCCCTCCCTGGCATCATTGTGTGTGGCCCTTGTGTACCCAGAGCACTGGACCACTTGCAAAACACTGAAATATCAGATTCACATTGCCAAGCAAAGAGAGAGGTTGAGCAATACTGGACATACCCGATTTCCTCCTTTTCCCTAGAGCCAGTGAATGCGGCTCAACTTTTTATTTTAAATCAGTTCTTTAGGGCCAGAGAGATAATACAAGTTTAAGGCACTTGACTTGTATTTGACAGATTCTACACTGCAGTCTCCTGGTTTACCACCAGAGGTGATTCCTGGGCACAGAGCCAGAAGGAACCACTAAGCAAAATGGAGTGTGCAACCCCTAAAAATCAAAACAGGGGCCAGAGCAATAGCCTGGCAGGTAGGGAGTTTGCCTTGCACTCCGCCGGCCCATGCCGGCCCAGGTTCAATCCCCGAATCCCATATGGTCCCCCAAGCACCGCCGGGAGTAATTCCTGAGTGCAGAGCCAGGAGAAACCCCTGAGCATTGCCGGGTGTGACCCAAAAAGAAAAAAAAAAAATCAAAACACATTAAAAAAACAGAATCATACAGTTTATTTTTCCCTCTACAGCAGTTTTATATGTCAATGCAATTGGAAAAAACTGGATTATTTTTGCATTATTGATACTAATGTTTTAAGACCTCCCTTAATTTTCAAATTAATAGAAATGAAATTTAAAAAAAGATAGCCCTTCCCCCTCCATCTTGTCGAGCCTGGTGGCCCTGCCCGCGAGCTGCCCACGGCCAGCATACAGGGCCTCACGGACGGCTGGGGGAGGCTGGGGCTCGGCTCGCGCCGGGCCTAGCTGACCATGGAACCCCAAGGAGGGCAGATGGGTTTTGGGGAGTGGGCCCGTCGCCTCTGAGGGGTCCCGGAAGCAGCCGGATGAGACTCGCCCATCACACTAGCCATCATTTTTGCTGTCCGGACGCTGCGAAACTGCCTCAGACCAGATCAACAGAGCAAAGCCAGTTCGAGCCCAGGTCGCGCGGCCGCTTGCAGCCGCGTGGTCCACTAAAATAGTGAAACAGTAACGTCTTTTAATGCACTGCATTCAACGAAGAGCAGGAAAGTTTGTTGGGAAGGAGATATAAAGAGGAAAGAAATGACATACAGAACCCGCCAAGTGGTTGAGGTGCGGGAGGGGGATGGAGGTGGGGACTTTGGTGATGGGAGATGGGTTTGGGCGGGGGGTGCGTGTGGAACACTGTAGAACCAAAGCTCTACATGAGCATCTTTCAATTAAAAAAAAAAGAGGTGGAATCTACCACAAACATGTGGGAATCAGTGGTTAGGTAGGACAGAGACGGGAACAGTGTGCTAATATTTGTCAAAAATGATGGTGCCAGCCTAGAACTGAGCATTGAATATAGGAAGAAAGATGTACATGATGATCTCTGAATGTGTGTATTGCAATCCACAATGTGTAAGAGAAGAGAGGGGGGAGAGAGAGAGAGGAGGAGATAGGGAACTTGCCATGGAGGCGGGCTAGGGGAGGGGAGAGGGAAGTGGGGACATTGGTGGTGGGAAATGGGCACTGGTGGAGGGATGGGTGCTGGAACACTGTATGACAGAAATCCAAACATGAACATCTTTGTAATTGTATGTCACATGGCGGTGTAATAAAATATTTAAAATAAAAAAAAAAGATAGAAAAAATTCAGAGGTGACTAGAATTCTTAATCATGTGGATGACTAATTTTTAATTGTGCTGACTGACTCAGAGTTTAAAAGAAATGCTTTATACATTTGGCTAGAAAGTGAAATATTGCTGAGAAATTATTCTGATGCTTTCATTGTTTTATTTGGGATGATTTCTGTGCAAGAACTCAACTGACAGAGGTATTTGTGAAACTTATGTGGTGTTATAAAAAATTTCATTTTAAAGTAGGAGACATTTCACAATACATGGTATAATTTTTTCATTGACTATATTACCAAATCTTTTCATTATGTTTTAAAATTACTATCTATATTGTATACAAGATAGTTGTCTTATTTCAAATGGTAGAAATTTAATCATTTAGTTAAAATATCAAATATATATCTATTAGAGTCGAAGAGTTAAGAAATAAAATTGTTGAGCAAAAACAGTAAAACCAAGGGATTTGCTTAGCTTTTCAAACTTATTTTCATAGACAAACATTAATGATTTAAATTGCAGTGTATTATCTAAACCTACCTAAGTTTATCTTAGCTGTAGAATGTTATATAAATGAAATAAATTCTGATGTTGACTTCTTTCTTGCTAATATTCACATACATTGCCACTTACCTTTTAAAAGAATGGGGAGTTGTAGAAAATATAGCATATATTTTCATAACTGAAACACACAGGTCAGTTTAGAAAAGAAATTCTAGAGCTGAATAGAAAAAAGGAATCGAAAATATGTAAGAGCAAAAGAAACAGTCAAACTATGAAAAAAATCTACATAACTTCTAATGAGCAGTGTATAAGTAACAAGGCTCAGAAGATAATTCCAAAGTCTGGAGCATGTGATTTGCATATCAAGCCCCGGGTTTAATCCTCAGCACTGTATCATTCCTCCAGCACTGAGCTGGGAATAGGCCACCATCTCCACTGAGACCTTATCTAATACAAGTGTATCTCATAATTTCCCTAAGCAATAACCTAGTTGATAGGCATGGCACTAACTTTAGCTTTAATTTTCTATTATTTGGAGGTTATTCTGCGTATACTCTCCATGTATAACATTGTACACCCCTCCTATTATAAGAGTTCCAGCAGTTTTGCTTTTTTGAAAGCATATTCCTATTTGACATAGGGACATGTTCACATCTGACAAATTTTTTTTCTTTTACTTTTGTTTTGGGGGTCACACCCAGGACTGCTCAGGGGCAATTCCTGCTTCATTGTGGTGGAGCTAGGGGCACCATGTAGTGCAAGGATTGAACCAAAGCCAGCTTCATCTAATATGTGTGATCAAGACCACTGTTCTTTCACGCTGACCCCTGACAAATGCTTCTTTTCTTTAAATGTGCTTTTCAGCTACTATTAGATATAAGTGGGGTTATGTTAACAGACAATAATAAACCTTGCCATTATTACAAAATCTTTGCTTCTCATTATTTTATATGCCCATAAAGCTGTTATCACTCAGGATAGATAATGTACTTACCTCTTCATTTTGAAATCATTTTAATTATGTCTACTTGTATTCAAATGAAAATATTCCAGGTTTAAAGATGTGGAGAAATTACAGAGGAGAAACAGGAGAGACCTTGTGATTTGTCCATGTCTTGAAACCACTTTTGCCTAGAGAAAGTGTTGAATTGATTTATTGTGCAAGATTGAGACTGAGTCTCTATTGCAAGCTTGAAATTCAAGAATTTTTAAGCAAGGATGATACTTTCAAAATGCTTCTTGGTTTATGTATAGACTGGATCATGATGCATAGCAAATGTGACAAATTATCAATTTATGTTAGCACTAACAATAGAAGCAGTAGGGGTTTTTTGTCTTGACAACAGATGTGACAATGTCCATTATAAGTTCGGCTGAAAATGATACATAGACATTACTCTTGGTATATGTGTAAAATGTGTGAATTTCCTATCTCCACACATTTATTCATTATACATGTAAAAGGAAAACTGAAGAAAGTCAAACTAAAAAACTTGAGATGAAACCAGTAATGAAGATAGATAGCCATTTCTGAAATTGTTATTCCTAATTATAAATGCACAGAAATTAAAAAGATATTTAAAACCCTATATATAATCGAATATATGTTTGTGGAATAAGACAGAATATTTCTATTGTAAAATTATGGTTTTTAATATTTATTAAGAAAATATTTTTTTTATTATTTGTTAATCCTAATTTGGGAGTTTATAAAAGTTGAACCACTCTAGAATTTACTTATTTTGTTTTGACCTGCTTTCTTTCACCTTGTTATTCTAAGTCTCAGGAATAGCTTTAAGTTTTTAAAACAGGGCTAGAAATATTACAGGGGATAAGGTACTTGTGGCAAACCTGGTTTCAACCTCCAGCACCCTATATAGCCGCCCAAGCAACTACAAGAATGATCCCTATGGCAGAGACTGGAGTTTGCCCTGAGCATTGCTAGGTATAACCTCAACTAAAAAGTTTTAATACAAATAAGTTCTCTACTTATACTAATATGAATATGAATAAGTCAGGGAAAAGCTATAGTACAGCAGGTGGAGAGCATTCCTTGTGCCCTCCTGACACCAATTTAATTTCCAGCACCACCTATGATCCCTGCAAGTTCAGTAAAGAGTGATCCTGAGTGCAGGGCTGGGAGTACACATTGAGCACTAAGTGGTATGGTCAAAATAACCCAAAATTCATGGATGATTATGATATTTAAATTGTTTATTTTATATTTGTATTATTAGAAGAATAAATATAATAATCTCTTGTATTTTATTTTCCATTTATTTTAGCTTTAGATGAGTGCTTGTAAGACAAGACTAATAATTCTTCTGTGAATAATTTTATGGGACACAAAGCAATACTCTCTAGTCATTACCTTATTAATTTTTTATGAAACTACTAACAAAAGTCTTAAAAAATAAATGTTTTATGATTTGTGTCTCTGTAATTGAACTCATAAGATCTATATAAATATATCCCGAATTTCAAACACTATAAAAATTAGTCCAATTCTTAATTTAGAGAATTTTATTGTTTCTGTGGTTATTTGAATTAATTTACCCATTAACTTTTTTAAGAGACTTTTTTATTGCTCTACATTTTGTGTGCATTAGTAATTATTTTGTTTCGTAGCTGTCCAGTGTGGTAATCCAGGAACAACAGCAAATGGAAAAGTCTTCCGAATTGACGGCACAACATTCTCTAGTTCAGTTATTTATTCGTGCATGGAGGGGTATATTCTTTCTGGTCCTTCAGTTAGACAATGCACAGCCAATGGAACATGGTCTGGAACTTTGCCTAACTGTACAAGTAAGTTTTCAATGATTTTAAATACCACTATTTATATATTGATTTTTCATAATATTATTGTGGTTAGAGATAAGTGTAGTGGAATTACAGCTTGCTTTCCAAGTTAATAAATTGTCAGGGGAAAAGAAACAGAAATCAGTTTGATTAAAATTAATTTAAAATACTTTTAAAAATAGATATTTTTCTGTGTCTGTCCTTACTAGCTAATTTCACTTAGCAATGATATGATCCAGATCTAACTACATAGTGGAAAAATTAAGTCATCTTTTTCTCATAGCCAAATAGTATTCCTTTGTGTATATGTCACTAACACTATCACTATCTTCCCATTAATCATCTATTTGCTAGAGCAGGCACCAGCAATATCTCCATATGTCCTGTCCCATGCTAGTAGAACCCAAAGGCATCCGCTCCGCTCCAGGAACATAAAGAGCCTCAAACAATTATATTAGATCATGGGAATGACCTAATATAAATGTTACTGGTATTTGGCATATCAAATACTACACGAGCAACTTGCCAGGCTTGCCGTGCGGGTGGCATACTGTTGTAGTCACCTCTAAATAAAGCATTTATTGATGAACCGTGTGGCCGCTTAGTGGCAGCACAAGCCAGCCTATCATAGTGTGGTCTCCTGGGTGGAGTTGTGACGAGAGGGAAGTCTGGATGTGGAAAATGGCGGGCCCCATGCAGTAGTGGAGGGTGGTCTGGCTTGTTGTGAGGCTCTGCTGAGATGGCAGGCCAGGGCTAGAACCCACCATGCCTCCCAGGCGCCTCACGAGCAGCTGGGCACAGGGAGAGCAAGGAGCAGCTCTGCCCCATGTCTGAGAGTCTCTGGTTCAGCATACCTGGGCCGGACTAAAAAAAAAAAAACTGCTGCAGGGTGGCTGTTGATGATCCAGGCTGTGCTAGTCTGGTCTGCTGGGTGGAGTTGTGACGAGAGGGAAGTCCGGATGTGGAAAATGGCAGGCCCCATGGAGTAGGGGAGGGTGGTCTGGCTTGTTGTGAGTCTCTGCTGGGGTGGCAGGCCAGGGCTAGAACCTGCCTTGTCTCCCCTGGTGCCTCACGAGTAGCTGGGCACAGGGAGAGCAAGTAGCAGCTCTGCCCCATGTCTGAGAGTCTCTGGTTCAGCATACCTGGGCCGGATGGAAAAAAAAACTGCTGCAGGGTGGCTGTTGATGATCCAGGCTGTGATAGTCTGGTCTGCTGGGCGGAGTTGTGACGAGAGGGAAGTCCGGATGTGGAAAATGGCGGACCCCATGGAGTAGGGGAGGGTGGTCTGGCTTGTTGTGAGGCTCTGCTGAGATGGCAGGCCAGGGCTAGAATCCACCATGCCTCCCGGGCGCCTCACGAGCAGCTGGGCACAGGGAAAGCAATGTGTATATGTACCATGGTTTATTGTGTATATGTACCATAGTTTATTTTCTTTTTTCAGTCATCCGTTCTTAGAAGTTTGGGCCGATTCCAGATTTCGGCTATTGTAAATAGGTCTTCAGTGTACATAGCATGCAAATGTCTTACTTTAAGTAGAGTGTTTTAACTTTTTGGGATAGATGCCATAATGTGGAATTGTTTGGTCATATGGAAGCACAATTCCTACTTTTTAAAAAAGTCTGAAGTAGTCAACTTTGTCACCAGCAATGAATGAGTATGCTTTTTCTTTCATTTATTTCCAATAGAAAACTTCCCTCAGCGGAAAATGGGGTAAAATGAGGGGAGGGAGATATGCCAAACCTCCCAAAATATTTTGTTGACTGAAATGTCTCAGTGAGTTGTAATTTTTCTATTAGTACACAGAAATCACTCTTAATCTCCATTTAAAAATAAGTATGTAGGACCAGATCAATAGCACAGTGGGTTGGGCATTTGCCTTGCACAATGCAGACCCAGGTTCCATCCAGGAATCCTGTTTGGTCCCTTTGCCCCAGGAGTAATTCCTGGGTGCAGAGCCAAGAGTAACCCCTGAGCATTTCCAGGTGTTACCCCCAAAAAAAAATTAAGTATTGACAGACTTGCTATTTTATAAATGACATCAAAAAGTTACTTAAGTTATAATTTCTAATAGATAATTATTGAAAAGTGAAATAATATACAGTAAGAACCAAAAAAAATTTCCAGGTTGATTATTATACTTCATTTCCAACCATAAATAATTATTTCATTGGTTGGGGATTAATACCTGTCCTTTTAGTGTTTTTCAATTTTTGTTAAGATGGACATTCTCAGTTTTCTATGATGAAAACTAACTTTGTTTTTTAATTGACTTTCTCCTTCTATTTTTTAAGAATTTTAACCAATTTAAAAAACCCAACTGAAGGCAGAATAGTTAAATATATAAATAGTATGGTGAAAGGTCATGGAATTCTCTTATGGAAGATGTTCAAGGAAAAGTATCGTGTTGTGTAGAATTTTTTCAAAAATTAGCTTTTAGGGACTTGCTATTAAACTAAAAGCAGAATTTTTAACACTTGACTTATTTCATAGACAAAAATGTACAAAATATAAGACAAAAATGAAAGTTACCCCTTCCTAAGGAATACAGAGAGGGGCTTCAGTGGAAATTTTCTTCAAATAAAACTTTTGTAGTAAAGACTTTCGGACAGAGGTCAGATATGGTTCTCTGAGCACTTCCAGGAGTGACCCCTGAGCACAGAACCAGGATTATCCAGGTGTGATGTTTAGAAATAATGATGTTGATCAGAAAACAAAATAAAACAAAATGCTTCTATTATGAGTATACTTGTTTGGGCTGATCAAATTACATTAAAAAGCAAAGTTTCAAATTTCTTTATTTTATACTGAATGCTTTTAAAATATATGATTGGTTTCATTATACAATTATGATTGACAGAATTCTGTAATTTGGGACTAGAATAGATTGATATGCAGAAAACAAGACTGAATCTCCAAATCATTTAACTAATTTATTATTGGCAATTTCAATGAAACAATTATAGATGCAAAATAACTGATGGAATTTCCATTGAACTTCGATATATATATAATATATACCAAAGAAGATTGAATTCTAATATAATACTTATATTTCTTTATTTTTTTTTTGCATACACTATTTTCTTCCCTATGTGAGGGTTAATTGTAAAGTTGAACACATTTAAAATGTGAAATAAAAATAATTCTAGAGAATCTTAATACCTCTGGAGAATTAACCAATGTTGCCATAGTAAATATTTGGAAATCACATTTAAGCAAAATTTTCCTTTCTCTTCTTACCATTCAGTTGGTGCTGTTTCTACTAATATCTATAATAAATATGCTATTTAAAATAATAATATGTTTCTGCATAATATCTACAATAAAAGTTTACATTTAGAATGTGTTAAGAAACATATAGATGCTTACAATTTTCATAACAAATCTATTGTTATACTAATGCAAACTTGAAAAAACGCTATTTTATAAAACGTAGCTTTCCATTCTTTGTGTGTGTGTGTGTGTGTGTGTGTGTGTGTGTGTGTGTGTGTCCACACCTGGGCTCAGGCCTTACTCATGACTCTGATTGAAGGATCACTCCGGGTTGGTGCAGGGCCAATATTGGTGCTAGAGATCAAACCTGGGTCAGCTATGTGCAAGGCAAGCCCCTACCTATTGAACTATTGCGCCATCCCCAGAAACTTTCTTTCCCATAATCACACAGCTCACAAATGTAGAATCAAAGACTGAAACCCAAATCTGTTTAAGAAGTAGTATTCTTAAGATAATTTTATGCCCCTACGTCTTACAACCTTTTGTTTCTTCAAATAACCAGTACACACAAACACACACATACATACACACAGACACAGACACACAAATCGTACAGACCTTGTCTTTGTTTAGAACTCCAGGTTTCTAAAAGATCATTTTGGGGTGTTCAAGGATAACCCAAGAGATGAGCTAATTTCACATAAGGAAAACTGGGGATACCAGATCACTGGGTCTAAGAATGATCTTTTATGAAAATATTTTATTATACCACCGTGAGATATACAATTACAAAGATATTCATAAGATGTCCATATTTGGGTTTCAGTCATACCGTGTTCCAGCACCCATCCCCCTTATCAGATGGATATTGGGTGAATATTCTTTCCCATTCTGTGGACTGTTTTTGTATCTTGGTCACTGTTTCTTTTGAGGTGCAAAAACTTTTTTAGTCTCATGTAGGCCCATATGTTCATTCTTTCTCCTAGTTGTTTTGTTAGTGGTGTTTCATCTTTGAAGATGTCTTTAGCTTCAATGTCATGGAGAGTTTTTCCTATATTTCTTCAACATACTTTATGGATTCAGGTCTGATATTGAGATCTTTAATCCATTTTGATCTGATTTTTGTGAATGGTGATAGACAGAGGTCTAAATTCATTTTTTACATGTAGCTGCCCAGTTTTCCCAGCACCATTTGTTGAAGAGGCTTTCCTTTTTCCATTTCTCACATTTTGCTCCTTTGTCGAAGATTAAATGATCATGTGTTTGAGGCACCTTGACCTTTTTTTTTAACCATGTTGGTAGAGTCATTGGTGTGTCCTCTGATTCCCGGAGTGTTGCTTTGAAGCTCCCTCCCACAAAACAGATTATTTCTCTAGAAAGGAAATTTGCAGGACACAATTTAACTATTAGAGTTAAAACTAGATTCAATTAATATATCTACCTACTTACATTTATATGAAACTCAGTTTAGCATAAATAAAAACAATCACCTAAGAACATCTTTGGCCATATGATAAATGTAAATCTTACTAAACTTTCTTACAGAACTGGTGTTGGTAGGGAAAGAGCTTTGAGATGAAGGAGGAAGGACTTTCACATTCTGGTGGCAAGCATGATAGTATGGGGCAAAGCACAGGGAACCTTATGGGATGCCAGGGATAAAACTCTGATCCACTGCAAGCAAGGCAAACACTCTACTATTATACTAACACTCTGTCCCCTAAATAATTTTAAGAGACAGAAAAACTGTGGATATGTGGATATACCAATATTAAGAAGGTGAGGTGAATCTAAAATGTTGTCTGAAGTTCCATAATAAATGAGCAAGAGAGGTGGATATTATAGAAGGGAAAAATTAGAGAGAAGGATAATGGGAGACAGAGAGATAATTGGAGATAGAGAGTGTGTATGTGTGTGAGAGAGAGAAAGAGAGAGAGAGAGAGTTCTCCCAGTCGTGGTTTTCATTAGACCTTTAGAAATGTCTGGAAATCATTTAAGCTATGTAGACTGTGTGCTAGGTATCTGAAAAATAGAGGTCAATGCTAAATATAGTTAATGAATAAAGCAGCCACATTTAAGCAAAGCATTTATTGGTTGAAAAAAAAACAAATACTTCTAAGTGGAGGCTGGAAAAATCTTACTGAGGTCTATAAAATGGGAAGCAACTTTCAATCTGTGAGATTATGTAGCATGTGAAACCTATCCAACAACGGTTTGACTTTTTTATCTGGGATTTCATTTGACTAAAGTAGATCTCTGCTCTGGACTTGAGGTTCAAAATCTCCATACAATTTGCATTAAGCTTCCTGAGCAAGCTTGTCTATTGTGGCAATCTCTCTAAAAGATGAACAAAGAAATTCCAAGAAAATTGGTACAAAGAGTTTGACAACATGAATCATATGATTAAAATATCCAAGATAGGGAATATTATGTCATTTCAAATAAGATATAAGTTTCCATGTATAAAAATATCTATTGTATATTGATTAAGTAATAAAATGCATTCTGTTACAAAAATGTAGCTATTGTGTTCTATTTGGTTTCAGTGTGTGTATTTGTATTTCTCAGTTAAAAATTATATAAGGTCATTTTAAAATGACATAGATTAACTATAATTCTTACATTTGTTTAATTTTTGTATAAAGGTTGTCTGCTTAGATTTATCATATATGTAAAATGAGCAAATCATTTACAAGATAAAATTGAAAGAAAAATTTCCCACCCAACTAAATCCAAACTTTCAAAACAATTTTGTTGTGCTTAAATGTAACCTATGTAATTACTACTTACATGCTCATTTGATCATTTATTTATTCCTGAAACACACTTACATTCTCTCTTATGATGAGTGTAGTCTCTACGAATACAACAGTGTTGAAAATAGATGCCATGGCTGTCATCATAGACTTTATTGGGTGTGTGTGTGTGTGTGTGTGTGTGTGTTTATGCATTTGTACTCTATCCTTAGTGATTTTGGTGAACCTAAAAGGATTTTCTTGCTATCCACCGTGACACTCCATTGTCACAGACTGATGCTGTGAATTTTGGAGGAAATTCCTAAAGAACAGCTAATCTGTAGTTTCACCTGAAAAGATCAAAAGCCTCTTTTGGTGCTGAAAAACAAGCTGGTGGCAAGTAAATTCACTTGTGAAGCAGGTGTTATTTCCAATAGCCTGTTGCTATTGGAAACTATCTTTGACTGCATTTGTTATTTAAGAAGCCACTGAACAAATCCTTCTGAAGCTGTTGTCAGGCATTCCATTCATGAAGCTATCACAATATGCAGGTCTCTGAGTGCATTGTGACATTAACTGTCATTCCTTTCCATCTGTAGCTCCATCTCTGCTCATGTCAACCTCACAATACAGTTGGCCAGTTATCCTTTGCCAAGATTCTTATTCAGGTGGTTGGTTCCCAAACGAACTCTTTGTATATGTTCTTGTTAATTTCACTCTAATGATTTTGGAATCTTGTTTAAAAATTGATAGTGACATGGGCAAAAATATATTTAAGACTTATACACTCCTTTTTTAATTTTTATATATATTGAAACTGTACAAAAGAGGTCCAGAGTAATAGTAGAGCAAGTAGGATTTTTGCCTTGAACACAGACAACCAGGGTCTGATCCCTGGCATCCCATATCTGTATTGTCTCTTGAGAACTACCAGGAGTGATTCCTGTGTGCAAAACCAGGAGAAAACTGTGATCATCCTTAAGGGTGACCCACAAAAAGAAAACAAAAAAAATAAAAAGAAACTATATAAAAAAAACGTCATTTTGTTAAATGAGCACAACATAATTTTCTGTCAAGCTCAGTTATAAAACAGCAACAACAAAATCATCTTTCCTAAACAATAGTATCAAGAGTGAAACTTAGTTTATATAGAGTTTTTACTAGCAGTATGAAACACTTAGCAATGATGATTGCAACAGATTCCAAGAGTACATGTCTCCAACGACTATACGGTGGAATGCTTTGAATACTGTTCCTTAGCTTATATGCCTCTATTGATGATCTTTATTTATTCTCTTTGTTTGATTTTGTGGTAAAATCTTGCAACACTTAGAACTTATCCCTGGCTCTACACTCAGGGATGATGGCTGGTTGTTCTCAGGGGAACCCAGGTGAGGAACCAATATGGATAGCCAGTGTGCTAGGCAAACACCCTACCTGCTAAACCATTTCTTTGGTTCTCTTCATGTATTTATCCACCTTAGGCTCTATAAATTAGAATAATATTAATGTGGTCATTTGATGTCCATAACTTTAATGCTAAGTTAATAAATACGTAATAAATAACAAAAGGGTTTTTTCATGTTTTTTATCTATTCTCAGACTGTTCTTTTCTTTTTTGGGTCACACCTGGCAATGCTCAGATGTTACTCCTGTCTCTACACTCATGAATTATTCCTGGCAGTGCTTGGAGGACCATATGGGATGCCAGGGATTGAACCTGAGTCAGCTGTGTGGAAAGCAAATGCCCTATGCACTATTCTCTGACCTTCAGACTTTTATCCTAAACTTCCAATAATCGAGAAGATCTTATTAATAAAAATCAATGCAGGAGACATAGTTCAGTGACTAAAGCTATTTAAGCTGTTTAAGATTCAACTGGTGACATTTAACCTAGACTTCACTGGTGAAATTATTTACTAGTTTATGAACAAGAATATTTAAGAGACAAAGAAAAAAGTCCTAAGAAGCAAGTGTAACGCAGTATTTGTCTCCAGGGCAAAAAATAAAGTATAACCTGTGCTTTTATTTTTCTCTTAACAGAAACATATCAAAAATTGTCGTTTAAGTGATATCATATAGAAAATATACCGAGTCTAGTAGGTCTAATAAATGAAATATTTCTATATCCAAAATTCAAACTACATACTTCAAATAGAATATTTGAAATTTTGACTGCACTACAGCTTCTCTGTGAACGCATAGTACAGTTTAAAAGAGGGTTCTCATCTCTGAATACCCTCTTCAGCATAATAGCATATTAACCTAACCTTCTCAGAAATGACATTTTCTGAACCATATGTAGAGGCTCAGTAATAAGCATACCTGATCATAATTAGGTATTGCCAGTATGTTATTTAAGTATGCTTATGTTTTATGATTAAGCAATGACTATGATAACCAATTTTCTCCACTTGTGTATTAACTATGCCATATGCTTACTACTCTTCTCCATTAAATGCATACTGCATTAACCATCTGTTCATCTATTCCAATGCTGATAGTAATCAGCTGTGGAGACCCAGGTATACCAGCAAACGGAATGAGATACGGAGATGATTATGTAGTTGGACAAAATGTTTCTTATATATGCCAGCCAGGCTACACAATGGAGTTGAATGGTTCTAGAAGCAGGATGTGTACCACTAATGGCACATGGAGTGGAGTAATGCCAACTTGTAGAGGTATGATGACTTTGTCGATGTTTCTGTGGTACAACTTCCATATATTTTATGTATAATTTAAAGTAATTATTAAATGTAATTTTGTATTCATTCCATTTTACTTTTTCTCTGACTGTTTAAAAATTATGAAGAATGTTTCCTTTAAAACACAAAGATAATATCTTTAAATATTTAATAAGAGCATTTGCATGACATTGTAATAAAATGAATATAAATGCAAAAAATCCTGTATTCTATGTAATAGTCACCCTAATTTATATTGCTAATGAATTTCAAAGGATATAATATTGGAACCAGGAAAATAGATTAAGCTTAATGGGTTGATTACATGCAAAACATTTGTTGTTTGTGGGAGGTTCAGGGTAAATCCCTCATCGCCCCAGGTGATGAGAGTGACCCTGAAGAAGAGAGCTGGAAGTTGCCGTGAGTACCACCAAATATGGCCCAAGACATTTTGAGAATGAAAGAATAGAAAGGAGTAGAAATGACCCTAACCCAAATGAATTATAACCTTAATTTGGTAACTTATTAATTAAATGATTACAGTACAAATCATAATTTTGGAATAAGCAGACCTGTGCCACACCTGGCAATCTGCAGGGCTTTATTGTTGGGTCTCTGCTTAAGAATCTTACCAGGTGGATCTCAGTGGACCATGGTTAACTATGCACAAGGCAAGTGTCCTATTTGTTGAACTAAGTGTCCAGTATACCCCTCACAAAATAATCTATAATTTAACAAAGTCAGTCTTAATTCTAGAAATGTAAATTGTTCTTAAAAAACCCATTGATTAAGAGAAAGCAATCTTGAATTAATCCTTTGATTAATAAAAGAATGGATTTGTAATACTTGCTTCTTGTTTCCCAATTGGAAATAAAGTTTTAAGTTTAACCAATATTCTTGCCTTATTATAGAATAAATTAGATGTATCACTTGTATCACTTGTGTCACTTGTCTTCCCATTGTTCATCGATTTGCTGGAGCGGGCACCAGTAAAATCTCCATATGTCCTGTCGCAAGTGTAGCCCAAGGACATCTGCTTGCTCCAGGGACAGGAAGAGCCTCAAAACATTCCTTCAGGTCATGGGAATGAGGTCTATAATTGTTACTTGTTTTAGGCATATAAAAATATAAATAATAATGTATATTATTTAACAATATTTTTTCATTGAGTTTATTTTTATTCAGGCATTTTTCTGAATTTATCTGTTTAGTATCTCCCTCACAGAATCCAATGAAAAACAACCATGTCTGTGTGTAACCTTTTCTTTGTTGTATAGATTCTGAATAAAACTGCTATAAAAATAGTGTATAAACAGAGTTTAACAGAAGTTTTGCATTTCTGCAGCCTTTTTATGCATCATTAATTATAGTAAGGCTATCCTTATATAAGTCAAAGAAAGGGTTCACATATGTTGCCAGTCATCAAAATAGAATCATTCATCACTTTGACAATAGCTGGAAATGAAATGAATGTTTAAAATTTAAAGAAAGCTTTTCCAAAATGCACACTAACCTTTAACATACAGAACTTAACTGGTTACTCAAACCAATTTGGGTATTTTAATGAGACACATTCTGTGTTTTCAAAAATGTCATAGAATGACTTCCAAATTTCCTGCCACAAGGCTGACACTATATATAGCTATACAACCCAACTCCTACGCCTGGCTAAAGGTCATTGGAAAATAATTTTATATTAAACCAATAATTTATCAGTTACAGTGCACAGAGGAGAAGGTCAAACCCTATTTGCCTTTGCCTTAAGTTTCAGTCAGCTTGTGATTTTGTGAGAGTCTCTGACAATCAGTAGCCATTATGTTGCCAAGAAATAGTTACATCCTAGCCAGCTTAATTCCAGGGATGTTTCAGGAATACTACCAGGAGAATAAAACATGTCACACCATATTGTCCTCCAAGAGGTTAAATTAGCACCTATGCATTTTCTAATGTCATTGTTCTTTTTTTTCACACTCTGAATATTTCAACAGCTGTGTCTAATCGCTTTTAATGTAATTGCAGCTGTTACCTGCACAGCTCCTCCCCAGATTTCTAATGGAAGGTTGGAAGGAACAAATTTCGACTGGGGCTTTAGCATTAGCTACATCTGTTCTCCAGGCTATGAACTCTCCTTTCCTGCTGTTTTGACCTGCGTAGGGAATGGCACCTGGAGTGGGGAAGTGCCTCAGTGTTTACGTAAGTATAATATTCACATTTTACATTGCATGTTCTATTTTATTTTACATCTACTTCCCTGAAATTATAACAGTTAAAACTTTCAAATTTGGTTAGAAAAAATATGATATTGTTAAGCTCCTTCCAATATGTAATTAAAATGCAAGGGGAAAGTCTGTTTGCCACTGAGGCTGCTTACATTAAATCCAAGTCTTTCATTCACTCTGGTTTGCCTCTAAATTTTAGCTTAAACTACTTTATTTTAAAGCTTTTCTTACTCCTCAAATCAATACCCTCTGAGATTAATTCTACCATGGGAAAATAACTCTTTAGGTCCAATTGAGCTTATCTGAATGTTCTAAATTATACCTAAATCACTTTGCGCAATAAATCCATGTCGCTTTTACATGTTCATTCAGATCAGGTTTTTTGCCATGTTAATGCTTATGATTTGGACATCTAAAATAATAGTGAGATTCAACATAAGAGATTATTATTTTAATGAAGATTATTATAGCCCACGTGCTTCAGCAGTGTCTCTTCAAGATTAATTTGGAAGAAAATAAAATCAGACAGAGTCAGAGTGCTGCTCTTCATGCTTTATTGATGCACAGGGCGTGGGCAGAGAGTCCTCCTTAGAGGTCACTGGTGCTGGGCTCTCTTGTTTCCAGTCTTTCTGTTTCTAGTGTTCCAAGAGCTCCCATCTACCTCATACCTTTGAAGTCAGGCAAAGTTAACTGAGTGGAATACTTAGAATCCTCCAATGTTGTGTTGTCTTATGCAGAGTAGAATCTACAACATCTGCAGATGCACTTCATATACATTATGGACTATGATGACTAATAGCACCAGCTTCTTAGCCCTATTTTAGCACTGTTTATTTGGAGAGCCTTCTATTAAGAGATTGCAAACCCAGGGCATGTTTAATTCTATTTTGTTGGCTAATCAGATCATGATAGATTTACTCCTGAGAAATTACTTACCAGCATCTAGCTGCAGGAGGGACCTCCCCCAGTTTTCTGACTCTCCTCAGGCTAATGAAGTGTGTAAGCAAAGGAAAAAGATCAGTTTACTGATGTGCCTGCCAGCTAGTGAGCTACAATAACTGTGAAAGGTCCAGAGCTCAGTCCATAAAAGCTGAATTAAAATGCTAAATTAGGGAATAAAGGAGCCCACTGGTTTTAAGATTACAGGAAGAGGACTTCAGTTTGGGACTTTTAGAGATAGTATACAAGACAGGGTACTTCACACAAAAAAACCTAGGTTTTCCACCACTGGTACCACATATGATCTCTCAAGCTCTGTCATGGGTGATCTAAGTCATGAGAATCCCATGTTGTGACCCAAAAAATTGAAAAAAAAATAAAAAGAAGGGGATGATCTTCTTTCTTCTAATTGCATCATTTTGAGATCACCAGTTACAAAACTGTTTACTCTCTAGAGGTTTCAGTCATACAGTGTTACAACACCCTTCCCTACACCAGTGTACATTTACTCCCACTAATATCCCCAGTTTGACAACCCCCCACCCGGACCCACCTTGCCTCTATAATGGGCTTTTATTCTTCTCTTCTCTCTCTGTCTCTCTCTGTCTCTTTCTGTCTCTCACTCTCTCTTTTGGGAAATTATGGTTTGCAATGCAGATACTGGGAGGTCATCATGTTTCTTCATGGCTTTCAGGATCAGTTCTTATCCAGAGTGATAACTTCCAACTATTACTATCATAATCGTTCCTTTTCTATCCCAACTGCTTCTTCCCCAGCACTGAATCAGGTTTCAAGTCATGGACCAATCCTCATATCCATGTTTCTACTGTATTTTTTATTAGTCTCAAACTATATTTTGTTTTGTTTGTTTTATATCCCACAAATGAGTGCAATCATTCTATGACTTTCCCTTTCCTTCTGATCTTATCACTCAGCATGATACTTCCCATGTCTGTCCATTTAAAAGCGAATTTTGTGATTTCACATTTCCTGGTGGCTATGTAATATTCCATTGTGTAGGTGTACCATAGTTTCTTTAACCGGTCATCTGTTCTTGGGTAGTCAGGTTGTTTCCAGATTCTGGCTATTGTGAATAGTGCTGAAATTAATATAGAAGTACAGATGTCATTTCTGCTGTGTGTTTTTTGCATCTCCTAGGGTATATAAGTGACTCTGCCTTAAAAGTGAAAAAAAAAATGTGTGTTTCCTTAGAGAAATGTTTATAGAAAATCCAATCATTGGAAGGTACTTCCAAACTACATTTGTCTTGGTGCAGAGATAATTATATGTTTTATGTGTTAAGTTTTAATTTTTTGTCCAATTTTTATTAGGCATGATTTACTATGCTGTTAATAATAGTTTCAGACATACTATATAAACAGTATTTTAAATCAGGGGTAGGATGAAGGTTTGGAAATGGCAATTGCTTCTTGGATAAGAGGAAGAAGTTCCTGTTCAGAGAAAGACAAAAGCTTCTCCTTACCTCTAAGGCCTTCATTGTGATGTAGGTGGGCCCCTAAGGGTGGCTTATGTAAGGTAGAAAAGAGATAGATGAGAGTCACTTTTTCTTGTCCACCTCTGCAGCACTGGGACTCACTGGTAGAACTGCAAAGGTAAAGTCTGCAATGAGCCTCTCATAGCACGGTCCTGAGTCCATCAGCACCACAAGGTGGCCATCAAATCACGCCTGATGTCTGTTTGATCTCTAGGCATGGATTGATTCCCACCATCCGAAATTTTTCAGGGGAGCCAGGGAATCAGGCTGGAGTAAAGAATTGCTCTTTGTAGGGAAGGAAAGTCAGCCTTAGGCCTTACCCAGGGCTTTCAAGGTTCTTGTTTTCCTCAAAGAAAAATAATTTTCAGGAGTAGACAAGCAGTGAAGTAAAACAGATTTTATTTGGAGGTTCTAGGAAACAAAAGGAGGGAGAGAAGGTAAGAGAGAATAGTGTGCTCAGGAGAGAATACAGTCTTCCCAAGGAGGAAAGATTGCCGTACGTTTGTGCACACGCACGCACACACACACACACACACACACACACATACACATACACATCCTAGCATTAGATATGAAAGCATGAAAGTACACATCTCAAGATGGGAGATGTGGGTGACACATGTGCTCAAGCACCACCTGTGTTTGGTAACATGGGTGCAAACAGAACATGGGCCCAGGCAGCATATAAGCACCCTTTCTTAGTTGAAGGGGACTTTTTATAGGATTTTTCTCAATCTGCCCCCCACGTGGGGCTTCTCTTCAAAGGCAGAGAGAAAGCCTTGGATGACCTTGGTTTGGACCTTCTGTGCCAAAGTGGGGATCACTCCAGTGTCATAAATTCGTAATTGTAGTCCAGCCTCCTCAAGGTCTCCTCAATGCTTGATGGTCTTTTCTGGTCTAAGCCTTGATTCTTGTAACTTAAGACTCAGAAGTTCAAGTTCCATTTGCCATTGGCCCTCCCCAATCTGCCTGCTTCAATTGCTCTTAGGACAGACTACTTGGCACTGTGGAGTAGAGGGTCTAAAGGCAAACTGAGGATCCTTGGGGCTGATTTGTTTTGTGCACCTTCACCAATTATGTTGAGCATGCAAGATAAAGCCATTTTTCTATTATAGTCATTCAATTCCAGTTCAGAGGCGGCAAATTTAAAAGGCAGTGCTCATATCCAGAATGTAGCCCAGTGCATTCATTTTAGGATGCATAAAAGGAAAAAAGATTTCTCATTAGTTGTATTCAACATACTATGTCCTTTTATGTTAAAATATATGTCATTGAGAACCAACAGTTTTGTCAGTATAACCTATATTTTAAGGCTCCAATCTTTATACCAATAGATTACTAGGCTGGCTATTTCTGTACCTGAACCACTACTAAAAAAAGAAAGAACAGAAGAGAGAAGGAGGGATGTGAGGTATGAGCTGACATTTTATGTGGTTGCAGCTTATGTTTTAAATAAATGTAAGACACTGAGCTAAATGACTGAAAAGGCACACTTCAGAAGAAATACTTCAGAAGTTGATTATGAAATAATTTGCTATAGAAACAATTGCTAAAATGCTATTACCAGACATTACTGGATGTCAAGTAATACCAAATAAGCAATATCTAAGACATGGTCAAAATTAAAACAAGAAAGCAATAAAAAAGAAGGTATTAATTTTTACCTGTTACTTTGCTTTGAAATTTTCCTCTTGAATGATTTTAATTTTAAAGGATTTAAGAAGAAAATAAATTTCTAAAAAGGATTTGGAAAGCAAAATATTTTTCTACATTTTTGAAGTTTAGTGAAGAGCTTTCTTTGAACACTGGATTTAACAAAGTCTATAATTAGAGTACTCATATGTTGTAGCAACTCCTGGAACTTTCCTATGTTATCCTTGAAGTCCTGGTAAATATATTCAGGAAGAATCCCCATATCACTTTCAAATCATTTTTGTATGAATGATAATTTTGATTGATTATCTCTAGCCAGTTTAGGGCTATCATTGTGGTGTCACTATTTATTTTTTGCTATAGGAAAAATAGTGTTTATATGCTCAGTTTGCAAATGGAAAAAATTAATTTATCCTTAAAAATTATCCTTAAAAATGATTAAATGTCAAATTATGTGCAATTAATTTTGATACCATAAAAATGAAAGTATTTGTTCCGGTAGCCTTTGCCTGCATTATAGCTAGAATCAGGAAACTACCTGAGTACCCAATAACAGATGACTGGTTATATTCCAGTAACCTTTATGGTTTATCAGTAAATGCACAAAGTTAGAGCCTACTACGGAGAGTATCCTACCTGCACAGCAGAGCCTGGCAAGCTACCCGTGACGTATTTGATATGCCAAAACTAGTAACAATTATAGACCTCATTCCCATGACCTGAACAAATGGTTTGAGGCTCTTCATGGTCCTGGAGTGAGCAGATGCGCTTGGGCTACGCTAGCACGGGACAGGACCTATGTTACTTGTGCCCGCTCCAGGAAGTGTATGAACGGGAAGACAAGTGACAAGTAGCAACTTTTGCCTCCATTGGATTCAGAGATGACTACAAGATTATCCCACCCACACGGCAGAGCCTGGCAAGCTACCCGTGTCGTATTTGACATGCCAAATACCAGTAACAATTATAGACCTCATTCCCATGACCTGATGGAATGGTTTGAAGCTCTTTATGTTCCTTGAGCAAGGAGATGCCCTTGGGCTCTACCTGCATGAGACAGGTCATATGGAGATGTCACTGGTGCCCGCTCGAGCAAATCGATGATGAATGGGAAGACAAGTGGTACAAGTGGTTCCTTCAAGATTTAAAATCATCTGATCTCACTGAATTGTGTGCATGTTGATTCTTACTCTACAATGACCTCATGCACCATATTTCCCTCTAGCATGCTTGATATCCCAAACATACGGCTTTAACAATGCTGTTTTCTGTACCTAGAGTGTTCCCCTTTGGAGTACCAGAAAAGTTTAAATGCCTATTCACCCTCCAGAATTTTTCTCTGTGAGAGATGATACTCTTACAGATGCTATTTTGGGAAGATGTCTCAAAATGTAGAGTGAAGATTTTGCATATGGGAATACCATGTCCAGCCATAGGCCTATCATGATCCTCTGAGAAATGCCTGGTTTTCCACTGTGCCCCACCCCAAGAGAGAGAAAGAGAGAAAGAGGGAGACAGAATGGGAAAGAGAGAGCCTTGCCACTTTATTTAAAACCAAATCAGGGTGGCTAGAGAGCTAACACTGAGATGAAGGCATTTCCTTTGCCATTGGTCAACTTTGGTTTAAGCCCTGGCACACTACATAAGATTCATGACCACTGCTAAGTGTTCATAACTTAAAGAAAACTAGCATGTTGCTTTATTGTAGTAATCCTGTTATTTGTCACTTTTCTAAGCTGTATGCACTACTAAATCCTAAATTTCGTATTATCTTTCTTTCCATCTCTAGCAAAGTTTTGTGGTGACCCTGGTATACCTGCCCAAGGAAAGAGGGAGGGAAAAAGCTTCATTTACCAGTCAGAGGTTTCATTCAACTGCAATTCACCGTTCATATTAGTTGGATCAAGCACTAGAATATGTCAAGCAGATGGTACTTGGAGCGGCTCATCCCCTCACTGTATAGGTAATATGAAAGGTTGATAATAGTGTGATTTATTTGTAATTGTAATTAATTACAAATAATTGTAATTGTAGTTAATAACTTTCAATATCTCCAAGTTTCCTATACTTATTTGAACAAAAACAATTTTACTCTGCACCTCATTGGAAATCTATCTTCTCCAAATGAACAAACAGAAGTCACACTCAAAGTTATTACCATGCTTTGGATTACTCTTGCATTTCCCCTGGGAAGACAGTATCACTTACTTTAGGAAATACAGATTTATTAATAAATTGTAATGGATTAAATGTGAAAAACAAAAAGTAAAATATAAGAGCGATTTAAAATCACTGAAAATGAATCCTGGCAAAACATATGACATGATTTTCAACATTTTCAACTTTCATAAGAAATATTTGAAGTAATTTTCAACTTTAGCACTAAAAGAAAAAAACTCTAGGATTAAGAGCAGTAAGTCTGATTTTTTTTTATATATTGTAGTGAATAGTGCATATTTAAATAAAATTAAGCTTGCTCAATAAATAACTATACATTTATTTCAAAATGGATCCAAGAACTTTATTTAATCTTAATATTAAATGCCAAATTTGGTAAATTTGTTAAAGTTACAAATAACCTGCCACAAAATGCAGCTGACTCCAATATTAGCAACCCACATTAGTGAATAAGTCTTCTTTCGAGAAAACAAAAACAAAAATAAGTTTAAAAGATACCTTACTTCAAAGAATATTATCTTACCTGAAAATGAAACTCAGTGAAGTCCTTCAGCAAATATTTTATGCATATTTTCTTCTTCAATAGTCATCACTTTTTTTCCTTACCTTTTTATTCATAGTATTAGCCAGATGTCAAGTGCTTTTGTATTATAATGGTTCAAATTTCAATAATTGAATAATTCAAATCCAGTGGAGTTTTACCTGGCAATCTGTAAGAGTAAGCAGGTTTCTATCTTTGGAGTAGTACTAAAATTTACATTATTTATTATTACTCAAGGCTTTCTCATTAAACTTGAGATTAGTTAATATTTTAAAGAAAATATTTTAAAATGTAATCACAAATTTTAAATGAATATCACTGATTTATTCTTTATTTTAGAGCCCACTCGTACCTCATGTGAAAACCCGGGAGTGCCTAGGCATGGATCTCAGAACAATACATTTGGATTTCAAGTGAGTACTTGAAATTATTTAGTAAACATTGAGTTAAGGAGAGTTCTTTCATTCCTGTATATTTAATCCCACTGACACTAACAGAAGAGAAGTCATACATACCTGCCTTCATACATATTTTCCTTAATGTAACAGGGAATAGAAAACTGAGAACAGTAAACAAAGAAAACTATATGTTTTAAGAAAGTAGCTTCACTGAGCATGAGGCTAAAGAAAAAGAAAGATCAGAGATAGCTGTGAGCATAGGAAAATGGATTCCTAGTAAGTATGTGCAAGTATTGAGAGTAGAAAGAATATATGAGGGAATCAGTTGTGGGGGCTAAGAGTAAAATAATATATGAAACATGTTAAAAGAGACATTTCTGAGATATCAAATCCATGAAAGCATGGTTATCTAATAAGGCAAATGAGCTAAATATATGTGTTATTATATATAATAACATATATATATATATGTTACTAAAATATCTTTAAGCAATTTCATTGATGTGGGAAACATCTAATAAAGTAATTTAACTAGAACCTCTTTGTTGGATTGTTATATTAGAATCCTTTAGAATGCCCAGTCATGTGTGACTGGCTTTCTTGTTCTCTATTTTGCCAATTTAGATTTAATGTAGAAATTCAGTGCATTATTTTTTTTGTTGTTGTTTGGGGGCATAAAGGGAGCCTACAGGCATACTGAATCAAACAGAAATAGTCTATTTACACATTGCCCAATTGCCTTGTATTGTTGGGCTTTCTAAGTGCACTATTTTGTATGACATTTGATGTAAACCTAAAGAGCATCCATTGCTAAAGAAACGCTTATCAAATGTATTATATTTGTGTATCTCAGGATTGTTGCCATTTATGTACAGTTCAGGCACAGTATGTACATTGATTTTTGACTTTTCAGTTCTTCCATTTGGACTCAGTACTGTCTAGAAAAAAAGAAAAAAAATGTATTTTCCTTTTTATTTTTCTATCATGTCTCTATTTAGATGTTTTATCAACTCATCCAAATCTGGACAAATGGACAGTTATTTTAATATCTTTTGTCTCATTAGTAGATCTAAGAGAAGCAGAACAATATTTGCTAGATAATAGAACAAGTCAGCCTGTGGCAATATCCTAACCAAATATAGGATTTTGATGTTAGTCTCTGTGCAGTAAATTAACAGATTTTCTCAGGTCTGTGAATCTGTTCTACTAATACCTTTAAAGTAATGGGAAAGAGTAAGCTTGAGTTTCGAATAGTGACCTATATCATGAATAGAATCATTACTCAACATTTTAATAATTCCAATATAATCACTGAAAAATGTTATCACAAAGTTCACATAACCTTGATTACATGTTATTTGAACATTAATATTTGACACATTAATATTGTCATCATATTGTATCTTGACTAATATTGAATTCTATATTTCAAATATGATAAAATATGAGAATAATTATATTAATATCTCTTAAGAGTTTAAATGTCTCATTTATAAAAATACATTTTAATGAATAAATTAAGTTAGGTTCATAGACCTTTTTTAATAGCAATATTAGATTATAGGTCAATAGAAAATTCTATTTCAAATTCCTGAATCTATATAGAGCAAGCAATTTTTAAATTATATTATTTAGCTAGTATTGGTATATTTCAAATGAATGCAGTATTATATAACTAAAGAAACACCATATTGGGTTAAGAAAAGCTATTTTCTGGAAATATCAGAAGATGCTTTAAGTGAGTTTAAGCCTAAATCCACATGCAGATATGTTCAGAACCCTCAGAAAAGCAATCAATTAATTTATTAATCCAAGTGTCTATGAACTAAGCATGAAGACTTAGTCTTTGCCACTATTGTTTAACTATTTGCTTCTCACTCCATATAAAATAGCTCTATGGCAAGAGTACCTCACGCACATTTTCCTCTCAGTCCTAAAAGAAAATAATAAATAGTCCCAATCCAGTATAAGTTTCCAGTTTTCAGAATGTTATGGATTTGTTTCAACCCCAAGCCATCTGGCTTACTTTGGGTAACTGGTTTACTCATGTTTCACAGGAATAAAATCAGCTTCTTGATTTTTTAATTGTTTATGTTATATTTGTTTACTTTATAGATGTATATAGTGGATGTATATAGATGTATATAGTGGATGTATATAGTGGATGTTTTACTTTATAGATGTATATAGTGGATTTTTTGTCATAGCTATAATTACGAACATGAAAGACAATCTGCCATCTATTGCTCAAAATTCAGGAAGGTACTCACTTTTCTTTCCATGTTAAAACATTTAGATAAATACAAAATATTATAAATCAGAACATTTTAAAAGTATTTTATTATACCACTGTGAGGATATACAATTACAAAGATATACAATTAAAAAGTTCACATTTGGGCTTTGGCCATACAGTGTTCCAGCACCCATCCCTCCACCAGTGCCCATCTCCCACCACCAACTACCCGGTTCCCTCCCCTTTCCCCCAGCCTGCCTCCATGGCAGGTTCTTTATTTCTTTCCCTTTCTCTCTCTTTCATAAATTAGAACAGTTTTGACTTAAACAAATTGACATTTAAAGTAGTTATGAAAATTAATGATTTACGATCTACACTAATAAAGAAGTAAATGCCAAATGTATATCTCACTAATAGCTACCTTCCTTCTTAAAATGAATTCCAGGGATTGATAGATACTTTATTTGGATTAAAACTTATTTCTTTAAAATTATTATAGATTAGAGTCTGGACCATTCCTGCCTTGTTCATGGTTTAATCCTAACTTAGCATTCAGGGATCACTCCAGAATTTTCTCTGACTACCCCATAAGATGCCAGGCATCAAAACTGGGTTTACTGCATACAAGACAAATATCTTACCACTATAGACAAGCACCTTACCACTGTACTATCTGTACAGCCTTAAGTAATCAAATAATTTTATATTTAATGATAGTTTCTATACTTCACTTGATCTAGCATTCAGAAAACTCTTTTTATAAGGACCCAGTTATATGTGAGAATGAGTGTCAGTCAAGGAGCCGCTGAGGTCCCCAAACATATCAGAAAATGAATTCCCTTCTACCTCTCAGGCTGGCGGGAATGGACGAAAACACACAAATCCAGCACAATTCCAAAAGTTTCTTACTAATTATCAATAAAAAGCAAGTTCCACCACTAGAATCCAAGATAATGAAATTCCACAGACCTTTGTCTCTTGGTCAAAATTCTGACTAGGCACTTGCACCCAAGTCTCCCACCAAAGTGGATGGATGTACCACAAGTCAGTCCCCTTATATACACAAAAGTAATAATCCAATCTTCAGGGAGGGTAGTGTCACAATATCAATGAATCAGCTTCTAGGTGTAGATATATGTAGGGTGGTGCCACACTAAGGTGGTGTCATGTTTGTTTCAGGTCTAAATAAATGATTATGCCAGGAACTAGTCCCTTTTTCCAGAGATTATCTCTTGTCAAAACACTGGAGAGAGAAAGAAAGGGTGGTACAAAGAAATATTTCTTAAAGGATGTATATTCACGGGAAGAAACATATCATAATTTCATGGGCTTCATGCAATCTAGATGGTACCCACAAGGTCCTTCTTATATCTATTCTGCATCAGGGTGATTCTGAGTATCTTGTCCTCTGTTTACTGAAAGGGTTATGCTTGCCTGCTTGAGGGCATTCTAGTATGATCCCTCTTTTGATCTTAAAATGGTAGCCTCAACATAGCGGGGGTGGTGATCTTCTGGTAAATTCTAACTGTCCCACGATAGGACCAGTGGGCATTAAGAGGAATCATACCAAATGTAGATAACATTGAAATCATAATAGAGATTATAATATTTCAGAAGTTATTGATTCAGAATCAAAATGACTCCTGTAACTGCCAAACCCTCCATCAGTGTTTACACAGAAGAGAGATCTCATTAGTATGAACCCTGTCTTAAGGGCATATAAATGGCTTAAAACTGTATTTAGAATAAACAGCAAAGATCCCAAGATAGTTAGGTCCCATCATCCAACAACTGAGTAACTTGGACTCCAATATATAAAGATAAAAATTTGTATTTGGGTCTTTTGACAATATTGATGATTTCCCAGCATACATTGAACATTGATAACATTAAAAAACTTAAGGAAACACAAAAGGGGGGAGTTTTACTAATGTGATGCTGCAGGGAAAGTTTTCTAAAAAATAGTATTTGAGTTAACTCTTTCAGAGTAAAAGGAACTCAGAAAAGGCTCCCTAAATTCAGGCATTATGGAAAGTAAAAATACTATTATGTCAGCACAACTTGAGTAAAATAAGTATTCATGATAATGATAGATGATCAATGGTCAGACTTTTAGTCTTTCAGCTTAAAGTAATGTAACTCTATCCCCTGGGAACTACTCTGATGTTAAATAATGTTGAATAATAATGTTTGGGAGCCCCAAAACACTGATGGTCCCTGGAGCACTGCTAGTTTCAAAACCAAAAAAAAAAATCAAATTAAATATATATCACACTTCTGGGAATTTTTTTAAAATCTTTTAGTTTAGATACTTAAAGGGTGGGTTCCACCATTTGAGGTCTGCTCTTTTATTGTTTTGTATTTTCTTATCTTATTTTGCTTTGTTTGGGCACAGTGATTTACAGAGCTAATGATAACTAGGCTTCAGCCATTCAATATTCCAGCTCCAAATTCACCATCACTGTCAGCATACCTCCTGCAGTTACCCAAGTTTTCTTTCTTCTCCCCATCGTCCTCTTAGCAAACTCACTTATTTTAAGTGTGCTTATTATAGTTTGGGTTACATGTTTACCCTAGTGTTAACTCATATTTTCAATGCTTTTTTTAAATGCTTTTAGCTGATGAAATTTACCCATCTCAAGGTCAAGCACACTTATGTTAGTTTATCCCACATTAGTCTTAGCTTCATGTTGATGTAACAGGAATGAAAGGGGGAAGCCAACAATGAGGCTTCCATAGCAAATCTTAAAATACCATTAAACATTCTCTGATGCTGGCTGAAGGCTGATGTAGCTGCCCTTATCATGACCTCCGCCACATACATTTTCTTTCTGCTCCCAACTACATCCCCTCACTGTCTGAATAACTGTAGGGACTATCTATCCTTTCAAATCAATACAAAAATTCTCTTTTTCCCTAACATGCTTATTTTAACATTCAAAATGTTTTCTTTTATAAAAACTGTTTTAGTCACCAGGATCTGCAATTTTATAATACTGTCAAGGACAGCATTCCATGCATACATGTTCCAACACCACACCCTCAATAGTGTATGTTTCCCTCACCTTGTTTCAGGATACCGCTTGTCCCTCATTGCAACACGGCCACTCTCCAAAATATGTATTTCCATCTTATGTCCATTATGACGGAGGTGCCTGGGAGGGATGGCAGGTTCTAGCTCTGGCCTGACACTCCAGCAGAGCCTCACAAGAATCCAGAGGAACCCCTACACCGTGAGGGCCGCCATTTTCCACATCTAGACTCCCCTCTCCTCAGAGCTCCACCCAGCAGAAGAGCTGATCACAGCCCGGCTCGTTTTTGAGGTGACTACTAGAGTATCCCATCCGCCAAGGCAGAGCCTGGCAAGCTACCCATGTTGTATTTGATATGCCAAATACCAGTAACAATTATAGACCTCATTCCCATGACCTGATGGAAAGGTTTGAGGCTCTTTATGTGCCTGGAGCGAGATGATGCCCTTGGCTATCTCGCATGTGACAGGACATATTGATATGTTACTGGTGCCCGCTCAAGCAAATCAATGATATACGGGAAGACAGTGATACAGTGATTCTTAAATTTTAGTATCCCTTGAGGTCACCTAAATAAGATGGTAAAATAGATGTTGTTGATCCCACTGTGTCCAGTTTAATAGATCTGAAATGATAACCCACATTTTGCATGTCCAACTGATTCCTAGATGATGTCGATGTTATTGGTCTGGGAACAACACTTGGAGAAACATAATTCTTTATAGAAATCTAAATTCTACAATCACAAAAGCTTCATTCAAAGTGCAAATTTCTATGCCAGGGAAAAAGTACAATGAGATTAGTGCATGTATTACAATCTGGACGCTTGGGTTTAGTCTCTGGCACCACTAACCCACTGACACTGCATTGAATGAAGCTCTGAACAAAGAGCCAGGAAGAGTCCAAGAGCATCATGAGTGGCACCTAAGTAAGATAGTCTCCCAAAATAACTCAAATATCTTTGATATTTTTATGTTACCAGAGACTTTCACTCATCACCTCTAGATCAAATCTCATTAAATTTTCTGTCTTCAATATTTGTTTCCATTTATATTTTAATGACCTTGTTTTTCAGTTATCTAACATTATCCACATTTATTTTGCTAGTTCTCCTGTATTCATATATTGCTAATTAGTATTTTGTTTTATCACATACTTTCTTCAAACTAGAAATTCAGCACCTATCATCATAAATATGTGCACAGACTGCTTTTTCCTTAGTTATGATTTTTTTTAAATTTTCTAAAGTGCAGATTATAATTTCTTTCCATTAAAACTTCTACCATGCAATGGGGCCGGAGCGATAGCCCAGCGGTAGGGCGTTTGCCTTGCACGCGGCCGGCCCATGCCGGCCCGGGTTTGATCCCCGGCATCCCATATGGTCCCCCGAGCACCGCCAAGTGTGATTCCTGAGTGCAGAGCCAGGAGAAACCCCTGAGCATTGCCGGGTGTGACCCAAAAAAGCAAAAAAAAAAAAATAAATAAATAAAAAAATAAAACTTCTACCATGCAAAATTTGAGAATCTCTTCACATCTAAAACTTTGTAATTGATTACGTATTTTCATTGCTATGTTTGTTTTATTCTGTGATTTACTATAGGTAGGAAGTGTCATACAGTTCCATTGCAAAAAAGGACACCTTATTCAAGGATCTACAACACGTACTTGCCTTTCTGACCTCACATGGAGTGGAATTCAGCCTGAATGCATACGTAAGTATTGTAGATGAAAATTATGTATGATTGAGTTGAGAATTTATCTGTGTATTTCCTTCCAAGAATGAAAATGTCTCATGCAGCTTAGATTGATGTCTACAAATTATTAAAAAATATAACAGAGATATGGAAAGTAATTCATTAATTTATATTCATATACATTGTTACATATATATATATATATATATATATATATATATAAAGAGAGAGAGTGAGACAGAGAGAGGCAGAGAGAGAGAGTTTCATGTGGGAGAAGTGGCTTCCACAAAAAGTGATTTTCCTCATAGTTCACAAATTATATTGCAGGTCATCTGACTCCTAGTTATTTCACCAAGTATTTCATGGTACAATGGATGAGCAAGGAAAGTAGCTTTGATATTCACTTTGACTCAGCTCTTTCTTCCAGGAAAATGTCTGGGTTGGGTTCCTGTTTGGGCATCATTTATTGTCACTTGTCACTTGTCACTGTTACTTGTCTTCCTGTTGTTCATTGATTTGCTCGAGCGGGCACCAGCAATGCCTCCATTCATTGGGATTGAGGTCCGTTATTGTTACTGTTTTGGCATATTGAATACACCACAGGCAGCTTGCCAGGCTCTGCTTTGGCTCTGGGTTCATCCCAAAGGGCCCAGTGGGCCCAGATTTTTCTATGTCAGACCATCAACCATCAACCATCCAGGGCCCACAGGCAGAGATCTGGGTGTAGACAAGTCTGTCTCCAGTCTGCCACCTGCTGAAGCAGTCAGGCATCACAGCCACACCTGTAATATCTCAAGGGGTAGGATTTATCTGTTACACTTGGGAAACTTTAAGACTATGAGGAGAGCTAGAAACGTTTGTGAGAGGAAATATGTATAAATACCATGACCAAACATTTCAGTACTATCTCAAGATTCTCTGGAATGTCTAAATATTAGTTATCCTAAAATGAGGGCTTTTGATAAATATATTAAGAACAAAGGCAAAATTCATAAATAGTGTTTCTGCTCTTTAGTTAGAAAAAATTTCATCTGCTGAGCTGTTTAGCTCTTTTTTTTCTCTTTTCTACTCACTCTTTGGATCTTCCTCATCTTTCAAATTTTTTGAGCATCTCATAGGGAAGGGGTTGGGGGTGAGAAAGAATACATAAGCTAGAGGATAAAAATTTTGGTCAGAATAGTATCTAGTACTTAAGGGTTGCTGGAGTCCAAGGTGTTTTATTTACTTTCACCCAATTCAAAATATAAAGGACCCTGGGAGAACTTAGTTACCTCCCTGATTCCTGGAGAGAAACAGTAGAACACATGCTACTGTTTTTCATTTTTTCTAAATGTCAAAACTTACAAAAGAGAATTTCTTATAGTATAGAACAGCTGTGTGGTCTATAGCTAGAAATTTTATAGTAAACCAAAGTTCGTTGATGATCTACACTTGGAATATGCTGATTTAAATTAAGTTTACAGCTGCCATCTCAGTAAAACAACACATCATTTCTAATATGTTTATAATGCAGAGATTATAAAAGAGACTTACTACATTAACTCTTTGTAACATTTCCCCATGATGATTAATTTCATTAACTGATTTGCGTTAAACATAAAAGCATTACCAGAGTGTTTTCTTATATAAATTAAGGAAGACTTAACTCTTATTTATAACTCTGAGAGACTACTTTGGGAAATACTATTTATTCTTCAAAAAAATTTATGACAGCCCAGTTTTTTTTTTTTTTTTTTGGGTCACACCCTGCGATGCTCAGGGGTTACTCCTGGCTCTGCACTCAGGAATTACTCCTGGCGGTGCTCAGGGGACCATATGTGATGCCAGGGATCAAACCCAGGTCAGCAAAGGCCGGCCGCATGCAAGGCAAGCGCCCTACCTGCCAGGCTATTGCTCCAGCCCCAAGCCCAGTGTTTTTTAGACTACCTTTAAACATATGTGTCATGACAAAGAATCAGAAATATTGCCTGGGTAGAGAAAGAACCTAGTAAATTATTTAAAAAGAGGGAAAAAAATTTTATATATAAAACAGGTAAATTTTAGGTAAATTTATAAAGGAGGAACTATATAGGTATAGTGGCATCAAGAAAAGAAATAGACTCCCCCACAGGTGTGTGTGTGTGTGATTCTTGCATCTCCACGGACCCCAAGCTGCCCCAGGGAAGAGCGGAAACTCCATCAACGGGAACCAAGGCAAACTGCCTTGGTTTCACCCCGGACCTACCCTTGGGCCCTGCGCTTCTGGGAACATCCCAAAACTCAAAACTGCGTGGATGCTAGCGGCGTCCCGCGCGACCCTCTCACGTCCTACCTTGCATGAGGTACCAGTGAACCTTGGTTCCTACATCCTTGCCACCCACCCAAACTCTGCAAACAGACAAGACACCTACTAACTGTACTATCTAGTCACCCAAGAACTCACATTTGCAACCTACAATAGTCATAATGGTAAAGCAACGCAAAAATTCCATCAAGCTCTGTGAGTGAAGTCACTGGTCCGGATGAGTCTAGCAATACCAATGAGTTGCGTAACCTCTCTGAAAAGAATTTTCGGAAAGAACTGTTAAGGATTCAAAAAGGAATTCAAAGAAGCAATGGAATGCAAAATCAATAAAATACAAGAGGACATGAGAGAAGAAGTGAGGAAAATGCAAAGGGAAATGACAGATATTAAAAATGAGGTAAATGAAATAAAAAACACAGTGGAAGGCCATCATAGCAGAATAATAGGTACTGAAGAAAGAATTAGTGATCTCGAGGACGAAGTTCCAAAGATTCTCTACACAACACCAGAAGATAGAAAAAAGGCTCACAATTACCGAACAGACAACAATAGATAATCGGGATGAAGCCAGAAGAAACAACATATGGATCATTGGGGTCCCAGAAGGCCAAGAAGAAAACCCTGATGAAGAAGAAACTGTCAAAGCCATAATTGCTGAAAAGTTCCCGAACTAAAGAATGCTTGCCTCAAGATCCAAGAGGCCCGTAGGATACCAGCTAAAAGAAACCCCAACAAGAATACTCCAAGACACATCTTAATAAAAATGACAAAACTATAGATAGGGATAGAATACTGAAAGCAGCAAGATCAAAGAAGGAAATCACATACAAAGGAACATCTCTAAGATTTACAGCAGACTTCTCTGATGAAACACTCCGAGCCCGAAAACAATGGTGGAATATTGTGAAAAGGCTCAATGAACTGCAGGCTTCACCAAGAATTCTTTACCGGCCAGGCTCACATTCAGATATGAAGGAAAGATACACAACTTCATGGATAAGCAACAACTCAGGAACTTCATGGATTCAAACCCAACTTTAAAAGAAGGACTGAAGGGTCTACTGTAACGCAACCAAACCCATAAGCACAACAAACACAAAAAGAAAGATGGCACAAAATCCAATGACAATAATCTCTCTCAATGTCAGTGGTCTAAATGCACCAATTAAGAGACACAGAGTGACAAAATGGATTAAAAAATTGAACCCAACATTCTGCTGTCTACAAGAAACGCATCTAAATAATCAGAACAAACAGAGACCCAGAGTCAAAGGTTGGAAGACCATTCTCCATGCAAACAACTCGCCAAAAAGGCTGGTGTGGCCATATTAGTATCAGATAATATAGACTTCAGGCTGAAAAAGGTTAGAAGGGACAACGAAGGCCACTTCTTATTAATTAAGGGGTATGTACACCAGGAAGAAATTACACTACTAAACATATATGCACCCAATGAAGGGTCAGCAAAATACATAAAACAACTGCTAAGAGACCTCAAAGAAGACATTAACAGTAGCACAATAATAGTTGGAGACTTCAACACTGCTCTATCAACGATGGATAGATCAACAAGACTGAAACTCACCAAGGAAATATTGGCCCTGAAGGAAGAAATGGAAGAAAGAGAGCTAGTGGATATATACAGGGCTCTTCATGCCAAAAAAGCTGAATACACATTTTTCTCTAGTGCACATGGAACATTCTCCAAGATAGACCACATGCTGAGCCACAAAGCATACCACAATAAAATTAAAAAGATAGAAATTGTGTCAGCTATCTTTTCAGACCATGATGCACTGAAAATGGAAGTTAACCGTACACAGAAACAGGGAGTCAAACCAAACACCTGGAAACTGAACAGTTCACTCCTGAACAACAAATGGGTCATAGAAGAAATCAAACAGGAAATCCAAAGATTTCTGGAAACAAATGAAAATGAAGACACCAATTATAAGAACTTATGGGACACCGCAAAAGCCGTGTTAAGAGGGAAGTTTATAGCTCTGCAAGCATTCATCAGGAAACAAGAAAGGGCCCACATAAATAACCTGACTACACAGCTGAAGATATTAGAAAACGACCAACAAAAGGAGCCCAACCCAGGCAGAAAAAAGGAAATAATAAAACTTAGAGAGGAAATCAATGAGTTGGAAACCAAAAAAAAACAATCCAAAAGATTAATGAAACCAAGAGCTGGTTTTTTGAAAAAATAAACAAGATTGACAAACCATTGGCAAGACTTGTAAGTACAGGGAAAGAGAAAACCCAAATAAACAGAATCAGAAATAAAAAGGGTGACATCACAACAGAAACCACAGAAATCCAAAAGATCATCAGAGATTACTTTGAGAGGCTGTATGCCGTGAAACATGAGAATCTAGAAGAAATGGATCAATTCCTGAAGTCCTATAACCTCCCACGGCTGAAACAAGAAGACCTCCAATACCTGAATAAGCCTATCACCATCGAGGAAATAGAAAAAGTAATTAAAAGTCTGCCCAAACACAAAAGCCCAGGTCCAGATGGATTCCCTAGTGAACTCTACCAAACCTTTAAGGAGGACCTACTGCCAGTCCTTTTCAAGCTCTTCCAGGAAATAGAAGAAACAGAAACACTCCCAAACAGCTTCACGAGGCACATATCACCCTGATACCCAAAGCAGGGAGAGACAACACAAAGAAAGAAAACTACAGACCAATATCCCTGATGAACACGGATGCTAAGATCTTCAACAAAATACTAGCAAACAGAATGCAAAGAATCATCAAGAAGATTATACATCATGACCAAGTAGGATTCATCCCGGGAATGCAAGGATGGTTCAACATTCGCAAGTCAATCAACATAATACATCATATCAATAAAAAGAAAAAATAAAAACCATATGATCCTTTCAATAGAGGCAGAAAAAGCATTTGACAAGATCCAGCACCCGTTCATGATTAAAAAGCCTCCAGAAAATGGGAATTGAAGGGACTTTCCTCAAGATAGTTACAGCCATCTACCAAAAGCCCACAGCAAGCATCATTCTAAATGGGGAAAAGTTGAAAGCCTTCCCCTGAGATCAGGGACAAGACAAGGTTGCCCACTCTCACCTCTTTTATTCAATATAGTACTGGAAGTACTTGCCATAGCAATCAGAGAAGAAAAGGATATCAAGGGCATCCAGATAGGCAAGGAAGAAGTCAAGCTATCATTATTTGCAGATGACATGATATTATACCTAGAGAACCCTAAACTCTCTACCAAAAAACTCCTAGAAACAATAGACGCATATAGTAGAGTGGCAGGATACAAAATCAACACCCAAAAGTCAGTGGCTTTCCTATATACAAATAACAAAAGAGAAGAAAGGGATATTAAGGAAACTATTCCATTCACAATTGTGCCACAGAAAATCAAATACCTAGGAATCAACTTATCCAAGTATGTAAAGGACCTGTACAAAGAAAAACTACAAGACACTGCTCCAAGAGATAAAAGAGGACACAAGGAAATGGAAACACATTCCCTGTTCATGGATGGGGAGAATCAACATTGTCAAAATGGTAATACTCCCTAGAGCCCTGTACAGATTCAATGCAGTCCCTATAAGGATACCCATGACATTCTTCAAAGAAATTGACCAAATACTCCTGAAATTTGTATGGGACAATAAACCCCCCAAGGATAGCTAAAGCAATCCTCGGGAAAAAGAAGATGGGAGGCATCACCTTTCCCAACTTCAAACTGTACTACAAGGCAGTAGTAATTAAAACAGCATGGTATTGGAATAAAAACAGACCTGTGGACCTATGGAATAGAATTGAGTACCCTGACACCCAACCTCAAACACATGATCATTTAATCTTTGATAAAGGTGCAAAGAGTCTAAAATGGAGTAAGGAAAGCCTCTTCAACAAGTGGTGTTGGGAAAACTGGGCAGCAACATGTAAAAAAAATGAATTTGGACCTGTGTCTAACACCATGCACAAAAAATCAGATCAAAATGGATTAAAGATCTCAATATCAGACTTGAATCCATAAAGTACATTGAAGAAAATATAGGAAAAACCCTCCACGACATTGAAGCTAAAGGCATCTTCAAAGGTGAAACATCACTAACAAAGCAACTAGAAGAAAGGATAAACATATGGGACTACATGAAACTAAAAAGCTTCTGCACCTCAAAAGAAACAGTGACTAAGATACAAAAGCAGTCCACAGAATGGGAAAGAATATTCACCCAATACCCATCTGATAAGGGGTTAATATCCAGGATATATCAGGCACTGGTAGAACTTTACAAGAAGAAAACAAACAACCCCATCAAAAAAATGGGGAGAAGAAATGAACAGAAACTTCAGCAAGGAAGAAATTCGAATGGCCAAAAAAACATATGAAAAAATGCTCATCATCACTAATCATCAGAGAGATGCAAATCAAAACAACAATGAGATACCACTTTACACCACAGAGACTGGCACATATTCAAAAGAGCAAGAACAACAAGTGCTGGCGTGGATGTGGGGAAAAGGGGACACTCATCCATTGTTGGTGGGAATGCCGGCTGGTACAGCCTTTCTGGAAAACAATATGGACATTCCTCCAAAGACTAGAAATTGAACTCCCCATTTGACCCAGCCATACCACTCCTGGGAATCTACTCTGGGAAACCAAAAATATGCAGCGGAAACACCATCCCTACTTTTTATGTTCATAGCAGCATTATTCACAATAGCCAGAATCTGGAAGCAACCAGAGTGCCCGAAAATCGATGACTGGATAAAGAAGCTTTGGTACATCTACACAATGGAATACTATGCAGCTGTTAGGAAAAATGAAGTTATAAAATTTGCCTATAAATGGATGGACATGGAGAAGATTATGTTGAGCGAAATTAGCCAGAAGGAGAGAGACAGATACAGAATGACTGCACTTACTTGCATGGCATAAATATATATGTACATATTATGATACCAATATCCAAGGTCAAGTGAAACATATATCAGGAGGTCTTGTCAAAGGTGGAAATTATCACAAACGTGTGGGAGTCAGAGGTTAGGTAAGACAGAAAATGGAACAGGGTGCTAATAATTGTCGAGGGTACTAATGCCAACCTAGAACTGAGCATTAAATAGAGGCAAAAGGATACACATGACAACCTTTTAATGTATGTTCTGTAATCCATAGTCTGGAAGGGAAGGAAAAGAGAGAAAGAGAGAGAAAGGGAAAGAAATAAAGAACCTGCCATGGAGGTGGGCTGGGGAAGGGGGAGGGAACCGGGGACGTTGGTGGTGGGAGATGGGTACTGGTGGAGGGATGGGTGCTGGAACACTGTATGACCAAAACCCAAATATGAACATCTTTTTAATTGTATATCTCACGGTGGTATAATAAAATATAATAAAATATAATAAAATATAATAAAATATAATAAAATTATAGACCTCATTCTGGAATGGATTGAGGCTCTTTATTCTTTATTCTGGAATGGATTGAGGTTCCTGGAGCAAGCAGATGCCTTGGGCTCTACTAGTATGAGACAGGACATATGGAGATGTTACTGGGGCCCGCTCGAGCAAATCGATGATGAGCGGGAAGACAGTGATAGACAGTGATAATAAAATACTTATAAAAAAGAAAAAAAAGAAAAAGAAATAATGGGGGATATATTACCAACTGAAATAAATATTTAATAAATGAAAAGCAGTAATTGGTTTGTAGATGCAAAATATGCCCAGAGAATTCACCTATAAAAAACTATTAAAAGATATCTTACTTTGGAGTTTTTAAATCATTTAAAAGACTATACCTCCTTAAAGGGTGATACATTCTACATTTCTGAACTTACCTGTCTTTAGGAAAATCTTCTCCCCTTCATTTACCTGTTAATATTGATTAATGCTTTACGGATGATTATTTAGGAAATGTGAACCGGAAAAACAAATAGGCATGTATAAGTAAATCAAAATATTTCCTTAACAGGTTAGAAAGTTAGTAAAAGATGTAGTTATTTAAAGATTTCAATCATGTAAATCTTAAAATTATGCCATTACTCTGGCTTTAAATTTTTTTCTGAAAATGCATATTAACAATGATTCCTTTTCTTTTTCTTACTATAGCGCACAGTTGTAAACAGCCAGAAACTCCTGCCCATGCAAATGTAGTAGGCATGGACCTACCATCTCATGG